>JBAMNC010000267.1:1227500-1670013 GCA_037902135.1 Cetoscarus ocellatus | reverse complement strand
CCAATGCCAAAGGGTTTTTACACTTACCGGGTACTCAGTCCCGTTATGGACACAGACGCCTTTAGGTTCTGCAAAGAACAGAAAGCGTATGAGTTCAGAATTGGCCAGTGCTGAAGCAAACTGAAACGACTACCAAAGACTTGTAATGACCTCCTCAGCAAACAAGGTCATAAATGAGAAGATAAACTTTTAGAGCACGCCTCTAGCAACAGAGCCTCTTCCAGGACTGTAAGACAGTTTCTGTGTGTAATGACTTCACAAGTTTAAAGTTGCATTCATTATTAGACATCAGGATTGGGCATCTAAAGTATAATGCTGATACGATACGGATCTCGATACAATGTCTCCGATCCAATATATTAAAGATACATGTGTGGCATGTTACAATGCAATACGATATGATTCACACCCAAATCACGATACCGAGCAATTAAGCATGATCTAATTAGACAAAGTTCATGTGGAGATGTAAAAGAGGATGCTGTGCAATTCAATGAGTTTGATTATTTATTTACCAAGTAAAACCAAGACTTTTCACAAACTGGCTTTTCTCTCAGAGCCTGAGTGCCTGTTTTAAGTTTCCAGTGCAGTGCCATTTTCAAACACATGACTCAGATCTAAGTATCCTCAAGGTGGATGCAGAAAGAAGGCTCATCAGTGAGCAGCTGAAAGTGATTTTTTTCATGAACTATGAATACAAAGATGTCTTTTAGCGCTTGCAATACTTTGCTCATCACTTTTGGAGCTAGCAGCTGCAGGCGAGTCAGAGCTAGAAGCATGGGAGGCGGGGGAACAAATGCCTCCTCTACAACTCCGTGGCGCTGCTTCAAGTGACTTATCAGATTAGTTGTACTGCCTGTGTATTTTACAGCAGAGCGGCACAATTGTGCAAATTGCATCTGACTTGTCAAGTCGTCCGTCCCTCTTGTAAAATCTGTATTGTTGCCAAACTTTAGATTTAAAACTTAGTGGAGGATGAATTCGCTCAGCGTCCGGCATGTTTGTTTACCTTACGCCTTACCCTCCCCTGACTACACGCCGCACATATATCACAGTGCATCCGTGGAGCTGATACTTCAGTTTGTAGTATACACACCCGCAAGTCCGTTGCTTACTTTATGTGGGTCGAATAAAAACTGAACCCAAAATGCGTAGGTAACACTTATTAATAAATGTAGAAATACAAATTATGTATTAAATGGATCAGATTGTATTGATAAAAATATTTAATAACCGATGCATCTTGATATGCTTCCAAAATTGCATTAATTCTCAGCTGCTCTAGCAGTGCACTTGCATCGTGAACCAGCATGACCGCGTGTCGATACGTATCGGTTAATCTTCTCATTCCTATTAGACATACAAAGAACTAGGATCATCAACACCAACGGAACTCATCCATCCATCCATCATCTACACAGCTTGTCCCTTTCACAGTCACAGGGTTGGAGCATATCCCAGCTGACTTCGGGCAAGAGGTGGGGTTCGCCCTGAACTGGTTGCCAGCCAATCACAGGGCCACACAGTAAGACAGACAACCAGTTCCACACTTACCCACACTTAAGGGCATTTTAGAGTCACCAATTAACCTAACAAGCATGTTTGTTGTCTGTGGGAGGAAGCCAGAGTGCCTGGAAAGAACCCATGCATACAAGGAGAGAAAGGTTAATCTTCACACTGATAGGACCTGACTGACACAACCTTCTTGCTGTGAGACACGCACACTCCATGTTGCGCCACCGTGCTGCCCACACCTACTTTTACTAATGTTTATCAAATATTTCTGCATTTAATGTTTTAAAATCCTTAATCTGTGTCATTCAGTCCATCAGTCGTTTGACTGACTGGTAATCAGTAAAGACACTGATTGTTCCAGAGGGCTTCACCAGATGGCGGACTCCCGTCCATGTCCAGACCACCTTTCCTATCTGTCTGGACCCTGGGCGATTTGATTCATTTCTGATGTACCGTAATTCCCGGACTATTGATCGCACCTGAATGTAAGACGCACCCACTAAATTTAAAAAGAACAAAAATGTTGTACATATATAAGCTGCACTTGCCCATAGGCCGCAGCTAACCTCTGAAAGCTTTTGTAGTCTTTCTGCATTGAGTCAGTTCTTCACTGCCCTCTCCAACGTCTCACTATCCATTCACTGATGCCAATTTGACGTGTAGCAGCTCTATTTCCTTGCCAGATCGATTGCCTTTAACTTGAAAGCTGCATCATATGCATTTCTTCATGTGCTTTCCATGATGAGGGTGTGTGCATGAAACGCAAAATGACTGATCTGAATAATTTAGGCTCCATTTACACAAAAACATTGTCACCAAAAAGGTTATTCCTTTACATTTTCAAAAACACTCTGCATTGACACTGAGACACGAGAACTACTGAAAACCCTGTAACGTCCATGCCAGGCCAGTAGTGGGTGATGTAGGTTTGAAGTGAAACAGCGGTGTTACAACACTCGTACGCTTTCCAATGAAGACAAATTTTTCACAAACAACAATGGTGAGTGGACGCATGAAGATGCAGGAGTTTCTTGTCTGGACAACAAATTTGTCTAGATATTTTTTTTCTGGATTAAAAAAAACGAGCACAGTAAGCAGCACACATGTTGAAGCTGTTGTTGTTGTTGTTGTTGTTGTTGTTCCTGGGATTTGGACGCAGCCTTCACCAATTTCATTGGTCTGATGTAATGAGGCTAAATGTATTGGGGACATGAAGCTTCAAAAATCCATAATTCAGCCGCATCATTGTTTAAGCCACAGGGTTCAAAGCGTGGGAAAAAAGTAGCAGCTTATAGTGCGGAAGTTACGGTAAATAGCACTGCTTGTGGTGCCTTCACCTCATATAACACAGCTTTTCTGGCATTCAGTGCAGCTGTATTCACTGCCAGATGGCTGGCTGACCAATGATTATTTTTTGAAGTGTCACAAAGGATGTTTCTCAGCCAATCCATGAGACAAGTCATTGTGAGCAAGTGAGGAGTGTGCGAGCAGAGAGACAACAGACTCAGGAAGTGAAAGAAACAGTGGGAAAAAAAAAATGGTGTGGTTCTAAATTGGACGAGAAGACGGAGAAAATGAAAAAAGCTGGACTGTCACCTTTTTATTTTACATACTGGCAGTTCAAACTAGACTATTCTAATGATTAGATGCCTTGACAGCAAGGTCTATCATGAAAGGATCTGTCATTTGTGGAATGAGCAACATAACTCAACGTGTGGGTGGTGCCTCCAAAAAATCTGCATAAGTCCCCTGCAATATGCCTCTATTGGTATTCACTCTTGTTTTGAGCTCCAAGTGCTGCCGGGTGTATGCCAGTCACACACCTGTGACTGGCATACACCCGGCAGCACTTGGAGAAAAAAACAGAACTTCTAGGACATCAGTCCATCCTCCAGGATGACAATGCTAGCCCCCGCAGAGATCGTTCAGAGAACCTCCAAAATTTGGGAGAGGAAAGGATATGTGCGGTGAGTCCACAGGCGTGGGAAGGAGGGGTGCTGAGGGTGCCGCAGCGCCCCCTACTTTCCCTCTGGGCAACTGCAATTAATAAAAAAAATGTGACTAAGTACAGTTTTTTTCAAACTCATGGACTGAGGATGTGCTGTTTAACCGTCTACACTGATGGGGAGAAGATCGTTTTAATAATTATTTCATTGTTTTGTTTAAATAATATATTGAGTTGTCAGAGCGTGGTTTTAACCAGTCGGGTCCCTCCGCTGCCAAAGGCAATGACGTATCAGCAGAGGGAAGTCATTTCTGTTACACACACAAACATATCTCAGAAAAGGATTTTAGCCCCCATTTCAAACTTTCTCCTTAAAAATCTTGTAGGGACTCAGGTGCTCAGGAACACTGGAAATAACACCACAGCTTGTTCGAGACGCAACAGAAGCAGCTCCAGCCTTAACACTGACCTTCATGCTGATGTCCAGTCGACTCCTGGCTCCTTGCTCCAGTGTCAGCATGCTAACGGCTGTTGCTAGCACAGAAACAGCGGGGCCGGAGTGTGAAGCCTTGAGTCCCGCTGCCAGAACTCATGAACACAGTGGAGTGGGAGCCTAAAGCCACAAATACTGGCTAGCACTCTTGCTGCTGCCCATGGAAACGACAGAGCCGGAGGATAGAGCAACGAGCCCTGTCGCCAGTGGTCTAACTTGGAGTGCTGCGGCCTCACAGAAACAGGCAAGCCGGAGATTGAATCCACAAGAAAAAGGCCGACTCATATGGCACCTCTGCATGTTCACAGAGACATCTACAGGACCTTGTGAGAGAGTTCATCCACATCACTCCAGAGCATAAGTCCACCTTTGGGATGCTTTAGTGTTTGCAAGGTAAGAGGTGGATTTTTGTATTTATTTACTGCCAGTGTGTGTGTCAGTGTTTCAAACCAGCCACCAAGCTGTTTATGTTGCCTGATTTTCAAAAAATCTAATTTTGTTCTTTTCTCTCCCTCCCACTCTCTCAACCCTCCTGCAACCTCCGGCTCTTTCTCATACTTGCACACCATACTCCTTGGATGAATATGCTAGGGTTTTTAAACAGCAACAGTTGTGTTTATAAAGGATTTGAGAGGATTTGGCATTTTGATTTTGATTATGTATATTTTGAGAGTATGTAGGGTCAAAGTCTGTGGTTCAAAATGTCTCATGGAGTGTAGAACTTTTTTTTGCTTCTCTCGTATGAAATTCTTTGGCTTAATGCATGAAAGTTATCTGTTGTTTAAGGGTAATGGGCTTCAAGTTGTATTTATTATATGATTTTGTACACTGTATGCATGGCACTGACCCTCAGCACCCAGTCGAAAAGGTCTTCCAGCACCTCTGGGTGAGTCCAGACCCCAATAGATCACTTGTGGGATCAGCTTGGGTGTGTTGTTGGTGCTTGAGTGACCAACACAACCACACCGGCTGACCTTCAACAACTTCTGGTTGAGGAGCGGGATGCCAGCAAAATATAGCTAGGTTGGTGGCCAGTATGAGGAGGGGGGCCTAAGCTGTTGTGGCGGCGTATGGTTCTTCTACACGCCACTGAAATCCCTGACAAATTAATAAGATGCAAAGACGGCCAATGTGTGTGGTTTTGTCCTTCTTACTGTGGGAGAGTAAAATCTTCCAATTCAGCAGGCGACTCCAAACGAGAGAGAATATAAGCAGGTGAATATTGCAGGTGATTTTGGCACTACCCACACCTTTAGCTGTGTTTCTAATACAACAGAAGTATGATCGTTACCAGTTGTACCTCATTGAAAAGGTGACCAATCAGGCTTTCCAACAATACGAAATACAACATACAGTAGTATTATTAAAGGGGATAAATATTGAACAAAATAAGTTTTACAAACTGTTCCTTAGGTGTTTAGCATGCTGTGTCTTAGTCATTATGCTCAGAAGAGTGAATGCTGTCATATGAAACAAAACGTGTTTTACAGGGGCCGTCAATCTTTCCCAGGATACAGACAGATCAATGCACTGAAAGCCAAACATGAAATATTCATCGATCAGCCTAAATGTACATTATTAACTGAATAACAATGTTTCAGTAGTGACACTTAAAGCAGCCTCAAATATGTATTAAGATACTTAAACAGGATTAAACAAGACAAAATGTGAGACCGAGAAAAAAAAAACAAGTACAGCAGCTGTGAAAATGAGTTATACTCATGATGAGAATTAGAATGAAAAAATGACTATGGTCTGAAAATTAAAATCTGCAGTTTCTCCTGGCAACAATATATTTCTGACTGACTGCAATGGGCTAACACAAGAGTGGTCTGGTTCATCTGGTGTGCAAAGGCCTTTACAGATAAACCTCAGAGAAGACTGTAGGGCAGTGCCATCATGTGAGCACATTTGAAACGCTGTCTTTAATGGGTCTGACAAATTAGACCCCCATCTTTACCTGAACATGGGTTTAAACCCAGGCAGTGATGCCGCTGAGTGAGCACTCACTCTTACAGCATGTTACAGACATGCTCACATTTTATGGCAGACGTTCTGTATCTCATGGTCCTCGTTAAGAAACACCATATCTGTTTGAAATACCCTGGCACACAGACCAGTTCAAGCCGTCAGGAGACGGATAAAGCTTAGAGTGTGGATGTTTTTACTTTCCATTAAGTCTTTTTTCAGGCATGTGTGTAAAGCAGCTCTCACATTTCAGATCACTGTGGTATGTTTCTTGTCCATGCACAGTTCCTTGTTAGCTTTAATGCACCAGCTTTTTCTCAAGCACACTGACAAGGTCACATACCACAATTGTAGGTTCTGCAACAGACTCCTTCGGTGTAATTGAGCCGGAAACCTAGGGAGCAGTTCCTGGGAGCGGGGCACAGCTCAACATCACACTCTGTTCAAGACAAGAAGAGAAGATGGTTGTGAGTTTGTGTGCTAGATTAACCCTCTCTCCTCTACATCAAGTTATGGATGAAGAACTGACCGAGAGCCAAGCTTTGGGCATTATAATTTGCTCTTATGTACGAAAGCACGACTCGTCTGCAGCGTCATTAAACAGATATGACCATGGGGGTGGGGGCAATATGATAGATAGAAAAAATGGTAGACATCTTTTATAGAAAGACAATCCTCAAAATCTGATTGTTACACCAAACAGGGCAGACTGTTCTTGTTCTTGAAGAAAGGTCTCTTTTTCTTCAAAAACCGCCTGACTGACAGACACCAGGGCCTCAGTTATCAGCCTCCCACTTTTGAAATGCTGATGATTGCTGTGTCATCTTTGATTGATAAATACCTCATGGATGGCCCTTGAGTCCTGAGCGTCACATGACTTTTGGTGGGAGTGTTTGCATTTTTAATAGACTCTGACCTGCGCTGTATTGTGAAGGACACATGAGGTCTTGGACCACAGTCTCTGTTCAGTAGAAGATTTTCTGTCTGGACTTGGACCCGTCTTCAGCCCCTCCCTTAAACTGCAGTCCTTTCTGAGGCCTTTGTTGTTGTGACAGGACTGTGCTGTGTTCTCTGCAGACCCAGACCAGAGGGTCAGGGCTCATTTGCTGTTATGTTAAGGCTGTTCTTTTTTACTGATTAAAAACACTTCTGGTTGCATTTTACAGCATAAACAAACAAAATTAATAATAATAAAATACAGATGAAAATAGGAGCATGGCATTGACACAGTTTTTGGTAAAGCATCCTGAGGTTGGTTTTGGTTTGGCGTCATACAGATAATGATTTATCGACTGATTGAGTGACTTGTTTATGACTGTTTTATTAACCATGGGGTGATCAAGCATCAGTCTTAATGTTTGCTTCTTTAAATATGTTGCTGCTCCTCCTCTCTCCCATGTCCTTCTGAGTATTGACGGATCTACATCGTAGGGTTCTGGTGAGAGTGAGGGTCTATCTTCTATCCATATGCTCTGCACAGCCCAAGAGCACCTCCTCTAACTTCAGCTTCAAGTAAATGGATGTTGTTTTCCTTGGCAATAAGGTCTGTGATGAGAGCCTCTACCTGGTCTGATTAAATCTTCAAGTCTTTTCACGTGTATCCTGGGAAATCCTCACTCTAGAGATGTATTTTTCATAGTTAAATAAAAGAAAAAAAGTACATTTAAGAGCTTGTTTTTCTTGCTCTTCAGTCAGCCCTGTAAGTGAGGAAGTGTTTTGAAGGAAAAGTGACACATCTTCCAGACTCTTCACCAAGTCTACATGCCCTTTTAAAGGGAGCATTGTCTACTATGACCTTGATGACTAAAATCTAACAGAGGCATCTTTTACAAAGTTTTCTAAGGGTCTCTGAAAGAGAGGAGAGGACCTTTAATTTCTTACGGATGTTAACTTTTGTTGATCATTATACTAGAAACCAATAGAAACTGCCAGAACTGTTTCAAAGGCCTGCAAAGAAGAAGACCACATTCGAACACACACAAATGCAAACTGCAGTCAGATATGTGCACATGTGGTCAAAAATCTTCTCACTGTTGGTCCTGAAGGGCTCAGGCCACATCTTATTAATGAGGTTTCACTTCAAGAATTTGTCCCTGAGAATTTTAAAGATCATATGTTTTATAAAACGTGTTTAAGCGACCAAACCGACACCTGAGAAAAGAACTCGGTGGACATTATCCTTTTGGGGGGGTTGGTAAATGTAGTAAAACCACAGTGCTTCCTGTGTTCAGCTCAAGGGTCTGCAGTCCTGATTAAAAAGGGGCTGAGTTTGACAGATCAATGCATAGATCAGGGTTAAAAGGTTAAAGAGCTTTAGGAACAGGCCTTTTTAACAGAACTGAAACTTACCACAGACATATTCTGTGCAGCAGCCATTGCTCCTGCTGAACAGCTTGTAGCCAGGTTCTGTGCAGTTGGGAATTGTCATCGGTGGGCATTGAATTGGCTCACAATGGACACCCATGGTATCATTATCACAGACACACTCATTGCAATCAACAATCCATTTGTCACCAGGCTGTTGGACAGACATCAAACAGTTAACACACCTGGTGTCTTTTTTTTAGTCAGAATGATATTATACACTCATTGGCCACTTCACTTGGTACACTGTTCGACTGCTCACATGAATAACTAATTAACCAATCACAGGACAACAACTCTATGCGCCCCATGTCATAAAATATTTTGGCGTGAAGCGCAGGTATCATCCCTAAGTTACTCCTGACAGGTGTCATTCATACAGCCTGCGCCCACGCTGTTTAGATAGCAGATCAACATGCCCTCCTGTTTGTACACGGGGCTGTGTTTATCTGAAAACAGGGAGTGGTCGGGCACAAATCCGGGGAGGTCTGACCTGGAGGACGCAGAAACTGAGTGAGCTTTAAACCTCCTCATGCCTGGTCTGAAGTCTAACGTCTGAGGCACATACTGTTCTGCTTCTTTGAGGACACTTCAGAGAGATGGACACACATCAAAACGCACACTTAGCTGAGCTTGTTTCACTCACAAAGGATGCACAGCAACACATCTACCATTAAATATCAGACCATTGGTTGGAAAAGTCAGTTAAAAGTCCAGAACAGGACAGAGAGCTGACAGACGGTGTGCCTTTCTTTTCAGCGCTCCTCGGTCAGAGGAGAATGGTCTGAGTGGCAGGAGATGACAGAAAGACAACAGGGACTCAGGTCTGCAGAGGACAATTTCTGAACACAAAACATGTCCAGTCTTGAAGCAGATGATCTACAGCAGCAGAAGACCACACCAGGTGCCGCTCTTGTCAGCTAAGAACAGAAACTGAGGGTCTGACTCTCCAAATCTGGACCACAGAAGACTGTAAAAGTGTCTCCTGGTCTGATGAGTCTGGATTTCTGCTCCACATTCAGATGGTAGACTCAGGGTTTGGTGTGAACATCATAAAGCATGGATCCATCCTGCTTTGGATCAGCGGTTCAGGCTGCTGCTGGTGGTCCCTTAGTCCCACCTGAGCATGATTCAAACCCCACAGTCTACCTGAGTATTGTTGCTGATTATGTCCATCCCTTTATGACCACAGTGGACCATCTTCTGATGGAGACTTCCAGCAGCTCCATGTCTCAGAGCTCAGATCATCTCACACTGGTTTCTTCAACATGACAGTGAGTTCACTGTACTCACAACAGGCAAAAGGTGGCCCAACATGGTACAAGCAAGGTGATCTAATAAAGTGACCAGTGAGTGTGTAATTGGTACAGGATTCTCACCATTCTTGGTTTTCCATCAGGTCCAACACAATCTGAATTTAAGAAAAGAGAAAAATATCTGTGATATGACAGCTTTAGTGTAAATTATTAGTAACCCAATCAATGCAGTCTTCATATGAGGCTGTTTACCGCATGAAGAGACACATGTTTTGTAGACCGTGTTGAATAAGGTGGTGCCATTAGGACAGAAGCAGCCCTCCTTAGAGATATTACTGGATGGAGCAGATCCTGTCACGTACATGTCGTTGTATCTGAGGCAAGAGGTCAGATTAGCAGTTAGTATCACAGTGTGTCGATTCTTTTTTAAGGAAGAGTCACAAAACAGCTTCAAGAGAGTTTCCGTCTTCATCTGGTTAAGTTATTCAATCAGCCGAACAAATCAGCCCTTCATTTGGCTCCCGTGGAAAATTACTGTCTAACATCAATGTTTTTCTGCTATAGTGCTTCAAAATAAAATAAATTTTAAAGAAAGCAGACACTGGATTTCAAAATAAAACACCTTTTAACACATGCCCCAAATAAAACTCTGGGTTTGTCAGACCAAGATAGTGACGCTCATTGCTGCCCCTCCCCATGGCATGATTACCTGTGATTGCATGTGGGTTCGACCTCAGGGCCACAGGCTTGGTACACTTTGTCTTCTGGGCAATGTGGATCTATAAAAGCATGATTGAGTTCATTTCCATACGAGTTGCTGAACTTGTCATCTAAGAGCAATTTTTCACATCAAAGAGTACATATCTTACCACAAGTCCCATTGAAGGCAGGCCTCCAGTCAATACAGACACCTTCATCGGCACACTCAGCAGCGTATTCCTCTACGAAGACACAATCAAAGTTTCCAGTACTGCAGTTCTCAGCTTTACATTCTTCGAAGAATGGCAGCGGGGATATGAGTTCATGGCAGGATTTAAATAAGCTATAAGGAAAGACAAACAAACCAAAAGACTTTGTTAGATGCCGACATTAAAACCAAACCATAAATGTTGAGTGTTTGGGAGCCCATTGTATGTGTGAGTCTTGATGTTTCACAGTTGTTGTGATTAGATTGTATTGCAGTTTTTATAACACAGGTTGAAGCTGATGTGTGAAACAGAGTTTATCGCTGTTGGTCACTCTTGTCCTTGTTGGACCTCTTGTGTTAGAGATCCTAAAGTAGTGCACAATGTTCAAACACTAAGGTCTGGTTAGATTATAGGTGAGGTGAAGTTTATTATCCCAGGTCTTCAATTTTCTGAAAGCACTGGCACATACATGTAATTCATAGTGATGATCTTAAAACCATGTCCAAATGAAGTTCACAAGAACATCCAGACTTTCTAAGTAACCATATTAAATCAGTTTCCCACCTGGAGGTCTGCTTCCAAAGACCACAGATTTGCCCTTAACAAAGTTGGCATCATTTACATATAACCAGTATATAACATGGCCATTACCCAAACCCTGACCATAAGAATAAGATGTTCATGCCTTCAGTTGGGCAGGGTAAAGGTCACCCTACCTCTAACCCTGGTTACTGGGCCACAGAAGTAGTGGTGGTCTACAAGAGTCCACTGTTACAATAATAAAATAAAGTAATGATAAAATCAAACAAGCCTCATTGAAACAATGTTTTGAATGACCATAAAAGTTTGATTATATTTCAAAGGCTCAGGGCTAGCAAGAAGTAGTTCTAAGATTAGTATTAACATTTTATCATTATCTTTTTTCAACAAACAGGTAAAGAGGGAGCTAAGCCAAAAGGAAAAGCTCTCGATTTACTGCTCGATCTTCCTACCCTCATGGTCACAAGCTGTGGGTAGTGACCCAAAGAACAAGATCGTGGGTACAAGCACCGAAATGAGTTTCCTCTGCAGGGTGTCCGGGCTCTCCCTTAGAAATAGGGTGAGAAGCTAGGTCATCTGGGAGGGACTCGGGGTAGAGCCGCTGCTCCTCCGTGTTGAGAGGAGCCAGATGAGGTGGCTCTGGCATCTAATTAGCATGCCCCCCCGGACGCCTCCCTGTTAAGGTGTTCGGGGCACTTCTCACCAGTAGGAGACCTTGGAGAAGACCCAGGACATGCTGGAGGGACTATGTCTCTCAGCTGGCCTCTCAGCTGGCCACTTCATCCAGCCCTGGAAGAGCTGGATGAAGTGGCCGGGGAGAGGGAAGTCTGGGCTTCCCTGCTTTGGCTGCTGCCCCCGTGACCCGACCACGAATAAGCGGAAGAAAATGGATGAATGGATGGACAGGACAACCAGAGGTATCAGTAGCTACTGATATCAAGGCTTTATGGGTGCTTTCACAAACAGGAAAGGTAGTGAAGGAGATTTTGCAGGTTTGACACACCTTCAGTGTTTATCCAAACAAACTGCTGGTTTGTATGAAGGAGATCTTTTTCTTGTTTGTGTGGTTCCAAGTCTTTTACATGCCCTAATCATTATGAATAAGTCCTATTGGTTTTGGTTCGTTCTTGGTTATTTTCTTAGTTTGCTATGGTGTTTGAAACCATCACCTTCTGTTTTTAATAGCTGTCATTTCCACACATGCATTAGCAGAAAATGAAGAACTATCTGTTGCATGTTTTCTGTTAAATTCCTGGCCTAAAGATGGCATTAGTCAGTAGGAGCCTATGATGAAACAGGGATGCATGTTTGGACTTTTCAGGTGAGTGAATTTCTGGAATAATCACCTTCCAAGCAGGATGTCACAGAGTTTTGTAATGCAGATATACGTGGTTGAGGGGGGCGTGGTTGGGGGGGACGTGGTTGAGGGGGGTGTGGTTGGGGGGGACGTGGTTGAGGGGGGTGTGGTTGGGGGGGACGTGGTTGACGGGGACGAGGTAGAGAGGGACGTGGTTGAGGGGGGCGTGGTAGAGGGGGCCGTGGTAGAGAGGGGCGTGGTAGAAGGGGGCGTGGTTGTGGAAAGGACACATGGTGTTTCCGGGACAAACCATTCTTCTGCAGTGGTGTTGCACTCTTCTATCATTCCGTTTGGAGAGCGGCAGTCATTGGGCTGCATGTTGTCACAGGTTCCTTAGAAGAGAAGAGAACAGTGTGTCCATCAATCATCCAAGCAGCTTAACAATGCGAATCCTGGGATTGACCTCCATTGAAAAAGGCACCATCAAGAATTAGGTTTAACTAGGCTCATGTTTGAGATGGTTCACCTTTCCTTCATTTCACATGTTAGATGAATTAAAAATTCTACTTTAATTATTATTACTATTTCTGTTGTTGTTAAATAAATTATATGATAACTATATCAGAAGAATATCATTTAATTAGTTTATCCATTAATTGATTAATTGTTCATTTATTTGTTTGTTCATTTGTTTGCTCAGATTACAGAGGATGGAACATTAGGGGATCAGGTCTGGAAAAGTCTGTGAGTGATGCTCACCACACTGTCCCTCAGTATTGGAACCAAACTTTTCAGAGGGCAGGTGGATGCAGAAAGAGTCCCTCCTGTAAGTGATGATGACACCAATGTCAGTGATGTAAAGGGTGATCTCAAAGTTTCTGCTGGTGAAAAACAGATTTCCTTGTCGAACAGCTGGGTAAGTCTGTTTCCCAGCCACGAAGACCTGTGTGATCAGAGAAAAACTATTTTAGAGAGTCCAAATGATCAAAATAAAATAAACATAAATAACAATAATAACAATAAAAATAATGGAAAAAGTTACATTTTACTGACACATTTCAGTACATTTGAGTTTGAACTCACCAGAAGTCCTACTTCTCCCGTGGAGGAGTCATTGACTCTGGAGAACTTTATGACTTTTTCTTTGTAGTACACAATGAGGTTCTGAGAACAGTATGTGCCATAACTGCACTGCTGATTATCTAATACAATGGTCAGGTTGTATTGATCAATAATCTCCTTGACCAGGTAATAATCACAGTCCTCGTAGAAATGATAGCCTAAACCATCAAATGTTGTGTAATACTTCTTATGGTAAACACTGCACACACCTGCAGAATAAGAGAAAGGAGAGATCAGTAAATTCAAAAGCTTCCCTGCAGGATCAGGATTAAATGACTAACACGATTGATGAGCAGATAGGAAGGACCACAGAGCTCTACCAGAAAACAGACTATGCTTAAAGTCATGAGATTGACCAGCAAATTATGAGATATGTGTTCAAGAGCCATTAAAAAAACATACATAAAAAGGTTGGTTGTGAAGTTAAAAAAATAAAACTTTAAATCAAACACTTGTAGATCCACCAATCAGAAAACCCTTTTCACAATGTGTCAATCAATGATGTTTTATCATCAGTGTGAATAAAGTTTATCCATATAGTGATGCTGTTAGTGTAATTGTTCTTTTTACGGTGAGGCTGACCTCTAAATTAAATAAAGTCTGGTGGTCCTAAGAGCACACAATCCTTAATTCAGATTTGAAAGGAAGTTGGAGCTTGATTAGACCCTGAGCTCATGCTTGTGATACTGTGGCCAGCAGCAGTTTCATTTCGTGCTGTGATTATATTTAGGATGCCAATTTTAATCGACTTCGACATGGATAAACACGAATATTTGACAGAAACAAACTCTTCAGCACCATCTGAATTTTATGACACTCTTGTTATGTTCTATTTTTCCAAATATAAACCCTAAACAAGAAAAAAAGAAAGAAAAAAGTGAGTGAGTGGACTGAATAAAATCAGAAAATCTATTGCTTTTCAAACTTCATTCATGTTTCACTTACAGTCACAAACGGGTTGTGTACAGCAGCCACTTCCATCTAAGACTAGACGAGGCGCCCGTCCACTGGCACAGTACATAGGTACCGGTGGTGGACAAATGTAAGGAATCTTTATCACTGTGCCATTGTCACAGGTTGCATTCAAGCAGTTGTTAATCAGCCACACTTCTCCATGCTGGACAGAGGAGGGGAGAAGAAAGTTGTGTTAGAAAAATGATGATGTGGTCAGAGGTCATTGGAGTTAATCAAATCCTGCAGCAGGTATATTTCAGGATAAAAGGGTAAAGCCTGAGGTTTGCATCCACACATGAGCTCAGCCGGGTAAATTCAGCACCATTTCAGGGATTTCTGAAGGTGTGTTTGGACTCAAAATGTGAAACTGGGAAAAGGCCTCGTAAATTAAAGACTGTTTGGAGGAAGGTGGGCCTAGTGTGAGAACTGGAGGATTGATGGCTTATGCTCTAGTTGGATAGCAGCTGGAAAGTGGTCTGGTAGCTAGAAGTGTGCCAGTTCACTTTCTCAGCGCTGCTAGGGTGCCCTTGAGCAAAGTATTGCTGAGGCGCTACATCAGGTGCAAACCCATACCTACCAGCCCCCCAGATCATAATGGGATCTTGCTTGTGCATGTGTGTGTTACCTTGGCCTGTGTAGGTTTGTGTGTGTTCACCCTACTTCATCAATCAAGTATGAACAGGTGTTGCTTATCAAAGATGTCTCTCTCATACCTTCCTTGGTTGATTCAGGTAGAGGCAGGGGCGGGGTGGAGTCGTAGTGGGGGCAGTTGTAGTGGCACTGGTTGTAGTGGAGCCGGATGTTGTGGGTAATGTGGTCGTGGGTCCCGTTGTAGTGGGGCTGGTTGTAGTGGGGCCAGTTGTAGAAGGGCGAGTGGTCGTGGGTCCAGTTGTGGTCGGGGCAGTTGTAGTGGGGCCGGTTGTAGTGGGGCCGGTTGTAGTGGCACTGGTTGTAGTGGAGCCGGATGTTGTGGGTAATGTGGTCGTGGGTCCCGTTGTAGTGGGGCTGGTTGTAGTGGGGCCGGTTGTAGAAGGGCGAGTGGTCGTGGGTCCAGTTGTGGTCGGGGCAGTTGTACTGGAGCCTGTTGTAGTGGGACCGGTTGTAGTGGCGCTTGATGTAGTTGTGCCGGTTGTAGTGGGTCCCGTTGTGGTGACACTGGTTGAAGTAGGGCCAGTTGTTGTAGTGCCGGTTGTAGTGGGACCGGTTGTAGAGGGGCTGGTGGTCGTGGGTCCAGTTGTGGTCGGGGCAGTTGTAGTAGGGGCGGTTGTAGTGGCTCTTGTTGTAGTGGAGCCGGTTGTCGTGGAGACGGTAGATGTGGGGCCGGTTGTTGTTGGTCCAGTTGTAGTGGGACCAGTTGTCGTGGGGCCAGTTGTTGTGGGGCCAGTTGTAGTGGGGCTTGTTGTAGTAGCGCTGGTTGTAGGGGGGCCTGTTGTAGTGGCGCTGGTTGCAGTTGGGCCAGTAGTTGTTGGGCCAGTTGTAGTGGGGCCGGTTGTCGTTGGGACGGTAGATGTGGGGCCTGTTGTAGTGGGACCAGTTGTCGTGGGGCCAGTTGTAGTGGCGCTGGATGTACTGGTGCCGGTTGTGGTGGGTCCGGTTGTGGTGACACTGGTTGAAGTAGGGCCAGTTGTTGTCGTGCCGGTTGTCGTGGGGCCGGTTGTGGTGGCACTGGTTGAAGTGGAGACGGATGTTGTGGGTAACGTGGTCGTGGGGCCGGTTGTAGCGGGGCTGGTGGTCGTGGGTCCAGTTGTGGTCGGGGCAGTTGAAGTAGGGCCGGTTGTAGTGGCGCTTGTTGTAGTTGGGCCGGTTGTTGTGGGGATGGTTGATGTGGGGCCAGTTGTTGTAGGTCCAGTTGTAGTGGAGCCTGTTGTAGTGGGAAGAGTTGTTGTGGGGCCGGTAGTAGTGGCGCTGGATGTAGTGGTGCCTGTTGTGGTGGGTCCGGTTGTAGTAGGAACAGTTGTCGTTGTGCCGGTTGTAGTGGGGCTGGTTGTTGTGGGTCCAGTTGTACTGGAGCCTGTTGTAGTGGGACCAGTTGTCGTCGGGCCGGTTGTAGTGGCGCTGGATGTAGTGGTGCCGGTTGTCGTGGGTCCGGTTGTGGTGACACTGGTTGAAGTAGGGCCAGTTGTCGTCGTGCCGGTTGTGGTGGGGCCGGTTGTAGTGGCGCTGGTTGTGGTGGGGCCCGTAGTAGTTGGGATGGTTGACGTTGGGCTGGTTGGCGTGGGGCCGGTTGTTGTGGGGCCAGTTGTAGTGGGGCTTGTTGTCGTGGCGCTGGTTGTAGGGGGGCCTGTTGTAGTGACGCTGGTTGTAGTTTGGCCGGTTGTTGTGGGTCCAGTTGTACTGGAGCCTGTTGTAGTGGGGCCAGTTGTGGTGGGGCCAGTTGTAGTGGCACTGGTTGAAGTGGGGCCGGATGAAGTGAGTAACGTGGTCGTGGGGCCGGTTGTTGTGGGTCCAGTTGTACTGGAGCCTGTTGTAGTGGGACCAGTTGTCGATGGGCCGGTTGTAGTGGCGCTGGATGTACTGGTGCCGGTTGTGGTGGGTCCGGTTGTAGTAGGAACAGTTGTAGTGGGGCTGGTTGTTGTGGGGATGGTAGATGTGGGGCCTGTTGTTGTGGGTCCAGTTGTAGTGGAGCCTGTTGTAGTGGGGCCGGTTGTCGTAGTGCTGGATGTAGTTGTGCCGGTTGTCGTGGGTCCGGTTGTGGTGACACTGGTTGAAGTAGGGCCAGTTGTCGTCGTGCCGGTCGTAGTGGGGCCGGTTGTAGTGGCGCTGGTTGTGGTGGGGCCCGTAGTAGTTGGGATGGTTGACGTTGGGCTGGTTGGCGTGGGGCCGGTTGTTGTGGGGCCAGTTGTAGTGGGGCTTGTTGTCGTGGCGCTGGTTGTAGGGGGGCCTGTTGTAGTGACGCTGGTTGTAGTTGGGCCAGTTGTCGTGGGTCCAGTTGTACTGGAGCCTGTTGTAGTGGGACCAGTTGTGGTGGGGCCAGTTGTAGTGGGGCCAGTTGTAGTGGCACTGGTTGAAGTGGGGCCGGATGAAGTGGGTAACGTGGTGGTGGGGCCGGTTGTTGTGGGTCCAGTTGTACTGGAGCCTGTTGTAGTGGGACCAGTTGTCGTCGGGCCGGTTGTAGTGGCGCTTGATGTAGTGGTGCCGGTTGTGGTGGGTCCGGTTGTGGTGACACTGGTTGAAGTAGGGCCAGTTGTTGTAGTGCCGGTTGTAGTGGGGACCGGTTGTAGAGGGGCTGGTGGTCGTGGGTCCAGTTGTGGTCGGGGCAGTTGTAGTAGGGCCGGTTGTAGTGGCTCTTGTTGTAGTGGGGCCGGTTGTCGTGGAGACGGTAGATGTGGGGCCGGTTGTTGTTGGTCCAGTTGTAGTGGGACCAGTTGTCGTGGGGCCAGTTGTTGTGGGGCCAGTTGTAGTGGGGATTGTTGTCGTAGCACTGGTTGTAGGGGGGCCTGTTGTAGTGGCGCTGGTTGCAGTTGGGCCAGTAGTCGTTGGGCCAGTTGTAGTGGGGCCGGTTGTCGTTGGGACGGTAGATGTGGGGCCTGTTGTAGTGGGACCAGTTGTCGTGGGGCCAGTTGTAGTGGCGCTGGATGTACTGGTGCCGGTTGTGGTGGGTCCAGTTGTGGTGACACTGGTTGAAGTAGGGCCAGTTGTTGTCGTGCCGGTTGTCGTGGGGCCGGTTGTGGTGGCACTGGTTGAAGTGGAGCCGGATGTTGTGGGTAACGTGGTCGTGGGGCCGGTTGTAGAGGGGCTGGTGGTCGTTGGTCCAGTTGTGGTCGGGGCAGTTGTAGTAGGGCCGGTTGTAGTGGCGCTTGTTGTAGTTGGGCCGGTTGTTGTGGGGATGGTAGATGTGGGGCCAGTTGTTGTAGGTCCAGTTGTAGTGGAGCCTGTTGTAGTGGGAACAGTTGTCGTGGGGCCGGTAGTAGTGGCGCTGGATGTAGTGGTGCCGGTTGTGGTGGGTCCGGTTGTAGAAGGAACAGTTGTAGTGGGGCTGGTTGTTGTGGGGATGGTAGATGTGGGGCCTGTTGTTGTGGGTCCAGTTGTAGTGGAGCCTGTTGTAGTGGGGCCGGTTGTCGTAGTGCTGGATGTAGTTGTGCCGGTTGTCGTGGGTCCGGTTGTGGTGACACTGGTTGAAGTAGGGCCAGTTGTCGTCGTGCCGGTCGTAGTGGGGCCGGTTGTAGTGGCGCTGGTTGTGGTGGGGCCCGTAGTAGTTGGGATGGTTGACGTTGGGCTGGTTGGCGTGGGGCCGGTTGTTGTGGGGCCAGTTGTAGTGGGGCTTGTTGTCGTGGCGCTGGTTGTAGGGGGGCCTGTTGTAGTGACGCTGGTTGTAGTTGGGCCGGTTGTTGTGGGTCCAGTTGTACTGGAGCCTGTTGTAGTGGGACCAGTTGTGGTGGGGCCAGTTGTAGTGGGGCCAGTTGTAGTGGCACTGGTTGAAGTGGGGCCGGATGAAGTGGGTAACGTGGTCGTGGGGCCGGTTGTTGTGGGTCCAGTTGTACTGGAGCCTGTTGTAGTGGGACCAGTTGTCGTTGGGCCGGTTGTAGTGGCGCTTGATGTAGTGGTGCCGGTTGTGGTGGGTCCGGTTGTGGTGACACTGGTTGAAGTAGGGCCAGTTGTTGTAGTGCCGGTTGTAGTGGGACCGGTTGTGGTGGCACTGGTTGAAGTGGAGCCGGATGTTGTGGGTAACGTGGTCGTGGGGCCGGTTGTAGAGGGGCTGGTGGTCGTTGGTCCAGTTGTGGTCGGGGCAGTTGTAGTAGGGCCGGTTGTAGTGGCGCTTGTTGTAGTTGGGCCGGTTGTTGTGGGGATGGTAGATGTGGGGCCAGTTGTTGTAGGTCCAGTTGTAGTGGAGCCTGTTGTAGTGGGAACAGTTGTCGTGGGGCCGGTAGTAGTGGCGCTGGATGTAGTGGTGCCGGTTGTGGTGGGTCCGGTTGTAGTAGGAACAGTTGTAGTGGGGCTGGTTGTTGTGGGGATGGTAGATGTGGGGCCTGTTGTTGTGGGTCCAGTTGTAGTGGAGCCTGTTGTAGTGGGGCCGGTTGTCGTAGTGCTGGATGTAGTTGTGCCGGTTGTCGTGGGTCCGGTTGTGGTGACACTGGTTGAAGTAGGGCCAGTTGTCGTCGTGCCGGTCGTAGTGGGGCCGGTTGTAGTGGCGCTGGTTGTGGTGGGGCCCGTAGTAGTTGGGATGGTTGACGTTGGGCTGGTTGGCGTGGGGCCGGTTGTTGTGGGGCCAGTTGTAGTGGGGCTTGTTGTCGTGGCGCTGGTTGTAGGGGGGCCTGTTGTAGTGACGCTGGTTGTAGTTGGGCCGGTTGTTGTGGGTCCAGTTGTACTGGAGCCTGTTGTAGTGGGACCAGTTGTGGTGGGGCCAGTTGTAGTGGGGCCAGTTGTAGTGGCACTGGTTGAAGTGGGGCCGGATGAAGTGGGTAACGTGGTCGTGGGGCCGGTTGTTGTGGGTCCAGTTGTACTGGAGCCTGTTGTAGTGGGACCAGTTGTCGTTGGGCCGGTTGTAGTGGCGCTTGATGTAGTGGTGCCGGTTGTGGTGGGTCCGGTTGTGGTGACACTGGTTGAAGTAGGGCCAGTTGTTGTAGTGCCGGTTGTAGTGGGACCGGTTGTAGAGGGGCTGGTGGTCGTGGGTCCAGTTGTGGTCGGGGCAGTTGTAGTAGGGCCGGTTGTAGTGGCTCTTGTTGTAGTGGGGCCGGTTGTCGTGGAGACGGTAGATGTGGGGCCGGTTGTTGTTGGTCCAGTTGTAGTGGGACCAGTTGTCGTGGGGCCAGTTGTTGTGGGGCCAGTTGTAGTGGGGATTGTTGTCGTAGCACTGGTTGTAGGGGGGCCTGTTGTAGTGGCGCTGGTTGCAGTTGGGCCAGTAGTCGTTGGGCCAGTTGTAGTGGGGCCGGTTGTCGTTGGGACGGTAGATGTGGGGCCTGTTGTAGTGGGACCAGTTGTTGTGGGGCCAGTTGTAGTGGCGCTGGATGTACTGGTGCCGGTTGTGGTGGGTCCAGTTGTGGTGACACTGGTTGAAGTAGGGCCAGTTGTTGTCGTGCCGGTTGTCGTGGGGCCGGTTGTGGTGGCACTGGTTGAAGTGGAGCCGGATGTTGTGGGTAACGTGGTCGTGGGGCCGGTTGTAGAGGGGCTGGTGGTCGTTGGTCCAGTTGTGGTCGGGGCAGTTGTAGTAGGGCCGGTTGTAGTGGCGCTTGTTGTAGTTGGGCCGGTTGTTGTGGGGATGGTAGATGTGGGGCCAGTTGTTGTAGGTCCAGTTGTAGTGGAGCCTGTTGTAGTGGGAACAGTTGTCGTGGGGCCGGTAGTAGTGGCGCTGGATGTAGTGGTGCCGGTTGTGGTGGGTCCGGTTGTAGTAGGAACAGTTGTAGTGGGGCTGGTTGTTGTGGGGATGGTAGATGTGGGGCCTGTTGTTGTGGATCCAGTTGTAGTGGAGCCTGTTGTAGTGGGGCCGGTTGTCGTAGTGCTGGATGTAGTGGTGCCGGTTGTCGTGGGTCCGGTTGTGGTGACACTGGTTGAAGTAGGGCCAGTTGTCGTCGTGCCGGTCGTAGTGGGGCCGGTTGTAGTGGCGCTGGTTGTGGTGGGGCCCGTAGTAGTTGGGATGGTTGACGTTGGGCTGGTTGGCGTGGGGCCGGTTGTTGTGGGGCCAGTTGTAGTGGGGCTTGTTGTCGTGGCGCTGGTTGTAGGGGGGCCTGTTGTAGTGACGCTGGTTGTAGTTGGGCCGGTTGTTGTGGGTCCAGTTGTACTGGAGCCTGTTGTAGTGGGACCAGTTGTGGTGGGGCCAGTTGTAGTGGGGCCAGTTGTAGTGGCACTGGTTGAAGTGGGGCCGGATGAAGTGGGTAACGTGGTCGTGGGGCCGGTTGTTGTGGGTCCAGTTGTACTGGAGCCTGTTGTAGTGGGACCAGTTGTCGTCGGGCCGGTTGTAGTGGCGCTTGATGTAGTGGTGCCGGTTGTGGTGGGTCCGGTTGTGGTGACACTGGTTGAAGTAGGGCCAGTTGTTGTAGTGCCGGTTGTAGTGGGACCGGTTGTAGAGGGGCTGGTGGTCGTGGGTCCAGTTGTGGTCGGGGCAGTTGTAGTAGGGCCGGTTGTAGTGGCTCTTGTTGTAGTGGGGCCGGTTGTCGTGGAGACGGTAGATGTGGGGCCGGTTGTTGTTGGTCCAGTTGTAGTGGGACCAGTTGTCGTGGGGCCAGTTGTTGTGGGGCCAGTTGTAGTGGGGATTGTTGTCGTAGCACTGGTTGTAGGGGGGCCTGTTGTAGTGGCGCTGGTTGCAGTTGGGCCAGTAGTCGTTGGGCCAGTTGTAGTGGGGCCGGTTGTCGTTGGGACGGTAGATGTGGGGCCTGTTGTAGTGGGACCAGTTGTCGTGGGGCCAGTTGTAGTGGCGCTGGATGCACTGGTGCCGGTTGTGGTGGGTCCAGTTGTGGTGACACTGGTTGAAGTAGGGCCAGTTGTTGTCGTGCCGGTTGTGGTGGGGCCGGTTGTGGTGGCACTGGCTGAAGTGGAGCCGGATGTTGTGGGTAACGTGGTCGTGGGGCCGGTTGTAGAGGGGCTGGTGGTCGTTGGTCCAGTTGTGGTCGGGGCAGTTGTAGTAGGGCCGGTTGTAGTGGCGCTTGTTGTAGTTGGGCCGGTTGTTGTGGGGATGGTAGATGTGGGGCCAGTTGTTGTAGGTCCAGTTGTAGTGGAGCCTGTTGTAGTGGGAACAGTTGTCGTGGGGCCGGTAGTAGTGGCGCTGGATGAAGTGGTGCCGGTTGTGGTGGGTCCGGTTGTAGTAGGAACAGTTGTAGTTGGGCCGGTTGTTGTGGGGATGGTAGATGTGGGGCCTGTTGTTGTGGGTCCAGTTGTAGTGGAGCCTGTTGTAGTGGGGCCGGTTGTCGTAGTGCTGGATGTAGTGGTGCCGGTTGTAGTGGGGCCGGTTGTAGTGGCGCTGGTTGTGGTGGGGCCCGTAGTAGTTGGGATGGTTGACGTTGGGCTGGTTGGCGTGGGGCCGGTTGTTGTGGGGCCAGTTGTAGTGGGGCTTGTTGTCGTGGCGCTGGTTGTAGGGGGGCCTGTTGTAGTGATGCTGGTTGTAGTTGGGCCGGTTGTTGTGGGTCCAGTTGTACTGGAGCCTGTTGTAGTGGGACCAGTTGTGGTGGGGCCAGTTGTAGTGGGGCCAGTTGTAGTGGCACTGGTTGAAGTGGGGCTGGATGAAGTGGGTAACGTGGTCGTGGGGCCGGTTGTTGTGGGTCCAGTTGTACTGGAGCCTGTTGTAGTGGGACCAGTTGTCGTCGGGCCGGTTGTAGTGGCGCTTGATGTAGTGGTGCCGGTTGTGGTGGGTCCGGTTGTGGTGACACTGGTTGAAGTAGGGCCAGTTGTTGTAGTGCCGGTTGTAGTGGGACCGGTTGTAGAGGGGCTGGTGGTCGTGGGTCCAGTTGTGGTCGGGGCAGTTGTAGTAGGGCCGGTTGTAGTGGCTCTTGTTGTAGTGGGGCCGGTTGTCGTGGAGACGGTAGATGTGGGGCCGGTTGTTGTTGGTCCAGTTGTAGTGGGACCAGTTGTCGTGGGGCCAGTTGTTGTGGGGCCAGTTGTAGTGGGGATTGTTGTCGTAGCGCTGGTTGTAGGGGGGCCTGTTGTAGTGGCGCTGGTTGCAGTTGGGCCAGTAGTCGTTGGGCCAGTTGTAGTGGGGCCGGTTGTCGTTAGGACGGTAGATGTGGGGCCTGTTGTAGTGGGACCAGTTGTCGTGGGGCCAGTTGTAGTGGCGCTGGATGTAGTGGTGCCGGTTGTGGTGGGTCCGGTTGTGGTGACACTGGTTGAAGTAGGGCCAGTTGTTGTCGTGCCGGTTGTGGTGGGGCCGGTTGTGGTGGAACTGGTTGAAGTGGAGCCTGATGTTGTGGGTAACGTGGTCGTGGGGCCGGTTGTAGAGGGGCTGGTGGTCGTGGGTCCAGTTGTGGTCGAGGCAGTTGTAGTAGGGCCGGTTGTAGTGGCGCTTGTTGTAGTTGGGCCGGTTGTTGTGGGGATGGTAGATGTGGGGCCAGTTGTTGTAGGTCCAGTTGTAGTGGAGCCTGTTGTAGTGGGACCAGTTGTCGTGGGGCCGGTAGTAGTTGCGCTGGATGTAGTGGTGCCGGTTGTAGTGGGTCCGGTTGTAGTAGGACCAGTTGTCGTTGTGCCGGTTGTAGTGGGGCTGGTTGTTGTGGGTCCAGTTTTAGTGGAGCCTGTTGTAGTGGGACCAGTTGTCGTGGGGCCGGTTGTCGTAGCACTGGATGTACTGGTGCCGGTTGTCGTGGGTCCGGTTGTGGTGACACTGGTTGAAGTAGGGCCAGTTGTCGTCGTTCCGGTCGTAGTGGGGCTGGTTGTAGTGGCGCTGGTTGTGGTGGGGCCCGTAGTAGTTGGGATGGTTGACGTTGGGCTGGTTGGCGTGGGGCGGGTTGTTGTGGGGCCAGTTGTAGTGGGGCTTGTTGTCGTGGCGCTGGTTGTTGGGGGGCCTGTTGTAGTGACGCTGGTTGTAGTTGGGCCGGTTGTTGTGGGTCCAGTTGTACTGGAGCCTGCTGTAGTGGGACCAGATGTCGTGGGGCCAGTTGTAGTGGGGCCAGTTGTAGTGGCACTGGTTGAAGTGGGGCCGGATGTAGTGGGTAACGTGGTCGTGGGGCCGGTTGTTGTGGGTCCAGTTGTACTGGAGCCTGTTGTAGTGGGACCGGTTGTCGTCGGGCCGGTTGTAGTGGCGCTTGATGTAGTGGTGCCGGTTGTGGTGGGTCCGCTTGTGGTGACACTGGTTGAAGTAGGGCCAGTTGTTGTAGTGCCGGTTGTAGTGGGACCGGTTGTAGAGGGGCTGGTGGTCGTGGGTCCAGTTGTGGTAGGGGCAGTTGTAGTAGGGCCGGTTGTAGTGGCTCTTGTTGTAGTGGGGCCGGTTGTCGTGGAGACGGTAGATGTGGGGCCGGTTGTTGTTGGTCCAGTTGTAGTGGGACCAGTTGTCGTGGGGCCAGTTGTTGTGGGGCCAGTTGTAGTGGGGATTGTTGTCGCAGCGCTGGTTGTAGGGGGGCCTGTTGTAGTGGCGCTGGTTGCAGTTGGGCCAGTAGTCGTTGGGCCAGTTGTAGTGGGGCCGGTTGTCGTTGGGACGGTAGATGTGGGGCCTGTTGTAGTGGGACCAGTTGTCGTGGGGCCGGTTGTAGTGGCACTGGATGTAGTGGTGCCGGTTGTGGTGGGTCCGGTTGTGGTGACACTGGTTGAAGTAGGGCCAGTTGTTGTCGTGCCGGTTGTCGTGGGGCCGGTTGAGGTGACACTGGTTGAAGTGGAGCCGGATGTTGTGGGTAACGTGGTCGTGGGGCCGGTTGTAGAGGGGCTGGTGGTCGACGGTCCAGTTGTGGTTGGGGCAGTTGTAGTAGGGCCGGTTGTAGTGGCGCTTGTTGTAGTTGGGCTGGTTGTTGTGGGGATGGTAGAGGTGGGGCCAGTTGTTGTAGGTCCAGTTGTAGTGGAGCCTGTTGTAGTGGGAACAGTTGTCGTGGGGCCGGTAGTAGTGGCGCTGGATGTAGTGGTGCCGGTTGTGGTGGGTCCGGTTGTAGTAGGACCAGTTGTAGTGGGGCCGGTTGTTGTGGGGATGGTAGATGTGGGGCCTGTTGTTGTGGGTCCAGTTGTAGTGGAGCCTGTTGTAGTGGGACCAGTTGTCGTGGGGCCGGTTGTCGTTGCGCTGGATGTAGTGGTGCCGGTTGTCGTGGGTCCGGTTGTGGTGACACTGGTTGAAGTAGGGCCAGTTGTCGTCGTGCTGGTCGTAGTGGGGCCTGTCGTAGTGGCGCTGGTTGTGGTGGGGCCCGTAGTAGTTGGAATGGTTGACGTTGGGCTGGTTGGCGTGGGGCTGGTTGTTGTGGGGCCAGTTGTAGTGGGGCTTGTTGTCGTGGCGCTGGTTGTAGGGGGGCCTGTTGTAGTGACACTGGTTGTAGTTGGGCCGGTTGTTGTGGGTCCAGTTGTACTGGAGCCTGTTGTAGTGGGACCAGTTGTCGTCGGGCCGGTAGTAGTGGCGCTTGATGTAGTGGTGCCAGTTGTGGTGGGTCCGGTTGTAGTGACACTGGTTGAAGTAGGGACAGTTGTTGTAGTGCCGGTTGTAGTGGGACTGGTTGTAGAGGGGCTGGTGGTCGTGGGTCCAGTTGTAGTGGGGCCGGTAGTCGTTGGGACGGTAGATGTGGGGCCTGTTGTAGTGGGACCAGTTGTCGTGGGGCCAGTTGTAGTGGCGCTGGATGTAGTGGTGCCGGTTGTGGTGGGTCCGGTAGTGGTGACACTGGTTGAAGTAGGGCCAGTTGTTGTCGTGCCGGTTGTCGTGGGGCCGGTTGTGGTGGCACTGGTTGAAGTGGAGCCGGATGTTATGGGTAACGTGGTCGTGGGGCCGGTTGTAGAGGGGCTGGTGGTCGTGGGTCCAGTTGTGGTCGGGGCAGTTGTAGTAGGGCCGGTTGTAGTGGCGCTTGTTGTAGTTGGGCCGGTTGTTGTAGGGATGGTAGATGTGGGGCCAGTTGTTGTAGGTCCAGTTGTAGTGGAGCCTGTTGTAGTGGGACCAGTTGTCGTGGGGCCGGTAGTAGTGGCGCTGGATGTAGTGGTGCCGGTTGTGGTGGGTCCGGTTGTAGTAGGACCAGTTGTCGTTGTGCCGGTTGAAGTGGGGCTGGTTGTTGTGGGTCCAGTTGTAGTGGAGCCTGTTGTAGTGGGACCAGTTGTTGTGGGGCCGGTTGTCGTGGGTCCGGTTGTGGTGACACTGGTTGAAGTAGGGGCAGTTGTCGTCGTGCCGGTCGTAGTGGGGCCGGTTGTAGTGGCGCTGGTTGTGGTGGGGCCCGTAGTAGTTGGGATGGTTGACGTTGGGCTGGTTGGCGTGGGGCCGGTTGTTGTGGGGCCAGTTGTAGTGGGGCTTGTTGTCGTGGCGCTGGTTGTAGGGGGGCCTGTTGTAGTGACGCTGGTTGTAGTTGGGCCGGTTGTTGTGGGTCCAGTTGTACTGGAGCCTGTTGTAGTGGGACCAGATGTCGTGGGGCCAGTTGTAGTGGGGCCAGTTGTAGTGGCACTGGTTGAAGTGGGGCCGGATGTAGTGGGTAACGTGGTCGTGGGGCCGGTTGTTGTGGGTCCAGTTGTACTGGAGCCTGTTGTAGTGGGACCAGTTGTCGTCGGGCCGGTAGTAGTGGCGCTTGATGTAGTGGTGCCGGTTGTGGTGGGTCCGGTTGTGGTGACACTGGTTGAAGTAGGGACAGTTGTTGAAGTGCCGGTTGTAGTGGGACCGGTTGTAGAGGGGCTGGTGGTCG
Organism: Cetoscarus ocellatus; assembly: GCA_037902135.1. Taxonomy (NCBI): domain Eukaryota; kingdom Metazoa; phylum Chordata; class Actinopteri; order Labriformes; family Labridae; genus Cetoscarus; species Cetoscarus ocellatus. Next base: position 1,643,445 of record JBAMNC010000267.1, on the reverse strand, counting down.
TGGGTCCAGTTGTGGTCGGGGCAGTTGTAGTGGCTCTTGTTGTAGTGGGGCCGGTTGTCGTGGAGACGGTAGATGTGGGGCCGGTTGTTGTTGGTCCAGTTGTAGTGGAACCAGTTGTCGTGGGGCCAGTTGTTGTGGGGCCAGTTGTAGTGGGGCTTGTTGTCGTAGCGCTGGTTGTAGGGAGTCCTGTTGTAGTGGCGCTGGTTGCAGTTGGGCCAGTAGTCGTTGGGCCAGTTGTAGTGGGGCCGGTTGTCGTTGGGACGGTAGATGTGGGGCCTGTTGTGGTGGGACCAGTTGTCGTGGGGCCAGTTGTAGTGGCGCTGGATGTAGTGGTGCCGGTTGTGGTGGGTCCGGTAGTGGTGACACTGGTTGAAGTAGGGCCAGTTGTTGTCGTGCCGGTTGTCGTGGGGCCGGTTGTGGTGGCACTGGTTGAAGTGGAGCCGGATGTTGTGGGTAACGTGGTCGTGGAGCCGGTTGTAGAGGGGCTGGTGGTCGTGGGTCCAGTTGTGGTGGGTCCGGTTGTAGTAGGACCAGTTGTCGTTGTGCCGGTTGAAGTGGGAATGGTTGTTGTGGGTCCAGTTGTAGTGGAGCCTGTTGTAGTGGGACCAGTTGTTGTGGGGCCGGTTGTCGTGGGTCCGGTTGTGGTGACACTGGTTGAAGTAGGGCCAGTTGTCGTCGTGCCGGTCGTAGTGGGGCCGGTTGTAGTGGCGCTGGTTGTGGTGGGGCCCGTAGTAGTTGGGATGGTTGACGTTGGGCTGGTTGGCGTGGGGCCGGTTGTTGTGGGGCCAGTTGTAGTGGGGCTTGTTGTCGTGGCGCTGGTTGTAGGGGGGCCTGTTGTAGTGACGCTGGTTGTAGTTGGGCCGGTTGTTGTGGGTCCAGTTGTACTGGAGCCTGTTGTAGTGGGACCAGATGTCGTGGGGCCAGTTGTAGTGGGGCCAGTTGTAGTGGCACTGGTTGAAGTGGGGCCGGATGTAGTGGGTAACGTGGTCGTGGGGCCGGTTGTTGTGGGTCCAGTTGTACTGGAGCCTGTTGTAGTGGGACCAGTTGTCGTCGGGCCGGTAGTAGTGGCGCTTGATGTAGTGGTGCCGGTTGTGGTGGGTCCGGTTGTGGTGACACTGGTTGAAGTAGGGACAGTTGTTGAAGTGCCGGTTGTAGTGGGACCGGTTGTAGAGGGGCTGGTGGTCGTGGGTCCAGTTGTGGTCGGGGCAGTTGTAGTAGGGGCGGTTGTAGTGGCTCTTGTTGTAGTGGGGCCGGTTGTCGTGGAGACGGTAGATGTGGGGCCGGTTGTTGTTAGTCCAGTTGTAGTGGGACCAGTTGTCGTGGGGCCAGTTGTTGTGGGGCCAGTTGTAGTGGGGCTTGTTGTCGTAGCGCTGGTTGTAGGGAGTCCTGTTGTAGTGGCGCTGGTTGCAGTTGGGCCAGTAGTCGTTGGGCCAGTTGTAGTGGGGCCGGTTGTCGTTGGGACGGTAGATGTGGGGCCGGTTGTTGTTGGTCCAGTTGTAGTGGGACCAGTTGTCGTGGGGCCAGTTGTTGTGGGGCCAGTTGTAGTGGGGCTTGTTGTCGTAGCGCTGGTTGTAGGGAGTCCTGTTGTAGTGGCGCTGGTTGCAGTTGGGCCAGTAGTCGTTGGGCCAGTTGTGGTGGGACCAGTTGTCGTGGGGCCAGTTGTAGTGGCGCTGGATGTTGTGGTGCCGGTTGTGGTGGGTCCGGTAGTCGTGACACTGGTTGAAGTAGGGCCAGTTGTTGTCGTGCCGGTTGTCGTGGGGCCGGTTGTGGTGGCACTGGTTGAAGTGGAGCCGGATGTTGTGGGTAACGTGGTCGTGGGGCCGGTTGTAGAGGGGCTGGTGGTCGTGGGTCCAGTTGTGGTGGGTCCGGTTGTAGTAGGACCAGTTGTCGTTGTGCCGGTTGAAGTGGGGCTGGTTGTTGTGGGTCCAGTTGTGGTGGGTCCGGTTGTAGTAGGACCAGTTGTCGTTGTGCCGGTTGTGGTGGGGATGGTAGATGTAGGGCCTGTTGTTGTGGGTCCAGTTGTAGTGGAACCTGTTGTAGTGGGACCAGTTGTCGTGGGGCCGGTAGTAGTGGCCGGTTGTCGTGGGTCCGGTTGTGGTGACACTGGTTGAAGTAGGGCCAGTTGTCGTCGTGCCAGTCGTAGTGGGGCCGGTTGTAGTGGCGCTGGTTGTGGTGGGGCCCGTAGTAGTTGGGATGGTTGACGTTGGGCTGGTTGGCGTGGGGCCGGTTGTTGTGGGGCCAGTTGTAGTGGGACTTGTTGTCGTGGCGCTGGTTGTAGGGGGGCCTGTTGTAGTGGCGCTTGTTGTAGTTGGGCCGGTTGTTGTGAGTCCAGTTGTACTGGAGCCTGTTGTAGTGGGACCAGTTGTCGTGGGGCCAGTTGTAGTGGGGCCAGTTGTAGTGGCACTGGTTGAAGTGGGGCCGGATGTAGTGGGTAACGTGGTCGTGGGGCCGGTTGTAGTGGGGCCTGTTGTAGAGGGGCTGGTGGTAGTGGGTCCAGTTGTGGTCGGGGCAGTTGTAGTAGGGCCGGTTGTAGTGGCTCTTGTTGAAGTGGGGCCGGTTGTTGTGGGGACGCTAGATGTGGGGCTGGTTCTTGTGGGTCCAGTTGTAGTGGAGCCTGTTGTAGTGGGACCAGTTGTCGTGGGGCCGGTTGTAGTGGCGCTGGATGTAGTGGGGCCGGTTGTGGTGGGTCCAGTTGTGGTGACGCTGGTTGAAGTTTCGCCAGTTGTCGTGGGGCCAGTTCTAGTGGGGCCAGTAGTCGTGGGGACGGTAGATGTGGGGCCAGATGTAGTGGGGCTTGTTGTCGTGGTTGTAGGGGGGCCTGTTGTAGTGGGACCAGTTGTCGTGGGGCCGGTAGTAGTGGCGCTGGATGTAGTGGTGCCGGTTGTGGTGGGGATGGTAGATGTAGGGCCTGTTGTTGTGGGTCCAGTTGTAGTGGAACCTGTTGTAGTGGGACCAGTTGTCGTGGGGCCGGTTGTCGTAGCACTGGATGTAGTTGTGCCGGTTGTGGTGGGTCCCGTTGTGATGACACTGGTTGAAGTAGGGCCAGTTGTCGTCCTGCCGGTCGTAGTGGGGCCAGTTGTAGTGGCGCTGGTTGTGGTGGGGCCCGTAGTAGTTGGGATGGTAGATGTTGGGCTGGTTGGCGTGGGGCCGGTTGTTGTGGGGCCAGTTGTACTGGGGCTTGTTGTTGTGGCGCTGGTTGTAGGGGGGCCTGTTGTAGTGACGCTGGTTGAAGTTTGGCCAGTTGTGGTGGGGCCAGTTGTAGTGGGGCCAGTTGTAGTGGCACTGGTTGAAGTGGGGCCGGATGTAGTGGGTAACGTGGTCGTGGGGCCGGTTGTAGTGGGGCCGGTTGTAGAGGGGCTGGTGGTAGTGGGTCCAGTTGTGGTCGGGGCAGTTGTAGTAGGGCCGGTTGTAGTGGCGCTTGTTGTAGTGGGGCCGGTTGTTGTGGGGACTGTAGATGTGGGGCCGGTTGTTGTGGGTCCAGTTGTAGTAAAGCCTGTTGTAGTGGGACCAGTTGTCGTGGGTCCAGTTGTGGTGACACTGGTTGAAGTAGGGCCAGTTGTCGTCGTGCCGGTTGTAGTGGGGCTGGTTGTTGTTTTGCCGGTTGTAGTGGGGCCGGTTGTCGTGGGGCCGGTTGTAGTGACACTGGTTGTGTTGACTTGGGGCAAGGTTCCTATCGTTGTTGTTGACTGTGTAACAACAACTGGCGTTGTCGTTCCTGTAGTTTCAGTAGTCTTGGTTGTTTCGGTTGTTTCCTCTGTTGTACTCAGACTTTCTACTGTGGTTGTGACTGTTGTACTCGGACTAGTTGTGGTTGTTTCCTCTGTTGTACTCGGACTTGTTTCTGTGGTTGTGATTGTTGAACTTAGACTTGTTACTTTGGTTGTGACAGTTGTACTCAGACTTGTTGTGGTTGTTTCCTCTGTTGTACTCGGTCTTGTTTCTGTGGTTGTGATTGTTGAACTTAGACTTGTTACTTTGGTTGTGACAGTTGTACTCGGACTTGTTGTGGTTGTTTCCTCTGTTGTACTCTCAGTTATTTCTGTTGTCGTTTCCTCTGTACTCTCAGTTGATTCTGTTGTTGTGACTGTTGTACTCGGACTTGTCACTGTGGTTGTGACTGTTGTAGACGGACTTGTTACTGTGGTTGTGACTGTTGTAGACGGACTGGTTACTGTGGTTGTGGCTGTTGTCTCTGTAGGTTTGAAGACAATAATGGTGTTATTAGACATTATTGGATCAGAGTTTAAAGTGAGTAAGAGCCTTTGTCCACAGCCACCATTTTGCACTTCCTGCATTTCTTTTCATTGTCACAGCCCTGCAGTACAGCACCTGTATTTCCCGATACACTGAGAGGAAAAACACCCTCAGCATCACTCTCTCTTTTGGCATCACAATCCCAGCACCTTCTGTCAAAAAAAGTCAAGAACTCGTCGCAATCTTATTTTTATGTCAGACAAATGAGGTTGAGAGTGCTCTGATGGTTGTGGAAACAGGCCTTTAATGGTGCTACGTGGTTGAGATTTAGATTTCTTTAATAATTTTACCTGTAGACGTAGATGCAACTGTGGTGGATGTAAAGAGGGTTGTTGTCGACCCTGGAGATGTGCTTGGTAGGCATGGATATATGGAATGTGTTATTGTATTGTTGACTCCACACACAGCTTTTAAGCAGCTTCCAAAGCCATCAGGAAAGTCGTAGATGGTTTCATTATATTGGTAGACTTTTCCTTTATGTATGCATTGGCATTCTGCAGAATGAGAGTATCATATTTCCTAGTCATTCCAATTTGCAGTTTTTACAAATTTCAGCATTACAATACAAATGAGTCCACGGCCAAGTATGTAAGTGAAATGCTGTGTGATTGTGTTGTAAATAAATACATGAATCAGCAAATTCCAAATTTATGTGCGTCTGTCCTCACCATTCACACTGTAGCTGCAATTGATGCCCCTGATTGTGCAGAAACTTTGGGAGAGAATGAATTGGAGAAAGTTATTACTTTATTTATACTTTATTTCTTATATATTTAAATGTGCAGTTCAAACAAATTGACCTCAAGAGCCTCATAAGATAGAAACACAGTTAACTGATGACACAATTGGACAAAGCAATATTTACTCCAAAGATATCTTTACCAATCAATCTTATTTATAATGGCAGATGCAGACACTTATATGTACCCGGGGATCCGCAGGCAAATGGGGAGGTCACTGGGCAAGCAGCCACAGTTGAACAACTAAAAGCGGGTCAAGTTTTGATAAATAAGCTGACTGATCATAAGCAGCACAGGGACAGAGAGTTCCAGAGTCAGCTTTAGAGACCACCTTGAAGTCTAGTGGAGAAAAGCCAAACCAAGGTCCCCTGAGACTCTAAGATTTGGACCAGAAAAAGCTGTGATGGACAAACATCAGAAGAAGGCAGAGATGGTAGATGTAGCAATTCCACAAGAGAGCTATAACTGTGAAAAAGCCAAACACAACTAAATCATTAACCTAACCATACACGTCTATAACATTAACCAAACCATGCACATCTATATCATTGACCTAACCACACATGTAAATAGTATTAACTTAACCAAACACAACTATATCATTAACCTAACCATACACGTCTATATCATTAACTTAACCATACACAACTACATCATTCACCTAACCATACACGTCTTTATCATTAACCTAACCGTACACGTCTTTATTATTAACCTAATCATAATCATCTAAATCATTAACCTAACCATGTTCTTTCATATCATTAACCTAACCATACTCATCTGTATCATTAACCTAACCATACACAACTATATCATTAGCCTAACCATAGTCTTCATTATTAACCTAATCATAATCATCTATATCATTAACCTTAACATAATCTTCTATATCATTATCCTAACCATAGATGTCTATATCATTAACCTAACCATTCAATCTTTATCATTCACCTAACCATACACGTCTTTGTCATTAACCCAACCATACTCATCTATATCATTGACCTAACCATATTCATCTATATCATTAACCGAAACATAATCTTCTATATCATTGACGTAACCATACACATCTATATCATTAACCTAACTATACTCATCTATATCATTAACCTAACCATAATCTTCTATATCATTGACCTCACATCTATATCATTAACCTAACCATAAACAACTACATCATCATGTGAAGGGACCAGACCAGGTGTCAGTGGCTCAGTCTGATGCTCCCTCAGTAATTGAACTTAGCAGGTTCTAGCCCAGTTCTGGCTGTCACCTGCAAGGTGTCCTTAGGCGAGACTCTTAGCCCCAAGTTTCTCCCCTTGCTTTGTAAGTGCTGTGTAAATGGGTGTCAAAGGGTGAGAATCAAATGGGAGAATGTGAGAATGATTGCATGTGAATGGTTAGATGGGACCTGCAGTGTAAAACTACTTGGAGATTGTAGCTGGTATGCTATTTTTCAAGGCCTTGGTAACGGCCTGGTTCTAACAAGACTGAGAGCATGTCAAATGTAGTGACCTAAGAGCTTACTGTCCCACCATTCAGTTCTTAACTAATCCTGGGAATGGGCATACCAACTCTCGCAGTTCTTTGATGAAATTTTTTCGCCAAGGTAGTAATGGTTTCCCTTGTCATCGTAGCAGCCACATTGGATCCAAGCCACACACTTCATGGAATCTTCGTCGAAGTATGGGTGGGTGTATGGACACCGTGGATAACATCCTGCAAAATCATCATGGGATCTTAGAAACCTCAGAATGGAGATGCATTTATAAGCACATTAACTTGTTTCAGCTAGCAGCTTAACTCTAAATCAATACACATTCGATTCTCAAGTCAAACCATAATCACCTCCACATAACTCGAGAAAAGACAGAACTACCTAAAAAATCTTACAAACACATCTCCACCTAAGTCTGACCAATATAGATCCACATCTTAATCTTGACCCATAAAACCTCTATATAATAAATTTAACCAACACAAAAGCTTCAACACTAATAAAACCCAAACAACCATACACACCTATATCATTAAACTAACCATGCACACCTATATAATTAACCTAACCACACACATCCATATCATTAACATAACCATACACGTTTTTATCATTAACATAACCATAATCTTCTATGTCATTAACCCAACCATACTCATCTATATCATTAACCTAACCATAATCTTCTATATCATTCACCTAACCATACACGTCTTTATTATCAACCTAATCATACACATCTATATCATCAACCTAAACCTAATCTTCTATATCATAAAAGTAACCATGAACATCTTTATCATTGACTATGTCTCTGAACTGTCCCTGACTAAGACATCCTGTCCACATATATATATATATATATATATATATATATGTATGCTATACCTTCCAATGCATTGGTGGCGTTGGAGCACGTTCCTGATGGATTTTTACACGTCTTCATGCAGGGAGCTCCACATGGTCTGTAATGCCATTCACATTCATCAGGGCCATTGTAGTAGTCACAGAATACAGCTGCAAGAGATGACAAGACACTTTTTGTTTTGTTTTTCAAATAAAATATTCTCAACATGGTCTTTTGCAAAGGAATGAACCCCTCCTCCCCTTCCTTGGTGCAGATTATCCATACTTACGGCATATGGTTGGAGTTCTCCATTTCACGCAGATCCCTCTTTTATTACAAGCTCTGGAATAGGCTGCCACAGCTGTGCAGAAACACTCGCAGTCTCCACCAGTGTCACATGCGCAAGAGTCTTTTATACAAGCATGGTAATATGGGACTGGATCAATCTTAAACATACAAAGGTGTTCAGGGCATCAGCATTCTATCAACGATAGAGGTAAGCACTGTTAAGCAATTACTTAATCTCTATTTGTTTAAAGCCAAATGATAATCTTCTTATTTATTATTTTAAGACACTACAGTAATGCTCTCCTGCAAATGGCCTTTGGTATCAACCAACATTAGCCAGACTTTGTTTTGGTGCACACGGTGGAAACGTGGGGCTTCATTCACTGTCTCTTTGGTCGGAAGGACTTCAATGATAATGAGTCAGTAAAGGATCCACAAAGGAGAACAAATCATGCATGAAAACATGATGAAATACCTGTAATACACATGTACTGACATTCATTATGCCATAAATCACTTATCAATTATTAATGCATTAGATATTTATTCAATTCAATATGTGAAATCAAAAATAGTCAAGATGTTGGTTCATGTCTATTTGTGAAATTAATCATAAATGTATGCTTAACAATCATGATCACTTCAGCATTAGGCAACTGCGACTGCTATGACATTACTTCTCCACCATTTCATCAAGTCTGTGGACTCAAAAAGGTTTTGGTATGAAACTACATTTGAATATCAAAACCAATCATCGCTGATGACTTAATTCATTAATTTGTACATGAAATCATCATTTAATGCCTTCCTGCTAATGACAGTCGATGTCAGAGGAATTACAATTCTACAGTCACCACTCAGATTACAGGTTCAAGGACTCGATGACAGCATGGATCCAGAACATCTTTTAGGGGTTGGATCTTCTAAACATGCTTTTAGTTTCATATTTACAGCAGGCATGAGTATGTTTGCACCAGTCTGAAGTCTCATGCCCTTACTAGTGTTTAAACCTAAAAGATTAGAAATAGCCACTGGTGAATGAGGCTAGTTGAGGCGACTGTGCCAAAAGGTCAGAAGTTATCAAATCCAAAAAAGTGTCCTAATGAAGACTGGGTTTCATTTAAAACCTTGTGTTTCTTTCAAACTTTAAGTCTGCAAAGCTCAGTTTTTATCGCACTGATCAACAATGCAGAAAGTAAGCAGAAAGCATCATTGTGCTTGCTATCACCATGGTTACCTGTGAATGGCAGAGCTCAAAGGTGTTGCTGATGATTATGCTACATTGTCTCTTGGCCCAGACTGATCTGTATGGATTTGAGACACAGGGATGAGGGATCACAACAGCATCTGGGCAGTTGGTTGAGACCTTCCAACTGTTGCCAAACTCAGTGGGGTCATCAATTACATCGCGTTGGGGGCTGAAGTGGTCATTTTGGCTGTTGCCATCATTGTTTCCACAGAGACCACAGACCTTTTCCTAAGATGGAGAAGAGCAAAGAGGGCTAAGTGTTGAAAAGGCAACACAGCGACAAAGGAGCATTGTTCATGTTTAAGTTATGTTTACCGAATGGAGACAAAAGCCTGAACAAAAGCTAAACTGTCTAAAGTTAGTGCATCAGTCACAAGGCTTTAATCATACACAGAGACAGAGCGTCTCCTTAGATCCCATGGGACTTCCGGATACAGACTGACAAACAGGTAATGGCAGCAAATCGGTTATAGCTGTGGTGGACAAACACCAGAAGAAGGCAGTGGTGGCAGATGCAGCTCCCACGTGACAGCATCATCCAAAAAAAGGAGCATGAAAAATTGAGAAATACCAAAAGCTGAAAGAGAAACCAGAGAAATTGTGGGGAGTGAAGACCACAGTGGTCTTGAGGTTGTAGGAGCACCTGGGGCTGCAAACACCATACTGGTTCACCACCCCAGGTGCAGTCCCTGGAGCAACTAAGATACTGTGTTAAACCCTCAAGCTGGCAGGCGTCTGGTAGAGGAGCCGAGGTTGGCAGAAGGCACAAGAAATGCCTGAAGTGGCAGCTGAGGGATTTTTTAATATACATATTTTTAAAAAAGAAGGCAGAAGGTTTATACTGATCTATGTCAATCAATGGCAGTCATGGCATCAACTACAAAAAGGAAATATAGGGTTGTGGCATCTGCAGCCAGGGCAAAAGGGGGTGATTTCTTTTTATTTAGGCATCTTAGTCAGAAGTATCTGGAATCCAGGACACATAAGGACAAGGAGCAGCAGGTTGCCTGCTTGCAGGACTCCAAACTCTGTTCATGAGGGAGAACATAACTGCAAAACCCTCTGAGGCTTGACACCTGCAGTAATGTTTGTTAAGCATGAAAATGACTATTTATACCAAAAAAAAAGAGTTAAAAGAAAGCAAACCATAGTAGCTGAGCACAAAGCTGGATAAGACAGATGGATTAAAAGTACATCATCAAATTTAGAGGCTGACGACTTTGAAATGTTAAATTCCGAATCATAACAGACTTGAATGCTTACCCGGTACTTTGGGCTGAGCTTGATGAAAACACTGGTCTTGCCATCCCACATCACTTCCACTTCATTTTCTAGCATCACCACAGAGAAAAGACCCCTCTTACTCATTTGGGCATGTGTGCTTGTTCCTTTGATGATCTCAAATTTCCCATCTCTGAGCTGGAATTCACTTTCCTGTGGATGAGCCACATCAAGAAGACATCAGTGATACTTCATGAGTCAAGGCAGGCTGCATTGTTCTGCACTGTAGTAGCTTGTCAATTCTTATTTAGTGGTGGCAGAAAGCAGCTCTTCGGATTTAAACAGTGCCAAATAAAAGTCAGCAGCTGTGAACACAAGAATAAAAGGTAAATATAGTAATGCTTCTGAGTGTTTGAACTAGTCCAACAGAGAAGCAGTTTATCACTTATTGGTTGTTCTTAGTTAGTCTGATACTCCAGATTTAATGTGTTACCTTGTTTTTTGTCTGATATTCAGATGTATTGTTTGCACCAGATGACACACAGGTATACACTCATACACAAGAATAAAACAACTGTATTTACCTTGTAGAAGACTTTGATCACTTTGGAACAGGTTGTTCCCAAACTCCCACAGTCAACATTCTCAGAGACAATCTGGAAAGTTCCTTTGTCCAGGTTCTCACCACAGGAATCCTATTAAATGTGAATAACAATCAAGTCAATGTCAAAATTTACTCATAAAGCACATCCAGGAACATCATATTTTGACCAAAGTGCTGTCCAACCACAAAAGAGACAAGGAACAAGACAGACACTGAGATAAAAACTACACCTGGCACCATCATAAGGCATGAAACAAACTAACTAAAAGGCTTATTTAGGACAAGAATGAAGGAACAGTTGGGGTAAAAAAAGATTTCAAATATGAGGAAACACAAGGGCTCAGGGTTAGTTTGTATTGACAGCCATTGAGAAGAGATGGGTCTTTAGCAGTGACTGGAAAGTGATCAGGGACTGGGCAGCCCTGCAAAGGCTTGATCTTCTCTAATTTTATGATTTGATCTCAGGACTCCCAAAAGGGGGTAGTCGGATGACCTGAGGTTGTGACTTTTATCAGGATAAAGAAGATAAACTTTATTTCAACAAAGATAATTTTGTGTTGATTCATTAGTCATTTTGAAAAAGTCATCACCACAATGGTGTTGATAATAATGAGATCATCAGTATAAGGTTTTAAAGTGGATGTGATTGTTCACCATCTTACCTGTACCAGTGTGTATTCACAATTCCCGTTGAAATCATAGCGTCTGTCATCGAAGGACGCGTAATGGCCATTGCCGAAAACCTCACAGACAGAGTCACACAACTTCTCAGTACACCTGAACTTCTTGTTATGGCAGGTGCTGCAATAACAATGATAATAATAATGATAAATTTGTTCATTTCAGGACACTCAAGCTCTTCTCACAATATAAAAATGGATTAAAACAAGCAACAAACAGAACAAATGGTGCATTAAGTGAAACATAGTTAAAATTATGTTAAAATATATAAACAGTGCAAAAGATCAAGTGGGATATTCCAGTCTGAATATGTGAGTTTAGAGTTTGGGTTTAAAAGTAGGAGCATGTCGTGTTGAGGTCGGAGGGGAGTGAATTCCAGAGGTGGAGAGCGGCATTGCTGGATGCTCTGCTCCCCACAGTGATGAGGGGCAGAGGGGTCAGTGAGCTGCATGGAAGAAGAAGATCTTCGGGAAGCCAGGAAGTGACAAGACTGTGAACCAGCGTGGAAGCAGTGTGACGAGTGAGGGAGGGGCAGAGGTGAAAGTATGCTGACCGGGTCATGATGTTGTCGTGGGATATGAAGGAGAGTATGTTATGTTTGAAATTTTTTACAAACCAGGTGTTGCAGTCTTCAACCAGCGTCTCTCCAGCCATGTAGAATCGTCCGTTGTGCAGACATGGACAGTCTTCCACTTTGGTGCAGCCCCCCACTCCATTTGCCACCAGGTCTTCAGGGCACACACACCCTGACTGACAGCTGGTGCCAACCTGCAGCCAAAGAAACAGGATTTTAGGCAAACTCAGGTGGTAGGTCTGTGTGAGGATATGAAGTTTGCGTCACACTTACACATGTCCCATTAGGATTGTTGCAGGTCTTCTCACATTCGATCCCCCTTGCCCCGGGATCTTTCTGGGAGCAGTTAAAGTAGACCATCGGGGGAATGCATACTTTTGGTTCTAGGGAGGACAGAACATTATTCATTACTTGCTTGCTGGGGTAAGGTTAGACATTCAGCGTGAGATTTGAGGTACAGCAGTGCATGGATTCTCTGAATGGTAACCAGCTCCTTCAATCCTGTTTGAGTAACAGGCCCATCAAGGTATTTATGCTTCTCATATCTCACCTGGTTCTTGGGCTCCAGGGCAATTGAGAACTCCATGCCTGCAGGTACTGTAAGATAATTGACAGACAACAAGGTGTTAATGTCATCAACATTGTTCTTTACCCCTTCAATACGCCATCTGGGTTTGATTTTAATCAAGCCCTTTGCAGGGTAATATAAACAGATATATACTAGTCTTAAATAACTTATGACTACATGATAAATCAATTTAAATAAATAAATAAAACCAATCAGAGAATTTTGTAGAAGGAGCATCAGGCAGACTTCATTGTTGCAGGCAGAGATGGCCAGAGAGCAGATTAGAGACAAACGCATTCTTCAAAGTGAATAATATTACAGGTGAGGGGAATAATGAAATACCAAATATCTGCCCCAATAATTGGCCTGGTTGGTTATTGGATGACCCTTATTCATATATGTAACTTCATAGCTCTGCCAAGTGAACTCTCCACACAGCAAAGTTTCTGCATTTACCCCGAGGCCTCATTTGCCTCAGTTAAGGTCAGTGTTCATGATTCAACAAAAAGAAAGAGATTGAGCAAAAATGGCATCCACGGGAGAGCTCCAAGGCGAAAACCACTATTGACCAAAAAGAACACAAAGGCTCGTCTCACATTTGCCAAAAAACATCTTGATGTTAAAACAATTCTGCGCAGAATAGTGGGTCAAAATTCCTCTGCAGCGATGTCAAAGACTCATCACCAGTTATCGCAAACGCTTGATTGCAGTTAATGCTGCCAAGGGTGAAACAACCAGTTATTAGGTTCAGGGGGCAATTACTTTTTCACATAGGGTCATGTAGGTTTGGAGAGCTTTTTTCCTCTAATAAATCAAATCATGATTCAGAAACTGCTTTTTGTGTTTACTCAGGTTATCTTTGTCAAATGTTACAATTTGTGTGATGATCTGAAACATTTAAGTGTGACAACTATGTATGTATGCAATAGGTATGTATACATATATATATATATTTACATATATATATACACACGACACATATATATATATATATATATGTGTGCGTGTGTGTGTGTGTGTGTTGATATATGTATATATCTATGTTTTTTCCAGGTTAATATATCTTACATAGATTTCAGAAACATGGTAAAACAAAGCTTGGAGGTGAGGTCCACTCTACATTTGACCCGGCTTTGATAATGTCGTCCTTGTCATAGCAGGGGCATTTGCGGCTGTCCACGCATTTGCCCTCATCATCCATGTAGGTCCCCTCCTCACAGCCGCAGCCGTCCACAGCAGGGAAGTCGGCCTGGCAGGAGTGGTCAGTCTGGCTGAGGGACTGGCAGGTTCGATGGCACCTGGTCATATTGTAACTGTAGACGTTTGTGGGGGGGCATACAGTGTATATGTCTGGGGAGAGTCAGAAATAGCAGTCAGCACTGATTCATCTCCTTCACAATGCAAACACACTTCTGCAGCAGTGAGTCCTGCAGTATGTAACAAACTAGCCCTCACAGACCTCAGGTGCAGCTTTTTGCTCATCCTGATATTTTTGTGGAGGTTTAAAGCTGTTCTAACTGAAGTCCTTCAGCTGAGGGAAAGCTTTGGCTTTGGACGGAGGATGAAGTCTGCCCCCTGATTACAGGCCTGATTTCTAACCTGAAAAACATTCTGTCTATCATGTGAGAGACCAGGTGAAGACAGGGTTAAATAAAGTGTGTGGTCATTTTCAGTGATTGGTTGGTCCAGTTATTGCATGCATCATTCTGAGTTTGTTGCTCTGGATTATCAGGGTGAACTTTATCTGCTCCTTTCTACAAACCCAACATTTATGTCAAAACAGTGAGGAAGAAAAATGTCTGTCATTGTGCTCACCACACATTTGCTGCCGCCAGTCACGTATTAGGATATGTTTTTCGGCACAACGGTAGACATACGCAGCCACAGCAGCACACATCATTTCCTTATTGCTTTCGAAGTTACAGGTGTCATACTTGCAGAACTGTGGGGAGACACAGCAGACATGAACATGTTCTCAGAGCACTGTGAGCCAGCTCATTTGATACCATGGCCTTGTTTATACTGACTCACCTCAATGTGAGTGGTAGGGTCCACAAAGTGATGGCATGGTGCAAATACTCCATGTGGGTCCTGTAGCTTTTCGCACCATATACGTGCATAGTTTTCTGAAAAACATAAATCAGTAGGTCACAAGCTGTGTGGCACATGTCCTCAATTTTGACTGAAGACAGTTAGAGTAAATAAAGATAAAGATAAAGCAGTACCTCTATAAATGCCTATGTCACAGGGATCTGAGTAATCCAAAGTGATGTCAAAACAGCCAGTGGTTTTCCATAGGTTGACAAATGATGCAGCATTGCCTTCAATCAGACCTGAGTGCCCTTTGAAGTCATCTCCCTGATTGTCGTTGTAGTTTCCACACACACCTGTCAGAAACAGCTGCCATGCATTAACAGTACACAGAGAAAAGCCAAAAGCTTCATATACAAGTTCATTTTTCCACACAGAAAAAAGAGGTGACGCACCAGAAACTTTATTTTTCAGATGAGGTTTCGCTATGATGAAGACTTGCATCTTTGGTTCCAGCTGGACTGCGATGTTGATGCCAACCTGGGTCTCAATGAACCTGTAGAAGGACGATGGCCTGTAAACGCTGACCTCCGCTGCAGGAGTCAGAGAACATGGTGAGCATGAAAAATGAGTCAGCTGTGGAGTTCAACATGTTTGTTTGCTGCATGTTCTGACTGTCATGGCCTGTTGCACCAGCTCCAATAACATTATCAGGTCTACTGAAGAGCCTACTTTGAACAGGAGGTTATGAATAGATCAATGGAATCATCCGGGCTCATGGAAAACTACCTGCTAGTCCACATGAAGGCTCTTAAAACTGTTTCAGTCACATGGACTTTATCTGTATGTTTTGGCTTTTCAAACAGAAACTGTCACAGAAAATGCACTGTTGGTAAAACAGCTTTCATAAGCTCTGGTCATCACGTTCACAAAACCATGGAAAAAAAAACAGCCACGCTGAGATATTGACCATATTGCAGAAATATGATGAGCATGAACGCTCAGTCCTGAGGACTGCTAAAGCAACACTGTTGTCAATAGATTATATCCTGTTTTTAGCCAATAATGACGGAGATTCATTTTTGAGCCACTAAAGGAACAGAAAGTGTAATTTCTCCTTCCAAGCCTGTCAGGTGAGTCTGGCTGCCCTCAGAAGACTCACAAACGAATGTAAATCAGACTGAAACAGCCGCTGCACATTTTGGGCTTATGTTGTGAAATTTGGTGAAATGTCAGAGTGGCTTGGTAAAAACAATTCACAATGATTCAGGATGTTTCAGATCAGAGGACAGCAGTGGCTGATGTGAGTAAATCTGCAGTCTGACAGTCGTCGTGCAGATCCCCCGGCTGTAATGAACATTTACACTTGAACGGCCCCAAATCAACATTTTTCAACCTCAAAGACGAAACAGAAGAGCTGAATAGTAAGTATTCAGCTCACACTGATTGTTTGTGGGATAAAGACAAAGCCATGTTTTAAATGATAAGTTTACTTGATGATTGCTAGTATTAGTGTTAGCCTATAAAGCGACTCTATTGCAAATGATAGTTTAAGCTTCATGAAATGACTGTCAGATATCAATTGACATTTAAAGCCTTGTTTGAATGGTCCACTATACAGCAGGAGATACTTATAGTTGACATGTGGGTTAAAGTTCACCAAGGGGACATTTTTGGTTATTTAGCGTTAAAGTCCACTGAGTTACATGCTTGCCATCCAGCCAAAATGGGACTAACTGTGACATCACTTGCAAATGATCAATAATGAGCTTGGATATCAGGAAAACATTTAGCTCAATAATCTGGCTTATATTGAACTAGTCCATCAGAGACTGAGATGTAGATTCATTCAAGTTACTCACGAGTCCATATAGAATTTTCCAGCGTTGGGAGTTCATTTACCTTCACCTGTCCTGCATCAGTGACTTCAACTGTCTGTTTTCAAACAGAGACACATTTCCAGCATTATTAAGACATTTCCAAAATAAAAATCAGTGATTAACATAATTGACTTGTTTGGTCCCATGTTGGTGTCAGAGGCGTGTCCAGGCTTTTATGGCTCAGGTGAGCATGTGCACTGAAACGGTGTTGGGCAGTAACTAGTCTAAATAAGTTACTGTTTGTAATTAGTGAACTAGTATCATGAGGTCGGGCTTAGGTGGGATAAGGGTGGGGTTGGAGGGTTAGTTAGGGTTGAGCAGGCGAAGGTAAAGTTATGTTGGGTCGGATTAAGTTAGGGGAGGAGTAGGTTTGGGGAGAAACAGGGTTAGTTTCTGCAGCAACTACTGAAAGTTTAGTCACAGCTGGGTTGGAAAGTACCTTAAGTTTTGAGGTAAACTCTTGGAATTGTAAAACATTTTAATGAGGACACAGAAACTTTGGGTGATGTCTTCCAAACACAAATGTGCTTAAAAAGTATAACACTGATTTGTTTGCGCTTCTTGAAGGACAAGGTCAGATCTAATGTCTTAATTCCTCATACAGATGTTTAAATGGACAAGAAATTCAGTTCAGCATTTTAATCTGAGGTGGACACGCCCCTGATGGTTCATGAATGACCAAAGTCATGCCAACAATGAAATATGAATGGGGTTTGACAAACTTAAAGCTAGGGTTGGTCATCTTGGAAAACTAGCATGAATTTGAATGGACTCAGGACTCCACCTAGCCCCTCCCCCTCCTCCCTGGAGCTCCTCCAAAA
The DNA here is from genome assembly GCA_037902135.1 of Cetoscarus ocellatus. Lineage (NCBI taxonomy): Eukaryota > Metazoa > Chordata > Actinopteri > Labriformes > Labridae > Cetoscarus > Cetoscarus ocellatus. The sequence continues at coordinate 1,626,183 of JBAMNC010000267.1, read as the reverse complement.
CGACGCCCCTGCTCACATGAATGAGCGGTGCTGATTCCCGACCATATGACTGATTCGACTCAAAACCAGTCCTCAGCACAACGTGTTTGTTTTGCACTCCGCCAAATCATGTCTCACTCAGAAAGAAGAAAAAACCAAAACATTATCATAGTAAGATTAAAAAAACAAACATGGCAAGTTAGTTAGTACTCACAACCCGATGTTGACTCTCGTTTTTGCCCTGACTTTGTCCAAATTCTTTTTTGTTTCAGCCTTTTCTGCCTCTGTCTTTCTTCTCTTCCTCTGTTCAGCAGGAGGAGTGGTAATAGGGATATTCTCCACATAGCTGTCAAGTCTCCCGTTTTGGCTGGGACAACATTCCTCTGCCTCTCCAAACTGAGCTCTGTCACTAGAATGGGGCAGTAATGCACCAAAATGATGGATGCCAAATGCCGTAAGACCGAAGAAGAAGAAAAAGCCTCGTGAGAACTGCCACCTGCAGTAGCCTGGGTGGCAGTTCTTGCGAGATTAGAGCCCACAGCGGCAGCAAACCAAGAAAAACAAAGTGTTTATTTTAGATTTCTTGTACACCTGTCTTAAAATGTAAGGGATACTGGAGCTTGGTTGGGGTTGTGGGACATCTCACAGCAGGCTTCCCTTATTTTCAAAGCCAAAACTTGACAGGTAAGCATTCTCCAGCGTACTTGGATCCATCTCAGCTTGGCTACGGCAATTAATCAGGGTCAGTGCACGCCGGCAAAATGTACGTGCAGAAAGTGGGCAGAACGACAGTACGGGATTTGATTTGTTTAAATATTCGGTCCGAATCGCTGTGATTGGTTGGTGTTTTCCCTGTTTTACTCCTACTGTAGACAGCGGCTATTTTTCGCTCTATTTTAAGAACACATCATGCATTGATTGCCATCGGGACATAATTATCATTTTAACCAGTATAACAAAAAGTTTACCTAAATCATATTACCAACCCTACCTTTAAGGTTCACATATTGATGTGCATCTCACCATGTTGTTGCTCTTCAGCTTCAGAGTCACAGATTTAAGGCAGGTATGTCTTTTGCTATTTCCGCACTGCTCCAGAGTCCCTTGCACAATGAACAAAGATTCCTGCAGAACAACAAAAAAACCTCATCAGTTGTTACAGCCAAACAGTTTGGAAATCACAAACACCAAGCACTCTGACCCCAAACTCACATCACATTAGATTCCACATGGGTCTGACAGCATGCTCCCATCATGCACCACCATGATCAAGTGCCTCACCTCAACAAGAATGTAGGGGCAGTTTCCATGGAAGGTGAACGCCTTTCCATCAAAGCTGACAACATGAGATCCACCAGTCACAGAGCAGGTTGATGGACAGTTGTCCTCTTTGCACTTCCAACTACCCTTCTTACAAGTGCTGTCAGCAAAAACAAACAACATCTGATCAGAAACGGTTCAGGCACCACGCTTGTTTTTCTGAAACACCTGAAATAAAGAGCTTCATCAGTGAAAGCAGCCATTCGCTGTCACATTCTCATACAGAGAGAGAAAAGGCTAATGGTAGCAGCGTGAGCGGCTAGTACTAGAATGCACCTTATTACAACTGTGAACTACAAGTGTGTCCTCGGGGTTCAAAATAGGAGGACAAATGCCTTTTTAGATGACGACTCAGAGTCTGAGAGAGTAAGAATCTCGACTCTGACATGAATCATTATTGGCCATCCCCTAGTAACTTCCTGTTGTGCTAGATTTAAACTACAAACATTTTGGTAATCTGAGATATAAAGTCAAAAAAAGTAAACACTAATCAATATCAACGTCAAGTATCTGTTAGCATCATCCGCATCAGCTTCATCTGCACTCCATTTCTGAGAGATCTTCCTCCATGAACCGTCATGACTGTTTCGGTGTTATGGTCAAACGAGTGAGTGTGTTAACTGATGACTTCTGGCTGATATATGTTGCAGTTACAGCAGCAGGTAAAACAGAGGGTGTTCCCTCCAATGTTTCATTGTGGAGTGTTTTTAATCACGGAGTAGCCCACTGCACATGGTCTCCAGAGGACTTCTTTTACTGTGTCTTAACCTTTCTGCCAGAGATGAGCAGCCGTGTTTCAGGTGATTGAGGAGGCCTCTGAGAACAGGACTCTATATTTTTATAATTTTAATAAAATATCAAAGTTCAATGTGTCACTAAGCATCCTTGATAATTTGAGAGAAGAAGCCACTTGACAGTTTCAGTGAACCTCATTCTAAAACGGCTTATTTAAGAGTCGAGCTGATTCCTCAGGACTGCCTGCTCACTGTCACCTTGGAGAGGCAGACTGGGAAAGGACAAAGCACTGAAGTTGAAATTCCCAGCTGTCATTGGGCGAGAGGCGGGGTACACCGTGAACCGGTTGCCAGTCGATTGCAGGGCAACATATAGAGACAGACAACCATTCACTCTCACACCCATACCTAAGGACAATTTAGAGTGACCAATTAACCTAATGAGCATATTTTTAGTCTGTGGGAGGAAGCCGGAGTGCCCGGAGAGAACCCACGCATGCACGGGAAGAACATGCAAACTTCACACAGAAAGGCCCTGCCCGACCCGGGAATCGAACTGGCAACCTTCTTGCTGTGAGGCATGTGCACTACCTGCTCTGCCACCGTGCTGCCCGAAGTTGAAACTAGTCCAGTTATTTATGACATCATAAATGGTTGTCTAAAGTCCACCCACTTTACATCCAGTTTCTCAGCAGGTTATATTAAAAGTCTGCAGAGATCAGTCCTCAGGCTTTTACTTAGTTGGTGCTCTGAATATTTGGTCAAAACTATTTATGAAGACAGTGTTGTAACTTTGTGTTCCCAGGGCCTTTACAACTTCCTGTTAGTCGTTCCTGCTGATGTGTTGACTCTGTCACATATCCCCTGCCTTCACACTAATCCTACTGGTCATATGTCTGCCAGGTCAACAGCATGTAAATCTGCAGCCCTGCTTCTCCACTCCTCTGCCTACTCCACTCCAAAGAGCAATTGTCTGACTGTGCATGACACAGAAAAAGCTTGCTCAGGCACTGAAGAATGTTCTTAACGTGAGAGCAGACGTGGCGGGGGTCGTACTTGGGTATTGTACCAAATGAGTGCGAAAAGGCCCTTTTACGCTGCTCAGGCTGTTTTCAATCATGGAAGCTCCTGATGAATCTACCCAAACAGAGGGCAGGTTTGGAGTTAGAGCATTTTTCACCTTCAGATCAATCATCTCTGATGGCCCAGTGTAGTTGTCCAGCCTTACCAGGACCTGCAGCTGTGATGGAAGGATTCTCCTGGCTGGTAGATCTTGTGGTTGTGAAAACACGGACACTCATCCTTTGAAATGCAGCCACTTTTACTAATGTCATCAATGACCTTTCCTGGGGGGGGAGTCACACTTTGTTAGGTGTGTACATGAGCTGGGGTGAGAGCATGCCACTGAAGGGTTAATTACGTGTACGCACCTTTAGGACAGCTGCAGCCACCGAGGCAGCGGTGCTTACAGTGTTCGCTGGCCTTAAGGGTGGAGCAGGTGTCTGGACATGGACTGCTGCATTCATCATACTCCATATTGTTTGGACACTGTATGGCTGTGAATACAAAAATGTTACTGTGGCTGCAAAGTGTTCTCGCTGAGGCACAAACAATATAAGAGACTGGTTAGTAGAAAAGTCACTCTAAGAGATCTTACGGCAAAAAGATTCGCTTCTCCAGTTTTTGGGCTTTCCGCCTGCATGGATGCACTGTCTGGAGTACTCAGCCAGTGTTTTGCAGAGCGAGCTGTTATCAGGTTGACATAAATCAGCCCTACAGATATCAACAAAACTGTCCAGATCCAGGAGATTCTTGCATTTCTTAAATGAGTTTGCCTTGAACAGTTTCTTGCATTCTTTCTAAAAAGACAAAAAAAAAAGACAAATCAACACATATCCAACATCCCCAGGTGTTAATGTGGTTTATTTACTTTTATACATTTATTTCCTTCTCTACAAAGTTGTTATCTAAAAAATAATATTTTCCGAGAGCTGACTGGTACATTTAATGCTTTTTTTTTTTTTACAAACCAAGAATACAAACCTCTTAGGCCCATTAATTTATTCACAACAATTTTAATAGATAGATAGATAGATAGATAGATAGATAGATAGATAGATAGATAGATAGATAGATAGATAGATACTTTAATAATCCTTCACAGAAAATGACATTTGTTACAGCAGCTGTGCATTCAATTCATTTCAATTCATTCACTCATTGTAACAACATAAACAATAAAAGCAACAGATCAAATACAAAAAACATGTAAGAAAGTGCATAATAAGATAAGAAGAGTCAGAAAAAATTAAATTATTTCATTATTGCAACAGAAGGAATGAAAAAGCTGATCCCTCTTCTCATAAGGTTTTGAGGTACTAGAGATAGGGTCACCTCTCAGTGAGCCTTATTTAAAAATCAGCTGAACAAGCACGATCATGTCACGATGAAGGCCATGATGGAGGTGACCACTTTAGTAGTGGTGATAGTATAACAATGAAAACAAGTTTTATGACAGTAATAATGGTGCAGATGATGATGATAGTGAAAATCATAGTTATGATAATAATGACACTGTTGATTATGATTGATTATTATTATTAAAATTCAGCAAACAAATGTATCATACCAGAACCTACAAAAAGGCCTCTCGGACCCATACTGTAATATTGTTATATTGTTGTTAATTCATACAAAGGTAATTATAAACATTTCAGTGTTCTTATTTGAGCATAATTTCTCCTGAACACTAAAGAAGTTTGACTTCAACTTTGGTGTGGTGGAAGAGTCTTAAAAGAATCTTAATATTTACTCTTGCTAATGTCTTAAATGTCCCTCAATACACAAGCAGAATGTAGGAGAGATGAATACACTGCAGGCTTCAGACGAGTGACTAGACATGACAAGCAGTTGTCTGATCAGTGACTCCAAATATGCCTTTCATAACATCAATGACATTTGAAAAGCAAAGCATCTTCTAAAGACGTTTAAGCCTTTTCATTTGTCACAGCAGTTGCTTTTATGTGTCTTAATGAAGTCCTGATTTCATGTCCAGGCGTAACATAATGAAAACTTAACACTGACGTGTGTCGGAGCAAGTTCTAAGAAGCTGTTGATGATCTGAGCAGACAGATAAGTTACCGTCCCAATCTCTGTCACAGGTGCCCTTGATGAATGTTAGGAATTTAAAGCTTTGGGATGCTGACCTGTGATCACAATGAGAATCAGAACACACTAAAGATGGGCTTGGGCTTTTGGATTGTTTTGTTTTGTTTTGTTTTGTTGTCACCAAAAATAATAAGGTGGGGACAGTGTCTTGTTGCGTTTGTTGATGAAGGGCAATGCCGAGGTCCACGCGAGTGCAAGGGCCCGTCAGAGCTGCTCTCAGCCCTAGTTATTATACTACTACTACTACTACTAAAAATATATATATATGTATGTATATACTATTATAATTATTATCATTATTGTCATTATTAGAATTATAATTGTTATCATTTTAATGGAGCTAACGATGATCATGATGATGAGTGGCGTGTGCACTGACCTTTGTACCACACTTTTTGGGCGTAGTAGGTTCCGGCTCCTCACAGGGTTCCATCTTGAAGACTTCAGCAAATTCTTCAGCAGGATATTCAAGACCTACAAAAAATGTAGACTTCTCAGTACATGGTCCCTGAGCACACTGTCCAACAGTGGGGAGAAATGAACTTTTCTGCTCTGCTGCCTGCACTTTGTAAAATTCTCTTTGGGATAGGAAGTTCTTTGAGCTGCACTCACAGCGTCTCATGTATTAAGTCTTTGCTGCGCTTTGAACATGACCAGGACTGCCATCCACTTTAGATTTGTATTTTTTGTACACCAGTAGTTTCATTACAAAGAAATGTTCTAATCTAATCTAATCTAATCCTTTGGTGCTCACAGGCTGGTCCATTGTAAACTTTGGGAAGCTATTACTAAGCTTCACTTCTTCTTGAATGAGCTAAATAAAGTTTGAATTTATTTGAATTTACTATAGGATAGCCCCTTGAGATGTAGCATCTCATTTTCAAGGGGGTCCCTAAACAAACATATACAGAGAACACAAGACACACTACAATACATTAAAATATAAACATACATAACATATAACTAATACAGACATCTTGCTCACCCACTCCCACACACAACCCCAACCTGCATACTCTTAACATAAGAAATAGGCAAAAGATATTAAAACGGATCAATAAAGTGAACATAAAGGCAAAGCAGTAAAATTAATAAATAAATAAATAAAAAGTAAAAAAAATAAAAAATAAAAAATTAGAAGCATGAGCAATTTGTTTTGAGATGGGAGTGTAGTGACATCCTGAAACAGTGAGAAAAAGTAGTAGAGCGCAAAGAAAGAGGGAGAATATTCCAGTCAGATGGAGCTTTATATTGGAATGATCTTTTACCAACTTCTTTCAAGATTCTGGGAACAAAGAACAATGGGTAGTTCAAATGTCTAAGTGAGTATGGAGAATTATATGGAATCATGAGTTCTTTTAAATATGGAGGACAATGGAAAGAAACACATTTAAAAAGGAAAAGAAGCCAATGAAATTGACGTCTTGATTTCAGTGATGGGTTCTGAAAGGACATCTCAACACAAATCTACATAAAGAGTTAAATAATACAGTCAAAGATCTAAGATTAGTGTCTGGAGTGTCTTGGTAAACAATATCGGCATAATCAACAAGTGGTAGTATCAATTGTGAGACAAGCCTTTTTCTTACATGAAGAGTAAAACAATTGATTGAACAATAAAGTGAAGCAAGACAGCCATATGCTTTTTTAATATAATCAATATGTGGTTTGAAGGTGAGTTCTGGGTCAATCCAAAGTCCAAGATATTTGAATGAGTCAACTTTGTCAACAGGAGATCCATCAGAAAAATGAATATGAAGATCAGCTGGATGAGATCAGAGGTGAGATGTACTGAAAATCGTGCTGAGGGACTTCTTTTTGTTCAATACAAGTTTGTTCTTACTGAACCAGTCTTGAACCCTATCGAAATCAAACTGTAAAGAGTTCTGGATTTGAGATACATCAGGGTTTGAGATGTATATAACAGTGTCGTCAGCATATAAGTGGATTTGACAGTTTGAACAAATGTTAAGTAAATCATTAACAAAAATAGAGAAAAGAAGTGGACCTAAAGTGGAGCCTTGGGGAACCCCTTTTCAATAATTAAAAAGTCAGACTGATGACCCTGAAAAACAACACATTGACGACAATTGTGGAGATAGGAATTAAACCAAAGAAGAGCATTTTGATCAAGACCAATAGCTAAACGTTTATCCAGAAGTAAATAGTGATGAACAAGATCAAAAGTTTTGGACAAATCAATGAAAATTGCACCGGTAAATTGACCCTTATCAAAGGAAGAGAATACATCATTCGTAAATTTCAACAGAGCAGTAGTAGTAGAAAAATTTGGTCTGAATCCTGATTGAAATTGTGATAAAATATTAAGACAATTTAAATAATGTGACAGTTGGTCAAAAATAAGCTTTTCAAAAACTTTTGCAACTGTGCAAACAATAGAAATAGGCCGATAACTGTTAACATCTGAGGGATCTCCACCTTTGAAAAGGGGGGTAACCTTAGCGCATTTCCATATCTTGGGGATTGAACAGGTAGACAGAGACAGATTGAACAAGTCAGCAAGGGGATACATCAAAACATGTGCAGCAAGTTTGATAAACTTGACATCAAGGCCATCAGGACCAGCACTAGTGTATTCTTTCAGTTGACGTAAAGCAAGAAAAACCTCATTAGGCAAGATTTTTTTGAAGGAAAATGAATGGTCAGAGAAGGTACTAAATGAGGGACTGGCAGTCCAATAGGAGTCAAAGTGATAGGAGCTCCAGATAGAAGAAAAATGGTGATTAAATGCACTAGAAATAAGTGAAGGCAAATCCTCATATTGAATCCGGTTGAAAGCTTTTTTGTTATTTCTGTTAAGAACACAGTTCAATCAATTCCAAAACTGTCTTGGATTGTAAAAATTTTGGGACAAGCTATCTTTGTAGTAATTGGACTTTGCATTCCTGGTTTTAACTGTACATTCATTTCTCAGTAGTCTATAAGTGTTCCAGTCAGTAAGGTCTCTAGATGAGCGATATCTAGCCCAAGCTTTATCCCTCTGTTTAAAAAGAGAAATGAGTTCTGAACTGATCCAGGGCAAGTGTCTTCCTTTGACTCTAACTGTCTTCATTGGAGCATGGTTATCAATAACTTTGTTTACCTCAGAATAAAAGAAGGTCCAAGCTTCCTCAACATATGGAGTTAACTGAAATCTATCCCAATTAATGGAAATCAAATCATGAATAAAGTTATCTTATTAGTATCCTATGAATGTTCTTACATTGTCTGCATGTAATAAATTTAGGGGGAGAACATGGAACTTTTATTTTCCAGACACAGAATATAATAGAATGATCACTTAAACAGTCTGACATAACACCAGATTTAATGATTCTGTCAGGACTTGAGACCAATATCTAGTCAAGCAGAGATGAAGATCTGTGATCAACTCTTGTGGGTTCATTAATGAGCTGCGTGAGGTGTACACTATCAAATAAATTTCTGTCCTTATAAGAAGAACGATCAAGCCAGTTACTGTTGAAGTCACCAAGAATGATTTATTCATTATGCCTCTCAAGAGAATTAATAGTAGATGGAATACATATGGTAGAATCACCAGGAGCTGAGGGAGGTCTGTAAATATTGCCAATTTTTAACTGTTTGTTTTCATGAAAGATTATGTTGACAAAAAGACATTCAAAGTTAACAGGCTCAACAGAAGGAATAATGTGGTCAGAGGCTAAATTGGCTGCAACATAGGTTGCCACACCACCACCTCTAAAGGACCTATCAGCTCTATATAACACAAAGTTATCAATTTCAATTTCATCGTCTGTGATGTTTTCATGAAGCCATGTTTCAGAAATAGTAATGATGTAAGGTTTATAAAGAGTGACCCAGGCTCTTAATAGATCAATTTTTGAGACAAGGTTCTGGATATTAAGGTGAATAATCTTTCCACCCTTTGCTAAATCAATTGCATCATATAGAAAAATGACAGTTCAAATATTAATTCGAATGGGGAGAGATGAAGTGATGAGAGTGGGGAGCAAGAAAAGGAAAGACAGGACACATACTCACAAAAAGACACACATAAACACATATCACACGCATAAAGCAACAACAACTTAGATAGCTCTTATAACAAAAGGCTCAGATTGCAATATTATGCCAGTAGAAATAAGGGAGGGCCCTATTGAATTCAGAACAACAAAAGATTTTGGCCTACATTTAGCAATCATGGAAATTGATGATAATCATACAGCCTCAGAAAACCATAAAGAAAGTAAAGAGTACAGTAAACAGAAAATGTTAAGGCCATATATGCATCCAAAGGCAGTAATAATGGAAAAGATAGCAATCAGTAGTTGACAGTTTTCAGCAAGAATCCGCTTACGACAGCATCATGACAGTATCAGCTGAAACCCGATAGCAATGACGAGCAATCACGGGCAGAGCAGTTTACGGCAAACAGTGGAATCTCACACACGGATGGACAATAAATAGCTTGGCAAAAAGTTGAATTACAGCTAACAAAACTTAGAGGTAACAATAAACTAAAAGGCAACGATGAAAAGTAGAGGCTCAACAATGTTCCAGTTGTGTGGGGAGATCCAAAAGATAAAGTCTGAACAGTCACAGTTTGAATATTAGCTGCCAACATTAGCGGAATGAGCTACTACGAAGCTGTCATGGAGACGAAAAAAAGGAGTCAGTGAAGAAAGTCTCTGCTTCTTCAGCGCTTATTAAGAGGTTTGGCTTTCCATCCACAATCACTCTTAGCGTACAGGGATAGCGAAGAGAGTACCTGATGTCAGCAGCACAAAGCCTCTTTTTGACACTGTCAAACTGCTAGCGTTTGTTGATCAGAGCAGCGCTGAAGTCAGGATAAATGTGGATTCGAACTCCCAAGAAGATGGGCTCTCCCCTCTCTTGTGAGAGACGTAGGATCCTCACTTTATCATGGAAATGTAAAAATTTCACAAGGATGGGCCGAGGAGAAGATCTCGAGCTGGAGCTAAAGACGGGAGAACGGTGCGCCCTTTCAATAATGGGCATAGCGGAGAAGTTCTCTTTGTTTTGCCCAGAAGTTGTGGAATAAGTTGATTAAGGAACATCATCATGTCCTTGCCCTCACTTTTCTCAGGAACATTAAGGAAACTGAGATTTAAGGAGCGGCTTCTGTTTTCTGCATCATAAACATTATCCTTTAGGTAGGCATTCTCTTTTTCAAGTGTTTGCACTTGTTTAGTCAGATCCTTGATGTTGTCCTCATTTGTGCCCACTCTTTGTTCCAGCTCTGACACTTGGTCACCAAGTGAGGATAAACATCCTTGTATTTAGTCCAGAGCACGATGGACTGACTCAAAGTTTGTGTCAAAATGAGTCTTCAGTTCCCCTTTGTTACGTTCAACGGCGTCCCAGATTGTTTGCAGAGACACTTCAGCCCCAGCCATTGCAGAGTGAAAGAGCTTAATTTTAACACTTCTCAGTTCACTGGATTCTCGACCTTTTTCAACTCAAAGTAGGAGTAAATCGGCCACTTAGATTAGTCATAAATGGACCATTTTGATGAGGCAATCTGAGACCAACCATAGACGTTCAAGCTACAGCAGCCATCTTCTTCCTGCTGTCGTTAGTTCAGACTAATTATACAATTTAAATGTAACTTAAAGGTCCTTTCTTCTCCACAAAGGGAGAGAGAGTTTCCAAATGTGATTGAGAAAATATAAGGCTGCAATCTTGTACCATGTATGGACTTTCAGGTTTTATTCAGTGCTTTGGTCTTGGTAGGTACATCAGTCTGATTACTGTGTGGTGTTTTTTGTGATCACTTATTATTATTAATTTGTTTTATGTCTTCTCTGATGTTGGAGTGTAGTTCACGCTTGAGACCGTAAACAACGGTTCTTCTTCCAGAGGCAGCAGGAGGTTGGAGCTCTGTCCTTTGCATTTATTTGACATATGGACTGTGTAACAGCACCCTGTGCTGGATCCTCATACATCTGCAAAGGCTCAACAGTTTTTACTCCAAGACTGGATCACATTTTCAGAAAAGAATTCCAGCTAATGTGAGGACCAAGTGACATGGAGCAAACTTTCATATTTTCAATTATAGGTGACTGTCCTTTCTGAATGGAAACCTCCTGATGGACTTTGGACCAGGTTCCAATAGTGCCAAAATAAGCCTTACCGTCTTGCTGGAGGTCATTGGGTTCCCCATCAAAGTCTCCACACAGGCCACACGTCTTGTTCATGAATTTTTCCCCCACTACAATCTGTGAACGCACCCCAAACAAACATAACATTAGTGTAGTTAATGATAAGTTGTGAAAACATAAATGAGAAAGCTTGATTTGTCTTGAAGTTGAAAAAGTTCACAGCACACAGCTGACAGTTTTCTTTCAGCATCCCCAGCACAATAATAAACTGGATATCAGCCTTTAATGCTGCCTCACCTAACACTAACCAAACCACAAACAGGAAATCAGCCCTTAAAACTGCCGAACCTTTAGCTAAGTGAATGTCAGCCAAACAAGCTCCTTACTTGAACCCACTTCCACTGCCAGATTTGTTTCATGTAATGACAAATAATGAGGCTGCTGCATGGGAGGAAAATGTCAATTCACAATGGGATTTAAACCAGGAACCTTCTTCATGTGAGCAGCAAACCACTGCCCCACTGCCTAGTCTGTAAGATAGGATAAAGGTGCAGAAGCTGCATTTGGGATGAAAGATGTGGTTTAATTTACTTTATGTGACAAAAATTCAATCTTCCACATCCACAACTAATGTTTTCACCTGGGGAGACTCAGTGATATGGCTCTAAATGAGCCCCTGCAGAGGAAGTCTTGTTGTTCACCAAAATCACAGACATTCATATTCATAAACCTCAGACTGTGTGAGTGTGTGTGTTCCATACATCGAAGGAGTCGTCTTTGTTCCACACGGCCTTCAGCTCGGCTTCGCTGTCCTCGTTGTGCACAATGATGTTGGAGTCTGTTTTGATGACGGTTAAAGTGAAGTGTGTCCATGGCAGGCTGACACTGCAGGACACAGACAGACAATCATCAAGGTCTACAATAACAGGAAGTCCTGATGTTTTAGACCTTCATGTCCCAGAGATGGGCAGAGTGGGTCCTCTAGCCTACTGGTACCTTTTCTGTGCCTGGGATATAAAGTACTTAATTTAGAAAATGAAAAGTATCAAAACTTTTAGGTTAAAGAAAAATCTTTAACATTTGTGGAAAACAAATGTGTGGCTTTGTCCTTCTCTCATGAGAAGTACCTTGATATAACACTTCTTTTTTTATAACATAACAGTATTTTTAATTTAATTAAATGGTTTTTTTTTTACTTTGAATAATTAACTGTATTTCCATCCTATAATTTGCTTTTTTCCACTTATGGTACATAAATAAATACATTTCTCATAAAACACACGCAGGAAGTGACATCACTCTAGAACCTTTCTTAGGGAACTTTACTGTACCATTTCTTAAACCAAATGTATGCCATGAATCTAAAGTTCAAGTTCAAGATCCATCCTGTAAAGTTAAATTTTGTCATTTTTAATGAACATGATTAAGGTCATCAGTTAGTTCATCAGTGTAAAAGCTGGTCAGATGTCTATGCAGTGATGGCTAATTTGGCCTCATCTTTGTGCTGTCTTACTCTCTTCCCTCTACAGGTCGAATACGACCCACCTTCACTAAACTCCTGAATTTACAAAAAAATAAAATTTAATGTGTAGAAGCAACCAAACAATCAACACAAACTTCCATCAGGGGTTTAGCTCCTCACAGTGTAAATGATGGCGTTCAAATGTAACACCTCTGCTAAAGCTGTTTATCATTGTTATTACAAATATTATTGGTGCTTCAAATGCTGTACATGTGTAGAAGTTATTGGTCTTCCTAAAAGATACAAGTGAGAGTGTGTTCTTTTGTTGTCTTAAACAAGATACCAATATTCTTATAATACAGCCACAAAATATTCTCTATTTATCTCCCGTTACTCACACCCAGGAGGACTTCAAACAAGGCAAGGGGTGAAAATGATTAACTAATCCAGACTAGTTCACACATGGGACAAAGTTAGTGGCAGACATGTTTCTTGCATGGATAGCACACATAATTGGTTCAACAGCTCTGACATGTATCCTTCCCTTTGGTCCCCAGCTAGGGCAGCTGCAGTCTGAGATGGACAAGGAGAAAATTAAGCCCCTGAACTGCTTCTACAGGCCCTGCAGAGGACGCTGTGAAGCAGAGGACCTCCTACAACCTTGAACAGCATTAACCCTTGCTGACTTACAGCAAGTTTGCTTTGGACCAGGATGTGCTTTGGAAATAAACCACGAAATCCCTTATTCACCAAACTGGAGCAAGTTCATGAGAAGGGCAGAGTGTGAGTGTGTGTGTGTGTGTGAGTGAGTGGGTGGGGGTGTGTGGGTGTGTGAGTGAGTGGGTGTGCCTGGTGTGTGTGGGTGTGTGTGTGTTTGGGAGAACTTGCCTTTCGCCGTTGATGGTTACAGAGCCATTAGTCAGAATAACAATGCACCCGCCCAGATTCATCTCAATGTAGCTGATGGTGGTGTCTTCGTTGATTGTTTGGCGTATCATCCGGATGTAGAACATCTGTAAGCTGTCTTTGCAGTTTGACACCAGGACATGCTGGCAGTTGGATGGAAGTCGATAGAAAACCCCATCAAAAGTCTTGACGTGGTAATCGCCCCAGGTTGTGCACAGCTGGTTCAGATGATTGTCTACATTTTAACAACAGAAGAAGAGCTGAATCATTTAATTGTCCCTCCAAAAATCTCTCTTCAGTCACTGTATGCCATAATTAATCCCTCATCTCATTTCATCCTGTTAACAAATTTCAGACATCTGAAGAGTCAGTTTGGTCTACAGATAATGACTCCATCTGCTCCACCAGCCACTCCTGCCGTAACACTGTGGTTGCCATCCCTGTCATCACAGCTGTACCCTAATAAACTAATTTTGTCACCCAAGACGTCATATCTAAATATTTCATCTAAAGATGTCGAGCATACCAGGAGAGAGAAACCAAACATGAACAACTCTGAGATGTTTGTTCTCCTTTTCAGAGTTAAGGCCAGATTCTCCTTTTTTTTAGTATCTAAACTTCCATTTTGTTGGGTTTTGTTTGAGAAAGTGGTTTGTGTTCCATTTTTGACTTAACAGTGTGAGACTTCGGATGAAGATGTTTTTTTTTGTTGAAGAAAATCAGAATACAATGCAGCAAGCTCGGGATATATTGGGCCACAGAGAGTCAGGAGGGAAGAGCGCACATGGTGCAGACACATGGCTGTGAGACGACTGGCTTTAACATGAAATGTGCTGTCATCAGCTTCTGTCGTTCAAGAAAACTTTTGGTCAACTTTTCAAGTAAGAGAAACTATGAACCAATAAGAATCGACCAATAATTTTAAACAACTTAGCTGATAGGAGTGGATTCATCTGACCATTTCAAATGTCTGAATGACTGGAACACCAACAAGCCACGATCAGGCCAACAGAGTTATTCCAACAAAGAAAGAGCTCTTAGTCATTGGTGTCTTACCATTATGTCCTTTATCTCCTTCATCTTCGTCTTCATCATCTTCGTCTTCATCATCTTCTTCCTCTTCATCGTCGTTTTCATTGTCTTCATTTCTGTCATCTTTTTCATCACTTTCGTCATCACCTATCTCTTCTATCTCTTGTGCAGTAGCGAGCGTGAGGCCGAGCAGGACCAGAAGCCATAATGCGATCCGGACCTTAGTTGTCCCCATGTTGAAGCAGAGGACAGATGCTCAGTGACAGGCTCACCTGGACCATCGGTCTTTATAGGCTGCTGCTCCACCACCTGCAAACGTCAGAGACATGCAGCAACCCCTCCCTCATTCTAAATATCTCCAGTGCAGTTGACCTGGGAAATTTGCATATTAAGTTAATACCTCACAATGTTCTCTCAATAATTATTCTGTGTGTTTGCTCAGCAAACCTGTCGTGTCCTGGGCTGACTGCTCCCTTACAGGCCTGCGAGGGGTCACAGTTAATCATGATCAGACGCTGCATGTCATTGTGTCCGTCCACACTGGAAAAGACCAAAAATGAGGTTGAGATGATTGGTTTAGGACGGGTTAACCTAACGCGTTGATCTTATGCTGCAACGGTAAAGTCTGCTCCTCAGACCAGGACCGACAGGGGCCCTGAAAAGATGTTCAAACATGAGTCCAATATCAGCTGAAAATACATCTCCTATAAATTCTCATTTTGATGCTGTTGTATTATTCAGTGTTAAATGAAATTGAATTGAATTTTCATGATTATTGATTATACTTCTTTAAAATTATCACTACAATCACACAGACATGGGGACCCTCCTGAAAATGAGATGCTGTAACACAAACACAATAGAAAATATGTTTATGATTAAAAAGTGTTATATCTACATTTAAAGGAGCCCAATGTCCCATTCACACAGAGGCTGGTGTAAAATGACTGAAACAGCATTAGTGGACATGAGGGGAGGACCGCACAGATACCTTCAGGGAGAAGACCACACACTCCAGCTAGACAAAACAGAAGAAAAGAAGTAAAGCACTCACTAAAAACAACAGACCTACTGGTCTCTTTGCTGTTTTTATCTGCTGTGGATAATTGTGTGACAACAAGCTCTGTCTTCTCGAAATGAAGACATTCTGAAAAACCGTGCAGAGAAATCTACAATGGTTTGACTGAAGACGCATCTCGGGGCGGTTTCTCCCTAACAGCTCTGCCATGGGCGTCAGAGCTGGTAGATACAGGACCCCTCACCTTTACTGTGTCAAGAGCTGCTCAGCTGTCTGTTCAACAGCGCAGCTTTCAGGAAGCTCCCCATCAAATCCAGTTTCCTCATCATCTAGAGAACGCCTTGGTCAAATCCACTCATTCCACTTTTCTATTGAAGGAACGCTCTTACTGCCATGAGTCCAGGTCACGCCTTCACTACAGCTGTAGACTGTTTGAACCTGTTGTTTAAACTTTAACCCCATTCCCACCTGCACAAAACCCCTGATATTGACTTGAGTTGGCTCGGTAGAGGATTTTCCACCCAGACGACTGACATCCAGACTGCAGGGACACCTCCTGCTGTGAGGGCCACGTGGATGAGAAGGTCAGAGGGTTATCTGAGGAGGTCACGTGTGAAAAGGGCTTCTGATTGTCTCTGAAGTCTCATTAGTGTTAGCAAAATGCTACTGCTAACATTGACAGAAAAAGTGAAGAGTTGAGGACTGCTGTAAAGAAGACACAGCTGTCTGTAAAGACTGAAGGACAGACTGAAGGACAGAGGAGGGATTTTTGATCACTCAGGACCAGTCCAGGGCCTGATAGAAGACATGTCCACATATCTGTATCTGTCCAACTTAACAGACTGAGGGACACATCTGTGTGTTGGACAAATCTGTCTCCACAGACTGGGGAACAGGTCGGTTAAGGGGAAACACTGAGACATGTAGGACACTTTTTCATAAGTTATGAACCATGTACATGAAAATGATCAATTTTCTCTCATAATAACAATTACAATGATAATCATATATATACTGTATATACTGTATATACATACATACATATATACATATATATAAAATGATGATAATAATAGTAATAAAAAAACAATAATAATGATAATAAGCCCCCCCCCCCCCCCCATTTTAATTTTTATGTCGCTAAGGGGACTTTTCTCATTTAAAGGTTAAAAGGGTTAATTTTAGAGGAACTTTTCTGTAGAAAGAGGTCAAGAGAGGTCAAAGCGAAGTGACTCTCTGATGACAGCATTTGTTTAAAGGTTGAACACGTCCTGTTTTCATGGTACACACGCCATTTGATCAATATTTGACCAAAACCACTGCCACTCCCTGCAGGAGAGAGAGCTGACGTGGAAGAAGAAAGAGTCCTGTGAGGGTGGCATCAATAATACAGGATCATTACCCAAGAAGCTACAGCTAATACCAAAGTGTCCAGCACTGCTGTGGAAAAGCACCACTGTGGACCAGCACCACTGAGCCTGATGGACTTTGAACCAGACTCTGGTTTAAATGAATGAGTCAAACCTGAGCATAGTCTGTTATACTCTGTCCTGTGGTGAAACTGTTATCCTCTGTCCTGTGGTCAGCTGTTATCGTCTGTCCTGTGGTAAAACGGTTATCCTCTTTCCTTTGGTCCAGCTGTTATCGTGTCTCCTGTGGTCAGCTGTTATCATCTGTCCTGTGGTCCGGCTGTCATCATCTGTGCTATGGTCAGCCGTTATCATCTGTCCTGTGGTACAGCTATTATACTCTGTCCTGTGGTCCAGCTGTTATTTTCTGTCCTGTGGTCCAGCTGTTATCATCTGTCCTATAGTCAGCTCTTATCATCTGTCCTGTGGTCCAGCTGTTATTTTCTGTCAAGTGGTCCAGCTGTTTTTCTCTGTCCTGTGGTCCAGCTGTTATCCTCTGTCCTGTGGTCCAGCTGTTTTTCTCTGTCCTGTGGTCCAGCTGTTATTGTCTGTCCTGTGGTCCAGCTGTTATCGTCTGTCCTGTGGTCAAGCTGTTATCGTCTGTCCTGTGGTCCAGCTGTCATCCTCTGTCATGTGGTCCAGCTGTTATTGTCTGTCCTGTGGTCCAGCTGTTATACTCTGTCCTGTGATTCAGCTGTTATCTTCTGTACTTTGGTCCAGCTGTCATTGTCTGTTCTGTGGTCCAGCTGTTATACTCTGTCCTGTGATTCAGCTGTTATCCTCTGTCCTTTGGTCCAGCTGTCATTGTCTGTCCTGTGGTCCAGCTGTTATTGTCTGTCATGTGGTCCAACTGTTATCCTCTTTCCTTTGGTCCAGCTGTTATCGTGTATCCTGTGGTCAGCTGTTATCATCTGTCCTGTGGTCCAGCTGTTAGCCTCTGTCCTATGGTCAGCTTTTATACTCTGTCCTGTGGTCCAGCTGTCATTCTCTGTCCTGTGGTCCAGCTGTTTTGTCTGTCCTGTGGTCCAGCTGTCATCCTCCGTCCTATAGTCAGCTGTTATACTCTGTCCTGTCGTCCAGCTGTTATCCTCTGTCCTGTGGTCCAGCTGTTATACTCTGTCCTGTGGTCCAGCTGTTATCCTCTGTCCTGTGGTCCAGCTGTCATTCTCTGTCCTGTGGTCCAGCTGTTATCATCTGTCCTGTGGTCCAGCTGTTGTCCTCTGTCCTGTGGTCCAGCTGTTATCGTCTGTCCTGTGGTCTAGCTGTTGTCCTCTGTCCTGTGGTCCAGCTGTTATCGTCTGTCCTGTGATCCAGCTGTTATCCACTGTCCTGTGATCCAGCTGATATTGTCTGTCCTGTGGTCCAGCGGTTATTGCTGTCCTGTGGTCCAGCTGTTATCCTCTGTCCTGTCGTCCAGCTGTCATTCTCTGTCCTGTGGTGCACCTGTTATCCTCTGTCCTGTGGTCCAGCTGTTATTGTCTGTCCTGTGGTCTAGCTGTTGTCCTCTGTCCTGTTGTCCAGCTGTTATCCTCTGTCCTGTGGTCCAGCTGTTATCGTCTGTCCTGTGGTCCAGCTGTTATACTCTGTCCTGTGATCCAGCTGTTATACTCTGTCCTGTGGTCCAGCTGTTATTGTTAGTCCTTTGGTCTAGCTGTTATCCTCTGTCCTCTGGCGCAGCTGTTATTGTCTGTCTTGTGGTCCAGGACACACAGGATTTTAACCTGCTTTCATTCAGTTTTTCTACATTCAACACATTTGTGCATAAAACACAGAGTGAATTCCCCCTGCAGGGGGTTTGACCTCCAGGATGTAGGGGCATGAAACTCCATGGTCAGCAGTTGATTCTTCTGGAGTGTGATGGCACTCTGTTATTGAGAAAAATCTTCAGTTTGACCCAAAATCTGGAATGAAAGTAAATATACTCATCTACTTTGCATATTATGACGTCACCAGATGGCGGCCATATTGGAAAATGTACACAAATGAAGCTACATGAAAGCTTTCATCTCAGGGACTGTAACATCATACCAGTCATGAAGTCTGGAGTTTGGTTTGGGGTTTTCCCTCTCTAAGAACTGGTCGGCATATCTGTTTGTCTCATTTGTGATTTGGCTCCAGAATTCACCATCCAAAAAAAGAGACAAGAAATCATTGGGCTCAAAATTTGTTAGATCCCTGTCTCCACAATACCCAACAGGCTCATCAAAATGTCTGATCAACTTGGTACTCTTGCTCATCCCTAAGTAAACCCAGCCATCATCATCATTGTAATTTACGGGCTGAGCATGAACACCTCTGCTGCCTTGACTGTGCTTTTTATCCCCTGGCTTCTCCCTCGTCTGCCCAGAACTCTGGTTTTTCTCATCCCCGCTACCACCGTCATTTTTCGCGGTGTTTTGAGTTCCCCTGTTTCCCAGACCACGTCCCCCCCTCGGCACTCGCCGATTACTTCCATCCCAGCCACAGAGAGGCAAAGCATCGTCCTCGGTATGTGCTGCTTGGGGACCGTCATGGCGCACGTACCCGCTGCCGCTGCCGCCAGTTTCGTCCTCACTGGATGACTGAACATTATCCTCAGAGGGTAAATATTCCTCCTCGGAATCAGAGTTAGTCATTACTTGATGAAGTGCTCTTGGCATCGTGAGTACTCTAACTCACTCTATCTAGCTCTCTATCTCTCTGTGTGTGTCTCTCTCTCTGTTCCACTTTACAACCACTTTGAATAGAAACACACCCACAAGTGCTGCCTGGATTAAAATAACACATGCCCACTATCTCGTGGTGAAAAGTAGTAACACTATTCAGCACTATATTTGCAGCTATGGCCTGTTTTATCCAGCAATGTTGCTTATCGCAATTTTGCGACTTTGAGTTAACTTGCACCAAAAGTCTCATTCCATCTTCACCTCAGATCCTGGACCAATGAAATCTCAACAGAAGATCACAAGGTATCAGCATCTAAAAGTCAATTTTAAAATCAATCAGTCAAAATGCACAGTCACAATCAGAATAGAGAGAGCCCGCATACGACTAAAGGTCTGAACATCCTCCACTGTCTGATAGAAGAAGTGCTGTACTCTCAGCCAGAGCCCTTCATCTGGTTCTTCCTGCTCAGCCAGATCTCTAACTAAGCAGAACCAGACAGGAAGTTCATCAGTGCATGGACAGTCCTAAGGAAAAAGCTTCACCAAGAGCCTGAAAACATGTTTTCAGCAGTTAAAAAAGAGGAGCAGGTCCGGAGCACTGCACAAACAGATGAGAGAGGTTTTCAGGCTCAGAACCAAAGTCACCCTGCTCTGCCCGCCCAGGGTCAGAGTGTCTGTTTGTAGCCCCGTGCACCAGGAACCAGTCTAAACCAAACAATGTGTTTTTTAGGATGGAGCTCAATCATCTTATGGTAGTTTGCAGTGTGGTGTTCCATGAGGCTCCCTGCTTGGTCCTCTGTTATTTTTAATGTACATTAATGGCTTGCTAAGGAAGCATTCTTTTGTTTTATATGACGATGTACATATTTTTATCGCAGATGAATAGGAACACAAGTTAATGCCCTTGATGGGATTGATGACTGTTTAAAGGAGTGCTCACATGATTTTCAATCCTAAAAGTTTAACCATGTCAGCCCCTCGTCATTGCTAAAAGTGCACTTGAACATGTTAAGTCTATTAAGTTCTGAGGAGTTATTATAGGTGATGAGGTGGAAGAAGCAAATTTCATATGTTTGGATTCACATGTAAAGATAAGAAAAAGTGAGATATGTGTCAGGAAAAGCAGAAAAAGGGTTGGAATCTTGGGATGTGTCGGACACAGTATCAGGGCAAATCCTTGTTGATTTTCATGACAGTGTGACTCATCCTTTTATTTCCTAGCTGTTATACTGGGGCCATAAAACCAATCTGCATCTCATTCTCTTACAGCAAAAGAAATCAGGCTGAATGATCCCTCAGCTCCTTCACTCCACAGCCTGTAGCTAAGGAACATATTCGATGTAAACACACTCCTAATAGGCTCTTTTGTATTCTTCAATAATTTACTCCCTGAATCTTTCAGCAGCTTCTTAACAGCGAGGTCTGAGATCCACAGTTATCCCAGCAGATCCATTTAACCTTCCACAAGGTCATCTGGAAGAGTTTGTCTGTTTCTCGATGCAACCACTCACCTATTTTGACTTTTAAAAAAGATCTCAAATACAGCATACAGCAGTATTTGAATGTAGTATGATAAAATGAAAATTGCTCTGTGTTTCTGCCTTTAGACTTAAATGACATTTGGTAATAAGACTGTTGTATTTCATTCAGGTTGGTCCTTTCACATGGACTAAGGGGTTTCCCATGTCCCCATTGTGCATTTCATATGTCCACATGTCTATTTATCGTTAAAAGCTTCTGCATTTTTACACAAAAAATAATACAAAATAAAAAACAGAATTGAAAGCTCTTTTTCTTTTTCTTTATAAAAGTTCTTATTATTAAACTTTTAAAAGCACTTACTCTTTATTTAAAAGTCCTTATGATTTAACTTTAAACACTTTGTCTTTATTTTGAAAAGCTCTTCATATTTTACTTTAAAAGCTCTTTATATTTTACTATAAAGGACCTTATTTTTAACTTTAAAGGTTTTTTATTATTTGACTTTAAAATCTTTTTCTCTTCATTTAAAAGCTCTTTTTATTTAACTTTAGAGGCTCTCTCTCTCTTTATTTTCAGACTTTCATTTTGGGCCCTCAGGGCAGAGAAAGAGTGAAGAGCCACTCAGAGGTCACGATGCCGTGGTGTTGCTCTAAGGCGGAGGGGGACATTTGAGGTCAGGTAAATAATCCGCATTGACTCAGCCTCATGGACCAGGATCTTCATCCTGCAGCCATTGCTTCATCACAGCTTCATAACTTCCACGCCCACTGTTTGATTGTTTGTCCCGGGTCAACATCATTTCAGGCTGGTTCACTGGGTTGGACTGTGGCGTTATCCAGGTGTCCTGGCCCCATGTCAGCAGGAACAGGTCACATGTGTCAGCCCTTTGAGTGGAGCATGGGCCTCATGTTATTCTTACAGAATAACATGAGGCCCATGGGAAACAGGGTCAAAGTTCTCCCTCTGCAGCAGAAACAGTCAAGTGCTGCTGCTTTTATAAATCCATTGAGCCAATCAGTGCAAAGCATTTAGACCACATGACAGAAGTACGGCTGCAACTGGTGCTGCACCAACCACAGATGGGATGGGGGCTCTGAAAAACTGCTCTGGTTCTGCAGCAGAAGCAGGGACCTGATTGGCAAACAGATGAAACCTTGGTTTTATCAGCACCTGCCACAAAAATGAGAGAAAGCCTCACGAGGAGAGAGAGGACCTCACTGGAGGACTAAAACCCTGACCAGAGTCCATCAGACAACCCCCAAAGTAAAGAACAGATGCAAAAACCAAGTCCTGTGCTGCACAATTGGTGAAACAACAAGGTGCTACGCAGCTGTCCCTCATGAACATCACACCGCCTGAACCAAGGACACAGAAAGTCCAACTAAAAACAAGGGACATGACCATGGGGACAGAGCGGTCCCTGGTCCGTGGACCAGTCAAACTACAAACACGTGGACCGGTCAGACTCTCAGTGTTAGCTGTTGAATATCAGAATCTGCTGTACTGAGCAAAAATGTACCGATGATGGACTGGCTCTGTGTCCTCTGTGGTGGACTGGTCCTCTGTGATGGTCTGGTCCTCAGTGATGGACTGGTCCTCTGTGATGGACTGGTCCTCAGTGATGGTCTGGTCCTCTGTGATGGACTGGTCCTCAGTGATGGTCTGGTCCTCTGAGATTGACTGGTATTTGGTGATGGACTTGTTCTCTGTGATGGACTGGTCCTGGGTGATGGTCTGGTCCTCAGTGATGGACTGCTCTTCCATGATGGACTTGTCCTCAGTAATTGACTAGTCCTTAGTGATGGACTAGTGATGGACTGGTCCTCAGTGCTGGACTTGTCTTCAGTCATGGACTGGTCCTCAGTCATGGACTGGTCCTCAGTGATGATCTTGTGCTCAGTGATGGACTTGTCCTCAGTGATGGACTTGTCCCCTGTCATGGATTGGTCCCCAGTGATCATCTGGTCCTGAGTGATTGACTTGTCCTCAGTCATGGACTGGTCCTCAGTGACTGACTTCTCCTCAGTGATGATCTAGTTCTCAGTGATGATCTGGGGCCTCATTCATAAAGCCTGTTTAAGCACAAAATGGGGCTTGAAAGTGGCGTAAATCACTAACCACGCAAAGGTTGTGATTTCTAAAAATAAACTTGGCGGGGGAATGGGGGCACCCATACGTCAACTTTGATGCTGGCTTACGAACATTTTGGAGATGTGGGAAACTGGTGGCACGGATGGTGAGGGGGTGAATTGAAGTCAAATTCATCTCATACATTTAATGTCATCACATATCAGACTTAAAGACCCGCGTAATCATAAACACCCGAGTCTGCAGTGTTATAGATGTGTTCACTTACTGTACTACTGGATGCAATGTTCATATATCATACTTCATCTTCAAATGATATAGAGCGATGGATAGCGCTGACTGATTAGTGTTAGCTGTGACAAGGTGGTTAACAAACAGTCTAATTGCTGAGTAGGCATATAAATAGTGCAGTGACATTCGTGCGTAATGTTGCACAATGGATGCGCTGGCACTGCTGGAAGATCACACAGACTTTGGATCAGGATAGAGAGAGTTTTTAGTGACCACAAAGATTTACTGGCCCATAATGATGACTGGCTAATAAGCTGATTTAGATTCCCCAGAGCAGTGCTCTTGGGTCTATGCACTGAACCGGTCCCAGTGTTTAACAAAACTACCCCCCGGAACTGTGCCATCCCGGTGTGTATAGGTGCTGACAAACTCAGGGGTTTCTGGCAATCGGCTCCTTCCAGCGGGAATAAGCCGACAGGTATGTGTATGATTAACAAATATAACTTTACATTTTCTGTTTAAAGCCCCTTTTGGGTATGACATAATACAGTTAAATTCTGTTCTTAGGTCTGGGATATGGCAGCCATCTCTCAGCACAATAATGCCAGCCGTTTTAGATGGCATTATAAACATGACCAGTTAATGCATCAGGGTTCCTTACACTGTGGGTGAACAGGCAAACATTAAAAGGCTCTGCAGCAATGTCCAGTTTCCAAATGTGATCGGTGCAAATGACAGTCTGCACTCAAGTTGCTGTAAGAGCTCTGAGTGACAATGAAAAAATGTGCCTAGGATCAGTGTAGAAATTATTTGTTCCTCAAACATGGTTTTGACAAATTTAGTGGCACGGTGGCCTGGGTCAACACATGAGTCACAGCTACTTCGACTTCTTTGGTTTCGATAGACTATACGCATCCAAGGTGTATTGCTGCCCCCTCTGACGCAGCAGTGTCGGGAAAAGAAAGCAGGCTGGCGATGCAAAAACATTCATAAGGTACTTTGCATTGACCATTCATGGTAACAAGTGGGTGTGTAGAGGGCGGGATGTAAGGTAAAACCATCTATGCAACTTTCCAAGTGGACTGTGATTTATAAAGGGAAAGTGCTTGCAAGTATTCGCACGTACGGTTTTATAAATCTGATTTTTTCCGAAATTTTCAGCTCTCGGGTGCACGTTCACTTTTAGTATGGATCCTACGCAAAGTTTTGGAAATGAGGCCCCTGGTCCTGAGTGATAGACTTGCCCTAATTGATACTGTGAAGGACCACCAGAACGCCCACCAGCAGCCTGAAGTATACCATGGAGACAGGCAAACACGGTGAAGGTCTGATGAAGGCGCTGAGGACAGCAAAGCTGGGTGTAGAAATTATTTTTTTGGATATTAATTAACATTAATAAAAGAAATTAATATTCATTTAATATCTCATTTGCTCTCTTTAATAAAAGGGGCACCATCCTTTTTATACAAAAATGGCAAAATTTATTTCATTAATTGATGTATTAATTATTTTCAATTAAAATCAGATAAATCAATTAAATCAAACTTTATCAATTTATCAGTTTCGTCAGTCTCAAGTCTAAGGACAGAATTCTCATACAGTGATGTCAATCTTCCAAATAGAATACCAACAGACAGAACTTTAAATTTAAGGGTGATTTATTAAAATATATGATGAATATATAAGACAAAATAAAATAAAATAAAACACTTAAGAAGGAATAAATGTCATACTAACCAATGATGTTGTGAATAAGGAAAGAAGTTATGAACCCTCAAGAAACATTTGAGTATATTGAGTGGTTATAGAGGATAAATTTAACGAATTAATCTACTTTAGAAAGGCCAAATCAAAGGTAACTAATGGGAATTAAACCAAGACACTCAAGCCCATCTGTAGGAGTGCAGAACCACAGTCTTACTATGGCGTTGCTTCTGGAGTTGGATCTCAAACTGGTCGTCGAGTTACTGGAGAGCCTTGTAGGACTGTTCCGGTTTGGATTCGTCCCAAAGGGAGGCTGAGAAGTCCACACTCAATCCAGCACGATGGATCCAGGGAGAGGGTTTGCCGACATGAGCTGGTCCCGTAGATTTCACGGGAGAGAGGTGCCGTCTTAGATTGGACTAGCAGGTTCTGTTAAAGGTGAAGCTTTGAGGTCTTGATTAGATGAAAAAACGATTCGTAATTCATTTCAAAAATTAATTATTCGTTCGCCCGACGAAAATTATTCCGTAATTAATAACAAAAGTCCATTTACTATGAAACAAATCTTTGTAGTCTTATAGCTTACTGGCTTATGAAAAATAATGGCGGGCGAGTTACGTTGCTTAGACAAAACTTAGAAAAAGATATAAGAGAGGATATAGGAGAACTAGGAGAACCGTGCTGACAAAAAAAAAAAAAAAAAAATGGATCAGACCGTCAAAGAAGATGTAAAAACAAACTGTAGGGTTGAAAGTCAAAGAAGAAGAGAGAGGAATGTGTCTCTCTGGTTTTGACTCCTAAGGAGGGTCTCACAGGAGGAGGGCCTTAGATAAGTAACAAAGACTTTATCAACTTACATTTATTAAGTTGTACTTTGATAACCACTCAATATGAACACTCCAACTGAAGAGAAAATCTTATGATAAGCATTTTGATATCAAACATTCCATATCTAAACGATAAGGAAGAATAAAACGTGAAATTCTTCTATTTTAAAAATACTACTAGTATTTTAAAAATACTACCAAACAACATATATGTAGTTAAAACTTGGATATATAAGTTTGCATGTCTTTGAGATGTTATGCTACCTAAACTTAATGTATAGAAATGGTATAATAAACATTTAATCAATACAAACAGGCAATAATGCAGATAGATGCATTCCTGGATAAAGTTCTCTCCTCAGTCTTCCACTGAGGGGCGCTCTTGGTTCATTAGAGGCTAAACAATCAGAAGAGGCTTTCAGAAGATTAATTGCATTATATTAGTAACTTGGGCATTTTCAGGGTTAGAAAAACAGAAGTCACATCATTGGATTGCATTTTTCATTGTTTTGTTTATCCACTTGGGCAGCAATGAGGGGTTCACTACCCAGGAAGGGTCAAAAGTCATCTTAGGTGTCACAGAAGAATCTTCTGTGAGTAGAACAGAATTATTTAAGTCTCTGGGAACGTAGTCTGTTTGAACACCTTAACCGGTCTCGGCCAATCATTGTTTAGTCCAGGAAGTTCAGGGTATTAAATACATCTTTAGGGTCAACAAAGTTGTCTGTTGGTCGTAGATGGCGGGAAATAAGAGAGACCAGGGCCTTAGAGAGAGGAGAAAGGAATGAAGACATTCTTGTCCTTTGGTGGAGTTTGAATCTTGCTACATGGGACAGGCAGTCATGGACCCCAGAGGGCCTCATTCATGAAACTCAGTGATCCTGAAAGGAGAGAGATGGGCATGCAGTTGAAATCCAGGGCTGTGCTACAGCCTGGAGTTCACAGAGAGTAGGTACAACCACAGACCAGAAACTTCACAAGGACAGGATTCTGACATAACTATAGAATTCAGAAAATTAAAACAGAAGCAACTATGAGAATGGTTTACACAATAAAAATAATATTAATAAAATCAGTCATAATGATAATAACAATAACAATAATAATAATTATAATTATAGTAATAAATATAGCCGCAAGCGGCAATTGGCGGGTTCAAACCTTTTCGGCTCTTTCCAACCACACAGACCCTCAAACTCGCCAGCTCTCATCGTCACCCGCTTGTGTCCTCTAAAGCTCCCTGCAAACCCAGCCAGTAACCCTTCCTATTACAGTCCGGTAATTACCAGGTACTTACCTGGTAATAAGATGTATTTACTAAGTAATAACCAAGTAATTAAATGTAATTACCTGGTAATTACAAGTACTTTCCCATGTAATTACCCAGTATTTACCATGTAAATACCCAGTATTTACAAGATATTTTTCTGACTACTACCAGGAATTTACCCAATAATTACCTGGTAGATACGCAGTAATTGTATATTGTAGATTTTAAACCCGGTAGATAAAAATATTTATCTGGATATTTATCTGGTAAATACCAACAAGTTACCTGGTATTTACTAGATATTTTCCTGACAACTACAAGGTATTTACCCAATAATTACCTGGCAGATATCCTGCAATTGCATATTGTAGTCTATAAACCCACTTAATGTGTCTATATGTGACTTTGTTAGGGTGATAATAACTGAGATATTTACCTGATAATTACCAGGTATTTACTCAAAAATGATCACATATTTACGTGGTAACTACCACTTATTTGCCTGGTAGTTACCTGATATTTACCTGGTAAATACTAGAACTAGTTACCTGGTATTTACTCGATATATACTGAAAACTACCAGGTATTTATCCAGGAATTATAGATTATGTATTACCAATCAACCTGTGTAGTGACAGTGAGGGTAGTAATGACTCTGATATTTACCCGGTAATTAGCCAGTATTTACCTGATAGCTTGCAACTATTTAAGTAATTACTTTCTAATTACCCAGTAGTTACAATTTACCCATTAACCCCCATGTATTTATGCAGATATTAACTGGTAATTACCCAGTAATTAAAAATGTGTACCACGTACATTCCAAAACATTACCAGGTAAAACCTTGTGAATTACCCTGTAAGAAAGGTGGAACTGTACTGTAAAAGGAAGCGTGGTTTGTTTCAATGATATTACCATGTACTTTCCTGGTAATTGTAGATTATAATCCTCTACCACCCATCTGGGTGTGTAGTTTTGAACATGGTATCTGGCAAAAACTCCCATATATCCCTGATAATTCTCAGGTAAATATCGGAGTGATTGGAGTTTTACAGAGTAGTTACCCTGTAAGAAAGGTGGAACTGTACTGTAAAAGGAAGCATGGTTTGTTTCAATGATATTACCATGTACTTTCCTGGTAATTAGTAGTGGTGTTACAGGTATGGTAGCTTTTACCGTGTTAGTGTAATAATAATAATAATAATAATAGTGCAATAATTCATACTTCCCCAGTAATTACCAGGTATTTACCCAGTATTTAGTAGATTTTTGGTATTTAGCCAGTAATTAGGAACTTGTACCACAGACATTCCAAAACATTATCAAGTAAAACCTTGCAAGTTACCCAGTAAGTAGGGTGTAACTGTACTATAAAAGGAAGCCTTGTTTGTCTCAGTACTATTACCATGTTCTTACAATATCCTTTGGAATAAATCTGCTCTTTGAAAATGTTCTGCAATCTTACCAGGTAAGACCAGGAAAGTCTATAATTTATAGAGTAAGTAGAAGTTGTACAATAAAAGAAAGCCTTTGAGCCTTTGCACCATAAAGAATATACAAATTTCCCCACGCGATCAATAAAGTAAACTTAACTTAACAACTTAACTAGTGTTTTATTCAATCGGAAAACGATGACAACAGAGGTGAACACAATGCAGTACAGTACTTCATCACCGGTTACACTTTGTAAAATGCTCTTATGTCTTTAAATAAGCGTCCAAGAATGCCCTTCCTATGCTCTTTCCCAAGCCAGTGGTTCCACTCAATGAACCCTAAGTTCATCTTCAAGGCCTTCTCTGTCAGGTTCCCCCTGTACCTGTAGATGTCCTCCTTATAAGTCCGCCATGCCCGTTCAATGTGATGGGTATGAGCACCAGTCCCAGGGTGGACAAAATACCTCTGGTGATTTACCTGGTAGTGTATGTAGCCCTCATGGGACAACCGGTTGTAGGAACGCCAGCAATCACTAATGATTTCACTTCCAGGTCTAACATATTTTCTAATGATTGGGAGCAATCTCCTCCTGGAGCGAGTTTCAACCAGTTTTAAAACAGGGCGTCTACGGGACCGCCTGACTTCCATCATCCCAAATACCCACGAGCGACTTTGCCAGGTCTTTCCAAATCGTCCAAGTCCATACTGAAAATAAAGAAAATGTCATGCTTAAAGGCAGTCCGACTTAAATGCATCATTTGAGAATGTTAAAGTCGCAATCGCTTTGGTGCTTGTTGATAAACCTCCATGATCATGTTAAAACTGCCTGGCATATGACCAATTCATAGGGCTAGCTCATGAACCAACACTTTTATTTTTTAATAAAAACAAAATATCTAGTCAGATTTTTCCATGTAGACACCATTTGGCATAGGCATTTGGATCAGGGTATCCACACCTAAATCAATTTCAAGGACCTTTCAAGGACTTTCAAGGGCCTTTTCTCCAAATTCACTACCCCTGCATGGCATAGTTTGAGTGGAATGTACAACGAAATTGTGAGGATCAAGTCAGTATAGAAATTTAGCCAGTAGTCAAAAAAAGCTTCCAAGAAATCCCAGAATGCCCATAAAGTAAAGATCATCAGCCAGGGACAAAAAATGTCCCCAATATTTTTATAATTTTATTTTCATTAAAATAATTAATTTCCATCTCTAACACACACTCAGCACCTGCAAGTTGTTTTCCAGAAGAAAACACTAAAGACCAGGCTTGCACAAAAAACATTGTTGTTTGTTTCAGCAACTTTATGCACTAATTAATATTTTTTAACATGGTACCCAGGTTTTAGACAGTGGGTCCAAAAGTTATCCCCTAAATGTAGATATTTTTTTAATTTCCTCACGACGTATTAATCTCGCAAGATCTCATCCCACCCCTAAGTTTAACCTCTTATAGATTGTAGATGTTTTTGAGTGGACCATCCCTTTCATTTCTTTAAAACCTATTGTCCTTGTTTTAACAGCTACTTAATACTGCACTGTACAAAACAAAACAGAAATTGACATTTTATGAACAAAATACAAGCTTACCCTTCTTTTGTGTTTGAACTTGCTCTCATCTATGGCTACAAAAGCTCTTCTCCCTCCAATTCGCATTTCCCTTCTTCTCTCCAGTCGTCTGACTGCTGCACAGCAAATTTCACGTAGAAGTGGAGTCACCTGAGTCAGTGATTTGCTGCTCCCACATACTCCATCCTCTAGCATATCCACATGTCTTCTCCTCAAACCCTGTGACAAACTGAGCCAAAAAAGAGGACAACTACGTATTAGCAACAAGGATGGGAGAGTTTTGGAGTCAGTGAGGGGTGATTATAGTTAGGTTGGTGCCTATGACAGCCATTCAGCCGTTATACATGTTGGGATGGATGAACATGTGTGATTTCTTGGATTTTTTGGATTGACTATGTAATATGTGTGTATGCATTGGGCTATTTTTATTAAGACACACTGTGTACATGTGGTATCTGCATGTACAGTATCAGGTCAGCCTGATTGGAATAGTCTTTAAGATAAAATGAAATTAACTAAGATGCAAAAAAAGCCAATGTTGATTTAATCAGCTCTCACTGGGCATTATTATTACGTAACAAAACACATTTATACATCTTGAGAGAGAGCATAAGAGATAAATGTTTAACTTGTCAAAATATGAAGTATTACATCATGCCTACAAAGCCATTTGAATTGAAATGAGAGGGAGAGAGAGAGCAACCAACCTGTGCATAATTTTCATCCATGATGATAATGACATGTGAGACCGGGAGAATATTGAGCCATCTCTGATGGACCTTGTGATACTCCTGCCCCTGTGAATTGATTTTCTGCAGCTCCTGTAACATAACATACATTACCACAATTGAAACAAGCCCCAGGCTTTTTGTGCTAAGCTTTTGCAAAAAATAAAAAAAGTACTTTTTTGCAACATTTTGACCTTTTTGTTGTACCCTAATTTCTTTTGCCAAAAATTTGGACTTTGAACATTTTCAGTTTTTAATTTTTTGTTGTCATTTTTTGCTGTTCTTTTGACTTTTGACCTCTGCTCTAGACTACTTTCTGGATTAACCCTAACCTTAACAGGACCTGTATACAGGGCCTCTATTGCTGAAGAGGTTAACATTAATTGTTAAACTGTATTTGCTGTACTATTCTCGCAGTCTTGTCAAAAAAAGTATTTCAATCATTAATTCAACATAGCAGGTATGCGCAGTAAAGATAGTTAGAAGGAGTAACATACATTATTATAGTACATTAGATTGTCAATATTTTTTAGATGGAAAACACATGCAACTTGCCATTGACTTCAATGTATAATAATAATAATGATAATAATAATTGATAGATAGATAGATAGATAGATACTTTATTGATCCCAGAGGGAAATTCAATTACAGTGGCAGCACACAGAAAAAAAGACACAAAATCACATGCAACAAATATTAAGGCAATA
Organism: Cetoscarus ocellatus; assembly: GCA_037902135.1. Taxonomy (NCBI): domain Eukaryota; kingdom Metazoa; phylum Chordata; class Actinopteri; order Labriformes; family Labridae; genus Cetoscarus; species Cetoscarus ocellatus. Next base: position 1,594,360 of record JBAMNC010000267.1, on the reverse strand, counting down.
CTAGAGGAAATAATAATAACATAAATCTATAATAGTGAACAATAAACCAGTGCAAATGCCTACATAATGATGCTAACAATAATAATAATAATAATAACAATAATAATAATAATAATAATAATAATAATAATAATAATAATTAGAATGTGTGGCAATGATGCTCATCCCTTACCACCGATAGCCGTCCTTGGTCGTGTTCGTTCTTTTGAATTTCATTTTGTTGTTGCAAACAGGGCATCTTTTTTTCTTTGCCAATAGCCTCTCCTCCTGGAGCCATCCTATCAACTGTTTACCTCCTTGCGCTGTCCTCTCAAGTAATCTTCTTATCAAAGTCATATTACTCTTTGCAGAGTAGTCTGTCCCGAACTGCACAGAGAATCTCAGAGGAAGTTGTGCTCTTCGCGGGCATTCAACGGAGCATACTTAATGACGCAATGACGCATGATACGTAGCACACGGAATAACGTGAGGGGGCAGGGGATAAAAACTTGGATGCAAGTTGGAGTCGGACGACCACCCACGGATCTTCTGCAATACCTCCACCTTGGTAAGAAAGACATGCGACCCCCTTGCGGTGGCGGTCAGCTCTGGGTCCGAAGGTAAGTGGTCCGGGCGAGGCGCCGGGGCCACCGCTGTCAGCATGGGGCTCTCTCCCGAGCTGAGTTAACTAGTCCCGGCTAACGGGGCTAGCGTTAGCCCCCGAGCCGCCTTATTAGGGCTAGTACTCGTGAGCTGACGGCAGTGGCCCCAGCGCCTCACCGGACTTAATTACATTCCCTCACTGCTAAATGTTTATCCGAAATATTCACAATGAGAGCGGGACTCAGACTCTTAGGCTCAAACCCGCAGTGGTGGAAAGAGTACTGAAAATCTGTACTCAAGTACAAGTACAGTTACATTGCTAAAATATTACTCAATCACAAGTAAAATTACTGGTGTTAGAAAAATACTTAAGTAAAAGTAAAAAGTATTCGTCAAAAAAAGTACTCAGAGTATTAGTTACTTTTAACCGATGACGTCACCATGACCTCTCCAGACTAGGGTTACAAACTTTGTGTATTTTACTTTACCAATAGTTAAAACGCTGACAATTCATTAATAATTGATATGATACAAAACAAGTGTTTTTTCCCTCATTTTAATTGTTTTTTTTGTTTTTTTTTTGTTTTTTTGTTTTTTTCTAATTTTAAGTTTTTATTTCCTTATTCAATAAATGTCTCCGCCAGACAAAATCAAGTTAGATGAGGTGCAGTGACTGTCACAATTATTGATTATATTATAGACTTAATTATATACTTAATATATAGTTTACTTAATATCCATAAGTACATTTTTAACTGGTTAAATTCTTAACGCAAAATCAACTGAAGATCAATCATTGGCATCCTTTTTTGTTTTGTTTAGTTTTTCGTCCATATATCCTGGTTTTCATTGGTCAGTTTGTGATCAGATCACTTTATTTGCTACAAAAATGCAGATGAAAGGTTTGGATATTAATTAAAATTGTACTTAATACTCAACCATGATTTTAAAAGTAACTAAGTAGATTACATGGATTACTGAGTACTTAAGTACAAGTAAAAGTACAAACTTCTAAAATCTACTCATAAAAGTACAAGTACCCCAAAAAACTACTTAATTACAGTAATTTGAGTATTTGGTAAATGAAACCCTGACAGGATGTATGGAACCCCTCAGCTACACGTCGGGTATCCATACATCCTGTCAGGGTTTATTTCTCCATAACAACCTCCGAACTATGCATTATCCCTTACATATTATTACATTCTAGAGATACATTAAGCCTATGACTTCTCAGAGGGACTTTTTTCTTAATCATAGCTGAGAATTTTCTATTCATACAGAAGAGACATTAAATACACACATGCATCGTGAACTTGTAGATTGGCTATTTTCACTACTACTTAAAAGTGGAGGTTTTTTGATGAAATTCTCTTGACAGTGTTTACAAATGTCTTTTTACTTTCTGAAAAATTTATCTTAATTTATTTCCTTTACCCTTTATAGTCATGCCGAACACATGCAAAACCAAAAGAAAGCAGCACACCACACCAGAGGAGAACCCTGCATTGTTGATCCAGTCTGACAATGATGGTAAGATAAACCATTTTAAGTTTTCCCCATAGCCAGTCGTAACCATAAACTAATGGCTTTTTATTCAATCTCTGTTGTACATACAGTGGTCTTGCATGGCGCCAGGCTGTCAGGAACTCTATTCTTAAAGACGAGCTAAACCCCCTGAATGGTTCTTATCTTAATTTTAGTTCACATACCTGGGTATTCAGGGACCTACAAAGCTTAGAAGTGTAAATGAAATAGAACAGCTTATGACTGAACACAAATTTGGGAGTGAACATGGTGAAATAATAAGATAATCTTAACATAATAAGTATTTAATACATCTTTTTGCTCTATTTGTAGGTGAAGAGATTCAACAAAATGCACCAACAAAAGCACCAACAAAGGCACCAACCATAGCAAAGTTAAAGGGTGACTTTCAAAAATTAAAAGGGGAGAACCAGCTACTGAAGGAAGAAATCCGTCTCTTGAAAGAGGAGAACCGATTCCTAAAAGAGCAGCGTGACTTCAACCAAGAGAAGGCTCTCCACACAGAGGTCAGCCACACAACATCAAAAGGTATCTATACTGTTCCTCCCAAAACCAACATGGAAGGCTGTAACTACAATCTAAAGGAGTCTTGATTAGTTAAAGGAACATCCAGCAATGTTTTCGTGTTAAAATAAGTTTTAAATGGCTCTATATTCTGACAGCAATCACTGAAAGAGTGTTTAGTCAGTGACTTGAAATCCCCAAACCCCCGCTGTCTGCTATCTCTCTTCTGTAGTCCTGGATGCAGGGCTGACGTATCTCTGCAACTGCGACCATTGTATCTTTTCACCTGAATCCACCACGCCATTCACAAGTCTCCATGAGGTCCGGTTGCCGCAATACGTCTGCCCTGCATGCAGCACTACAGGAGAGAGAACTATTTTTTAAGGGCGCTTTCACACCTATTATTTTTTTTTTTTGTTACATTGTTTCCATTTAGCCCAGTAAAGTTCGCTTTCACACTGCCACTATGCCAGCGGACCAAAGGATCTACCTCCATCGTGACGTCATTACCCACAAGGGCTGCGCCTGCTTATAATTGTCACTGATTGGCTTGTGGATGAGTGTGCGTCTGCGTTTTCCTCTCTCATCCTCTCCAAAAAAGCCTGAAAAGTGTCAGTGTTCCGGTGTGCGCTAAAATGTGCTAAAAACCTACTCAGAGTATTCATCAGCATGAGGTCAGGTGGATAATGACTGAATTTTTCTTTTTTTTGGTGAACTATTTTCAGTTTTAATTATGCCTTCTGACCATATTTGGACAAAGCATTTGATCTCTGCCTCCCCCTAAATGTTACCGCGGCTCATCTTTCCTTTTTTTCCTGTTTGTTTAGGCTACTTTTCCGGCACGAGTGAGCGAGACGGGGGAATATGACAGTACGTCCTATATTTGGTCCGATAGTCCGAACCTTCCAAAAACATGCTTTCACATTGCGCAGCAGCAGACCTTGGTCCAGGATAGTCCGGACCAAGACCACCTCCTGGGGTCGGAGCAATGACTTGGTCTCTGGTCCGGACCTTTCACACCTGGAATTTAGGTCCGGATCAAACGGGAAAGTCCGAAAGTCCGGACCAAACAGCTCTGGTGTGAAAGCCCCCTTAGACTGTGGGGACCAAGGTTGCCCCCAAAATATTTTTATATTTTTAGAATTACCTACGACAACTACAAGTAAATCTTTTAAAACAAAATCAGAAAAATATTTATATTGATATGGTGGGGTGATGTGATGTCACATTTTTAAGTACTGTACCCCATCACCCCCTTATCTGTTTTGCCCGCTTTTGTGATGCTGCTGTTCTTTTCATGTGAAAAATGAAAATAATAATGATAATAAAGAGAACTCATACTAGCCTTGTAAACCAGCCTCTCCCGGAAATACATGTCATTTCATTTCACAGGGAGAGTCTGGCCTCTTTCCCCCTCTAAGCATATTGGGTGGGCGGGAGCTGGGCGGGAGTAGTAGCGTTGACAGACAACCCCATTCAGCCAATCAGCGTTTCAAAATAACAGCGAGAATGTCTTTTCCATCAAGAAACTCAACAAGTGCTGACTCTTGCTCTTGTTTACTGCTGTTATTGACTGTATTTCAGTAATAACTTCACTTATTGCTGTTTTTAGGCTAACGTTAATGTTACTGCTAGATAGCTCCGCCATGTTTGTTGTGGTAAGAGTCGTGCAGTGTAGTGACGTTATCATCCGGGGCTTTGCACCAGTCGGTCCCTGATTGGCCAACGTGCTGTGTCAGTCACAGAAATCTGAGCGGCGACGCTGATTGGCTCGGCCTTCTGAGGGTTTCAGGCCATGAATGAGGCCAGACTCTCACTGTGAAATGAAATGAAATGTATTTCTGGGAGAGGCTGGTTTACGAGGCTAAAATCATACTCAAACTCATAGATTTGCTAACGTCTAACATTTTATTTTTTTAAATTTAAGGGCAACGCAAAATGAGGAATGGGGATTCCTCTGACTCTTCTGACTCGGATGACTCTTATGAGGATCGGAAGAGGAAGTGTAAGAAGAAACACAAAAAACATCGGTCTTCAGAGTCCTCTGATGATGACTGGAAGAAGAGCAAATCCAAAAAACCCTCATCATTTGGAAAGAGAGGTAACCCATCATCTGGAAAAAGATGGCTCACATTTCTATTGCTTCTGGAACAACACACATACAAACAGCACTGTTGTTTACATTACACTTCAGCAATTTTATGCACCACTTATTTATTTATTTTCTAAATGCCCCCAAAATTTGGTAAATGCACCCTGTTTTATACATTGAAGGCAAAAGTTTAATTTGTTTTATTTATTTTGATCACATTACATTGAAGCTAGATGACCTGGTAGCTAATGGCTTTTTGCATAGAGCTTTCAGGCTCCTGTCACATGGACCTAGCAAGGTTACGGAAGATGTTCATGTTAGTGGAAGCATCTTTTATTGTGACACTGCAGTCACATTTCCATCATAATTTCAGTGTAGCATGCTCATGTATTGATTTTTTTTGATGTGGCATAATGCTAAGGTAACACTCTCCTCTCCACCCAAACACAATCTTATATATGCTATATTTACCAGAGTCAAGGCTGGCCCTATTACCAAACAGCTATGTAGTGAGTATCCACAACTATCAATTTAACCATGGAGTGAAGAAGAGTACTGCACTGCAGACACAAGATGACTGGTTTAACCCCTGATCTTCATGTCATGTCAGGATTATAAATATATTTGGATTACACAGTGTTAATTTATATTTTCTTTTGATGATCTGTTTTGTAGTTCTGAGCCCAGAGGACGTTGTCCACCGCTACAAAGTGGTCCTAAAAGTCTTCAGGCGAAACCGCAGCATGACCAACACCTGTGAAGAACTTGGAGTGGACAGGAACACCATTGCAGGGACTGCGGTCATTGCAGATGTCATGATAGCCACAGAGGGCGCAGACTTTGGAGAGCTGCCCCTCTTCAAAGAAAAACAGACTTTAGCGAACTATGCAAAATTATGCAAGGCATTTGTAGATGCCAACAAACCCCTGCAGGAAAAAATCAAAAAAATGAGGAAGGCCACAGAGCTGCTCCCGATCAAATATAAAATGCCAAAGTGAGGGATCAAGCTCTAAAGTGCAGTAATTTCAGTGTTGTTTAAAAAAAAATACATTTATTTTAACGTGTTACTGCACTGTCTTTTTGTTTTATCTGGTGGGGATTCAACCAAATTTCTTGTATCCAAAAACCTTTTAGTGGGTAGCTGAACCCTGGTTTCTTTTCTCCAAAGATCTTTTATCTTTGCCACTAGAGTTTCTAGAGTTTGATATCGTTCAATAACTGTTGACTAGCCACTCCTGCCATTTCCACTAGGATGTTGTCAGCCTTACTTGTTTTATTTTGTAGTAGGCATTGTCAGTTTGCACTTTGGATCAGCAAAGTTTTATTTTGTTACGATTATTTCTACCTCTTCTGACCCTGTCACTTTTTTTGGTGTTAGATTCTATACAAGATGCAACTGCACTTTGCACTTTTTTTGCACTTTTTTATAACATGTCCTACTTATAATATAAGTACACTTAAAAGCTATGCCACTGTTTTGCACTTTAAGAGTATTGAAGTTACTCTCTTCAAGTTCACTGTTTTGCAGACTAAGAGGATTAAAGTTGGTCTCAAGTTAACTTGTTTTTGCGTATTTGTCACAAGTTGTGTGAAGGAGTGTAACAAAATGCATTGTACCTTTATGTAAAGGAAAGTTCAGGGTAACACCATGGAAACAAACCACGCTTCTTTTTACAGTACAGTTCCACCTTTCTTACAGGGTAACTACCCTGTAAAACTCCGATATCACTCCAATATTTACCTGATAATTATCAGGGAAATATGGGTGTTTTTGCCAGATACCATGTTCAAAACTACACACCCCGATGGGTGGTAGAGGATTATAATCTACAATTACCAGGAAAGTACATGGTAATATCATTGAAACAAACCACGCTTCCTTCTACAGTACAGTTCCACCTTTCTTGCAGAGTAACTACTCTGTAAAACTCCGATATCACTCCGATATTTACCTGATAACATTACATGGTATTACAGGGTAATTCACAAGGTTTTACCTGGTAATGTTTTGGAATGTACGTGGTACACATTTTAATTACTGGGTAAATACCAGTTAATATCTGCATAAATACATGGGGGTTAATGGGTAAATTGTAACTACTGGGTAATTAGAAAGTAATTACTTTGTAAATAGTTGCAAGTTATCAGGTAAATACTGGCGAATTACCGGGTAAATATCAGAGTCATTACTACCCTCACTGTCACTACACAGGTTGATTGGTAATACATAAACTATAATTCCTGGATAAATACCTGGTAGTTTTCAGTATATATCTAGTAAATACCAGGTAAGAAGTTCTAGTATTTACCAGGTAAATATCAGGTAACTACCAGGCAAATAAGTGGTAGTTACCACATAAATATGTGATCATTTTTGAGTAAATGCCTGGTAATTATCAGGTAAATATCTCAGTTATTATCACCCTAACAAAGTCACATATAGACACATTAAGCGGGTTTATGGATTATAATATGCAATTGCAGGATATCTGCCAGGTAATTATTGGGTAAATACCTGGTAGTTGTCAGGAAAATATCTAGTAAATACCAGGTAACTTGTTGGTATTTACCAGATAAATATCCAGATAAATATTTTTAACTACCGGGTTTAAAATCTACAATATACAAATACTGCGTTTTTACCAGGTAATTATTGGGTAAATGCCTGGTAGTAGTCAGAAAAATATCTTCAAAATACTGGGTATTTACATGGTAAATACTGGGTATTTACATGGTAAATACTGGGTATTTACATGGTAAATACTGGGTAATTACATGGGAAAGTACTTGTAATTACCAGGTAATTACATTTAATTACTTGGTTATTACTTAGTAAATACATCTTATTACCAGGTAAGTACCTGGTAATTACCGGACTGTAAAAGGAAGGGTTACCAATGTTTTTTCTTTCACAAAGTTTTTGTTAATTTTTAAAAATCAGGCTAAACTTTTGCTCCTTGTATTACTGTTAAAGGGGATCTGGGTTGTTAAATTACTGGGCTTTAGCTCGCCAAAAAACAATCTCAAATGACCTGCTATCACTGTTTTATGTTTTGAAATGGCTATTCTAGTTTTCAAAACATTAATCTTCATGGTATTAAACATTTCCAGATAGTAGGGAAAACCTACCATCTCTTAAAATATTCACAGGAATATCATATAGTATGTACATATAAACTGAGAAAATAGGCTGCGTTTGGAGAATAATGACTGTAATGAAGGCCAGTTCATGAGTAGAAATGCATCAACACCACTTTTTTCTAACAGTGATTCTGAAAGTTTGTTTTGATTAAATTTTGTTTCAATTGATGTTCCTCACCTCATCTGTTGTCAGCATAGGAGTGCACAGTTTACAGTTTTCTCAACTATTGCCATCCTAATTTAGAAAGAGATATTCATGAACTCACAAATATGAATCAAACTTTATATGCGCTAAGACAACGAAATGAAAACATCACACTGTAAAATGATGCTAAGGACAATATCTGAAATGTTGAGAATCCGTTCACTGGTTTGGAAAAAAATGAAAATGTGCCTTTTAAGTTAATTGTTTACATTACTCCAGTCTTTAAAAATGAGTACTGAATTTAAAAAAAATAACAGACAGTGTCTGAAAATAAGAAGACAGAGGCAGACACCATATATCCAAACTTGCATGACCTTTCAGTGGCAAATTACTGCAATTAACTGTAAAATCACAAAAAGAAAACAGTGAAGTATGACAAAACAGATCATTGGGCAAATTTCGACACATTTAAGCATCACAGCTCTCTAAAATGTGATTGCTAATCACAGTGGCTGCTCTCAAATTGTTTCCTTAACCTTTATGGACATTAACAAAAGTTTTATTGGTCTAGGTGTCTGAGGGGGGTGAGGCATGAATTGAGGGTAGGATGTACAGAGTATAGATCAATGCACTTAGGTTAGGTACAGTTATTTTGATATAATGTCACTTAAATGCAATTATAAGTAGCACTGTATAAATCTACTTGAGTATAAGTAAAAGTACTTCTTTTGAAATATACTTAAAGTAGTTTGAGTATACTTTTGTGATTCTTGTTAAAAGAACAACAGCAGGAGTGTGATGAGTCAGCCAGTTATTGGTTCCAGTATCGCAGCATTCAGTATAGTATATGAAAATGTTTGACCCAGGAAGGGTTAATCTATCCACCTTACACTTCAAAAATAAAAAAATAAAAAAGTTTCAGCTCTAAGACGTCTTTCAAACTGAAATTTGAACAATATTATTTGCAACTTATAATGTTTGCATTGTAGAATCAATCAGAGGTAATGTTGCTGAAAAAGAGGAAAAAATATCAAATGGAAAACAATATTTTACACCTTGTAATTTTGATTGTCAAATTTTTCAGTATTTTTTTTTTTTAAAGAGTATTTTTGTAACTGATTTAGAAACTTTTTTAAAACTTTCCAAGACCCTGGGAACTACCTGACTTTAAGTTGTCCATTAACTGTGAAGTCCAGTGTGATCAGTCAGATCCACAGAGGTAACAAGTATTATAGCATATTCACTTCAATACCAAGGATTGTCTCTGCGTTTATCATGATTGTAAACTTGGTGTCAGCGTGAAAATTAAGTTTTCACCACTACAACACTGGCCAGTTGATGATGGTGGAAAACTTTTATTGGTTAAGCTTTTCTGTTTTTTTCTTTTGTCAGTGGCAATGTGACCTGATGTTAAGTACAGAATATTTCACTGACATTACTAGAGTGACAGCAAAGATAGTAATTTTAAAGAGTCCCCAACAAAGCTAAAGTATAGACAGTGCTACTCAGTTACACTACTGTGAGTACTTTACATCCATGGATATTTAAGACAGCCATAGAAAAACATCTAACATGATCATGTACTGTTTGTTTTCAATGCTCCACTTGTTCAGCTTTAGATTGGATGAAATGTTTTCAGTATTGCTAGTTTGATTCAGTGTACTGATATAAATCAAAAAGATCACCCCATGGAAATCACCTTATTAGCCAAAATACTGTGGTGAGGCTCAAAATGAAAATACTGATACTCTAATTTCAGAGACAAAGTTACATTTTTCACATATTAAACATGTGTTTCTGGGGAGGCTTCTAAACTTGAATAAAACCACCATCAGATCATGTGAAAAGTTCATTTGACAAATAGGCTGTTTACAGAAAACTGGTCCTTAACACCAGATTTTGCCCTACATTCAGTATCAAGGTAAAGCATAACGGTTGATGATAATTTTAGGACAGGTTGTGTGTTTAAGAGTTTACTTTGTACATTACATTTTATCTAAAAATAATTACAAAAAAGATTGAAATAAACAGAAAACACTGGTATGAGACATAAGATATAACAGAAATTAAATGTGTGACCGATAAATTCAATATACAGTTATGAATGAGAAACAAATTTCCATGAACTTCCTTCGACAAAGTTGTGTGAATAGTTCAGTCAGTAGCATGAAACAACTTGTTAGCTGTGACAATCACCACCACATGGGGGGTTGCTGTTTGTGAGCAACAATAAGAGGGACATTTAGGGTCTTTGACTGTCAAAGGCCCTCAAGTATGAAATCACAAGATTATATTTTTGTATCTTTTCTTCTCTGCACAGATTTATGTATCCCAGACTTTCAGTTTAACATGGCTTTGTAGTTCTGGACTTCATAATGAGGTGTTGTAGAATAGAAGTGTGATCAGGGCTGGTTTCAGCTGGTGGGGTCCATGCTGTTTCTTCATGAGACCCACCCCTGCTCCATGAAAAATACTGTGTAGTTTGGTTATGCAGTATGTCTTTAAGGACCATGAGAAGACTCTGGTTCATTTGATGAAACAAAGAGTGGGCAACTTGAAGTTTAGAGTGAGCTCTGACTTTTGATTTTGTTGTTGTTCACTTTCTAAGCACATATGCTTACAACCATTTAAACCAGCTTCCTTCCTATAGGATGTTCACACATCTATGTTAATTAGCAGCAGCAGCAGCAATGCAACAAAAAATAAAGACAGGGTACGCAACAATTGACAGATAACTGTCCTCAAGACTACAGGGATGAATGAAAGACAGAGGGCTCTAATTTTGTAGACCAGGTGCAGGCGCGGCGCACCTGCCCTGCGCCGCGCCAACGGGATGTGTCCAGGGCATTTTGCAAGTTTCGTTCATGGCGCAGTCTTGCGCAGGGAGGCGCACCCACGCCTCTGTCTCTCCCACCAGCGCAAATGGCAGAGAGGGAGGAGAGTAGGGTTTAACACAGCCGAGTGTGATCTTCACCAATCAGATGAACGCCCCTCCTCGCCTTTAAATGCGCCGCGGGCGAGGTGCAGTGACAATTTCACCTCGGTGGAGAAGAGGGTCAGAGCCGCCGTCACTTTTGCAGCAGCTGGGAGAGCGCAGAGGCCATCGGGCCGCGCATCGTGTCCTCCGCGCGTCACCGTGTGGACCACCTCGCGGGACAGATGTTATCTGTTCCTGTGTCATAATAGGAGTACAAAATTAACTGACAATTACATTTAAACACAGCAGCAGGTTAATCCATTCATCATGCTTGTGATCCACTTGCATTCCTGGTCTGTCATCGCCAAATAGCAGAACCTTTGGTGAAAATATATTTCCTCCTCATCCTCCTTGCAATAATGTACTCCATCTTTTTAGATCACGTTACGAATAAAGATTAAAAGAGGGAAATATGGGCAATCACAGGTAAATCCTTATAAAAACACTGAGTGACTTACATTTATTCAGCGAGCGTCTCTCTCTTTTTTCTTTTCTTTTGAATTTCATGAGATGACAGAAGCCGGATACTCCGTATCGGATGATGTGGCTGTGAATGGCTTGAGAGATGTGAACTCGTTAGTTATGACAAACGTCTCTGATCTGACATCAGATGTGACGGGACAATTAACATAGATACAAATGTATGTGCTGGTTCAGACGGTTACATGAAATAGTGGTTGCTTTGATTGTTTATTGCATTGAAATGTGCCTGACACTCTGGATACCTGCCTGTGAGGTTTTAGTGGCGTGTGCGCACTGTGCGCCTCTCCTGTGCCGAGAAAAGACCAGGTTGGAGCTGGCGAGCTTTCAGCGCACCTTCCGCGCGTTTTTTTGGCATGAATTTGTCACTGCGCCAAGCTGAATCTGTGGACACCTCACCCTGGTGCGCCGTCACACCCATCTCGGCGCAGCCGGTCTACCAAATTGCCAAATTGGCTGCGCACGGCGGTGCACTGGATGAAACTACCACTGCGCGGGGTGCGCCACCCTGAGTTGCGCCAGGAAATTAGAGCCCAGAGGGTTAATCCTGAAAAAATGCAAATAGAGCAACACACACACAAAAAAAACAAACAAACTAAACACGCCTCTCTCAGGACATTAAAAAATACATCATCACATTCTCATTGGGTCTTAAGTCATAAAAAACACAATAAAACTAATACTTGAAATCTATTGGGTCACACACTCCTCCTTAACCCCTTTATTAACACACCCCTGATGACATATACCTGATGTCACACCCCCTGACGTCACAGCCTCCTAAACCCCTCCTACTAGACTTCACACCTGCCATGTGTCACATGACACATGATTTATGGTTTTATGACTTTAGAAGAGGAGGGGTCACAACCCCCGCAAAGGTGGGGTAAATATACTACTACTGTGTCATTTAATAATATTGGCTATCAGAAGTAATTATTTACATTAAGTAATGGGATTTAATTTACATTAAATCTACCTCATGGCACCACCCATAAAGGGAAATGATAGTCAATTTATTCTCAGTCAGTCTCATAAAGGTTACTGACCATTAATTTGGAACCATGATTTATAACTAATTTAATAAAAATAACCAAAGTTACCCAATCAATAGTCAGTCAAAGTTGAAGGATTTGGAGTTCTGCAGAGAAGAGGTTGGCAAGATTAATTCTTATGCAACATTAACAGACCAGCAACTGACTTTGTGCTCAGAATCATTTATTGACAAACCAAACATGAAAACATACAATATCTAACCTAACAAAGTCCTATGTACAAGTGTGTATGTGTGCGTGTGTGTGTAACAGAAAAAGGCAAGATGGCTGCTCAAAGGCATTTACAACCAAGGCCACATGGGGAGTGGTGGAGGTTAGGAAAGGTTTCTTTGTTTCAGGTTGATGCCTCTACATAAAGTGGTCAAATTAAAATACACAGCAGTTAGCCATAGCTTAAAGCTTGAGAAACACATTCAATAAATCAATGCAGTGATTGTAGAAACCGAATAGTCCTGTGCTTTGCCGTGCTATGCTAAACTATAAGGCCCAGCTACGTTACCAAGTCCATGTATGGAAAAGGTGTCCTTTTGGGGTGTTGCTCTGCAAAGTCCAGTACTGCAGGTTTGGTGGCTTCCCCGTGGGTTCCAGGCCGGTCTGGCCCTTCAGCTTCTGCCTCTGAAGACCACTGGTTGCTCCTTTGTCCCTTGAGTTTGCAGCTTGAAACTAACTCTGTGATGTTGCCTCTAGTTCTTTCGACTGGGAACTCCTGTTCCTTAAGCAGGCTCTCGCGTCCCTTATGTGGTGCTACAGTCTGCGATGAGCAGGACAAAAGTCTTGAGGTTGTATTCCTAAAAAGAGACTGGAGAGGTTCCGTGTCTCTTTCTACAGGCTGATAAAGAGCTGAGAGAGAGCTGAGAGAGAGCTGTGTCCCCATCTCTGCATGGTTTAGAAAAAGAGCAAAACTGCATAGCAGAGCTGGGTCTTATTGTTCTTATCACAGGGTTCACACCTACGTGTGAAGCCTGAGGGAGGGGGTGAGATTGTCAGCCAACTTTGATGCAGGCTTCTGCAGGGACATGTTCCTTTTAGAGCGCATGGATCCCAACAAACCTCAAAAGCGAAGATTTTGTGCCTCAATGAGACGAACGTTTGCGTGTTGGTTTGATCTCTCTACAACATTCCTACTGGAAGTAACAGCCGTTTTAGTGTTTTTTTTGGTGCATAGGTGGTGCTAGAGAGCTCATTTTGTCATGTTGGGGTTTAATTGTTTCATTTTATTAAAAAAATTTGCCGCATCTGAGGTGCTTGCCAATTTTGGTGAGTTTTTGAGCACGTTTAGGGGTCAAATTAAGGTTTAAAGAGCTGGTTGAATAAAAAAAAAAGACAAAGCAGGAACTTGTGAGCCACACGGTCCCCCTCACCCTGGCTGTCATTCCAGACGGTGTTTAAAGATGGCACACACCACTTTATCTGATCCACTTGAAGGAGATCCAGTTGAAGTGATGAAGGGGGGGTATTTTTCACTCAGGGATCAGTTACCCCCCCGCCCCGGGTTATTTCCAGACTGCTCTGCTGTGTCCTCCTTTGCTGGGGACTGAACAATCATTTTCCTTTAGTCGCTCTGCTGCATGGTTCAAACATTTTCCTGCTGCCGTGACGTGAAAGATGTTCTTTTAAGAAGAAGCTGACACTCGTTTCAGCAAGGGCAGGGAAACATTTCAGGCTTTAAAGATTCATGAAAATATTTAGCATGTTAAGTCTGACAGTGTCTTCTGTGGTTCATGCTGATGTTGGCTGAAGAAACAGTTTCACATCACAAGGTCCTCAGAGACAGCCCACCAACAGTAGGGGTGTCGAAAATAATGGTACAACTGCTGCACGGTGATGAAGACGTCGATGAAGGTGCATGGATGCAGAGACAGTCAGTGATGGTTTGGTCTGCAGGGGCTGCCGTTAGACTCAAGCTTCAGTTTAGTTTCTGAAGAGGAAAAATATGTTTATCAAAATGAGATCTGCGATATTTAATCACTCAGTCATATGGCTCCTGGCTCCGGGGTCATCTGTCCCAAATGTTATAGCTAAAAGCAAAAGACGATTTTTCAATCAATCAATCAATCAATCTTTATTTGTATAGTACCAATCCATAACAAGTGTTATCTCAAGACACTTTACAATAGAGCATAAAGCTCTTCATTTTATGGATACACATATATGCATAGATACATATATACATATATAAAATACACATATACATATATATACAAATATATACATCCAAGTACTTAAAATTATTATCCTTCAGGTAACCCATATGTAAATAAATATATCTTTAATTTCCTGTTGAAGCAACTTCTGTTACTGTCTCAGATTAAAAAGCTTGGTAATGAATTCCATGCTACCATTACTCTGTAGTGAACTGTACCTTTTATCACGTTTGTCCTGCACGGAGGCAGCCTAAATCTACCTTCTGATGCCTGCTTAGCACAGTACTGATGTTCATCAGAGAAGAATGTTAGTTTATTATAGAACACTTCTGGGATTTTATTTTTAATAATGTTTTTTATAAAGGACACAAGTAAATAGTGTAATTTACTTTTAACATTTAACCAGATTAGTTTATTATGCATAAATGTGCGACTCATTCTATATGGACAATTCAGAGCTATGCGAGCAGCTTTATTTTGTGCTACTTGCGGCTTGTATACATTACTTTGTGTTGTATTTGACCAGATAACTGCACAATAATCTAAGTATGAAAGAACTAGTGCCTGAATTAGTTGTTTGATCAGGTAGCTTGGCATAAATTTCTAACAGTGTCTTACCACTGCCATGCCTCTACCCATCTTTATCGCTGTCTGATCTATATAACTATTCCACAACATTTTGTCATCAATAATTAATCCTAACAACTTCACCTCTGTCTTTTGTTCTATGTGTTTATTTCCTATGCTCAAATTTAAGATTGGTGCTGATTTCAGCCTATATTTTGAGCCTAAAACCATGGATTTTGTCTTTTCAATATTAAGATCTAATATATTTCCTGTAACCCACTCCTTAATGAGCTTTAGTTTTTTATTCAACACCTCATTCAACTCCTCTGCTGTGCTTGCTGAAACATATACTGTGGCATCGTCAGCATACATAACTATTGTGGCAGAATTTAGCACCAGTGGCAAATCGTTCATAAAAATACAAAATAAGAGTGGCCCCAGGCAGCTTCATTGAGGCACCCCACACCCCACCTCTCTCATTCCAGAATAACTACCATTTAAGTAAACTGAACATTTCCTGTTTGTTAGATAACTTTTAATCCATTTATTTGCAGAGTCTTTAAATGACTAACAACTTAACTTATTCAATAAGAGGGAATGATCCAGTATGTCAAAGGCTGCACTAAAATCTAATAATATAATCCCAATTATTTTTGCATCTCCATATCTCTCCACCAGTCATCCTTCATCTGAGTTAGTGCTGTGGTTGTGGAGTGCCCCTTTTATATGCATGTTGAAATACAGTGTTTAAGTTATTATTACAAAAGTACCCTTGGATTTGTTCATATACAATTCTCTCCATGATTTTACTCAGAGCAGGTAGTAAGCTTATTGGTCTACTATTTTTCCTGAGAATATGGCCTTACTGTCTTTAGGTAATGGAATAATCTTGGCAATTTTCCACTCTGTAGGAAAAATGCATGCTTTAAAACTTGAATTAATAATAAATGCAATAGGCAAGGCAATCAGACCTGCAACAGGTTTTAACAACTTTACATCCAGGTTATCAATACCCAAGGGTGTTTCTTTTGCTGCTTGTAGAAGTTTTTCCACTGCATCCTCCGTAATGAGATCAAATCTAAAGCTGCATCGTTTATCAGTCATTATTTTGTCTTTTATTGAATTACTTGAGATGCAGTCTTTTCCTTTCCTGGTATCCATACCATCTTGCAGTTTCTGAATCTTGTCATTAAAAAAATAAATAGTTAGCTATCTCTACTGGTTTAGTGAGAATTTTCCCATCACCTTCCAAAAAAGATGGAGTTGTTCTATTCTTTTTCCCATTAATCCATTTAGTATATTCCATGTTTTCTTACTGTCCCTTCTCGCATCTATTATTCTATTTTGATAGTACATCTTTTTTTAAATTTTGTTTAATTTTGTAACATTGTTCCTTAACAATGTCAGCTTATTGTTCTCCTACTTTATTATTAAGTTGAAATGCTGAGTCTCAGCATTTCAACTTATTGTTCTCCTACTTTATTATTCCTCTTCTTATTATTCTTCTTATTCTTCCATCAGATTTTGGTAGCTTTCACAGCCTTCAAATTTGCACAGATTTTCACAGAAAAAAATTGAACAATGCAGCATGTTCATGAGACATGTGCTTGTATTTTTCACATATTTTAACTGTTATAGTTTTTACAGTAAAAATTATTTTCTGCAGGTATTCTCCCATTGAAATGAATGGGACATTTATGCAGTTCTGCTGAAAACTGCTTCAACTGTCACGCTCTGTAGATTCGGCATACTTCCACCTAAAGTCTTCATTCCTGCTTTGACGGAATCACTGACTTCTCAACTATTTTTACATGTGTTTGGCTTTTTGCTGTCCTCTACAGTTTTTGAGATATCACTGTTTAAGCAACACTAAGTTTCGAGGATTTCTCTGTTCTTAGAGCATGTCACTTGACCACACAGAGATGGGCTGCCGCTGCGGACACACAAAAAATATAACATTTTCAAACTTTGTTCCACAGACATGATTTATACATCAAAATGAAGCTACACTTCTCAGCTGAAATTCGTTTCAACCTCGACATTGACATCGTTTTGTCTCAGTGAGCTTCAGAGCCACGGGTATCCCACAAAGTCTTCCATAGGCGTCCATTATAACTCTCCTGCCCAGAGAGCTGATCACTTCACTTTGAAGCCCGTTTTTAAACTGCTCTCTGAAACAATCGTTTCAGCTGCTTCTTGTGATGCTCACAGTGCAGTCCTTTCTTTGATAGCTGTCACAGTTTTGGCACAGCATTAGCCCGTATACCCGGAAGTACTCAGCTTAACTTCACCGCTCTGTACAAGCATACAGCATCATAACATAGTCTGCTTCTGTGTGGTCAGGTGTGTTGTGGTTAGTTAGCTGAGTGGTTAGTGCATCTGTCATATCATCTGGAGACTGGGTTTTGATTCTTGGTATAGACTATTTTTTACTATCATGCATATTTCAGAACATACGTAAACACTTATGCTACTCATTACAGTCTTTGTCATTTTAGCCCGCAAAAATTCAGGGCTGCAAGCTGTCAAGCATTGCTTGTGAGACCCACACATTTCATTGGCGTAACACCACCTCCGTCTCCTCATGTTCTCAGTGTACAGCATCATGACACAGACATGCAAAAAGGATTCTAGGAAATGTAGGCTGATATACGCCGACACTATACGACAGCGCCAAGTCCGCTCACGGTGCAGTCCTTTTTTTTGATAGCTATCATGATTTGGCACAGCATTGGCTCGTTTACCCGGCAGTCCCCAGCTTCATCATCGACCCACATTAAATGTGACCCCACCTCCGTCTCTTCATTATAGTGCTTTGCAAAGTCAGCAGGCAGAGCAGCTCCTCTTCCTCTTCCTCGTCCTCAGTGTACAGCGTCCTGACAGAGAAATGGAAAACAATGCACAAGGTTAGTGGGAAATGTAGGCTTTCACATTCATTTCACAAGAAACTACTACGGCGCAGGGCGCTCGACTATGACAGCTCTGACGTCTGTGGACATTCTGTGCAGAGTCCGCTCTGCTCACAGCCAGCCAGACTCTGGCTGCATACGCAGGTATACACCACATACCCACTAGAAAACGCCCCGAAATACCATATAACCACAACAAAATGCGCAAGGATAGGTATAGCAGCATGCTTGTGTGACTTTCACTTTCTCTCAGCGTGTGTGTGTGTGCGCTCCTCCGTCTGCCGGTGGGCGTAAAGACGCAGATAGATGCACATCGCAGGGACAGTGAGGGATCATCAGTCACTCTATGTGATTTTACCATTCATACGGTGTCTTGACAGCTCATGTGCCCGGTTTAAGTGAACACAAAGACTTCAAAAACTGACGAGTCAGCCTTTCATTCATCAAAACTCTACATTCTTCATCAGTCCAGCTCTTGTTTTCACTAACTCACTGTTTTCTAAATAATAAATTCATCCTGAGGTATCCTCCATCACTTATTGTCCATGATATCAGAACAATCTTTGAAGGATCAAGCTTCAAATACAGTCTACTAGTGGAGCGGTTCCCAACCTGTAGGTGGAGGCCCATAACTGGTCTCAGAGCTGTATTCAGTGGACGGTGTATTAATCTGGTCAAAATGTGGCAAAAATGTCTTCAGTGTAGAGAGGCCCTAAGAGGACAAACATCCATAGGAGTATGTCAGATTATACCCACTAGAATAAACCAGACTACACACAAATATTACACTGTTTTACATTTCTCTACTCAGATATTCCTGTCCAGATTTAAAAATTCATGTATGTAGCCTATTATTACTTTGAGTTTGATGTTCGAGTATAGTTTTTTTTATTTAAAAATGAAGTAGTGATAACTTTGACTTAGATGTTAACTTGAGCAGATCCAGTTTCTAATGACATTCTGACTGTTAATGTCCACTCCTTATTGTCCTCCAATGAAAATCAACACTGTTTACATTAATTTTCAAGTCAGATGCTTTTATACTGGATAGTTCATAGTGTTGTGGACTTGTACCCTACAAATTGATGCCAAAACATTTTTCATTTACTAAAGGAAAATTTAATCTAGCCTAATTGTGCATATTCAATTGCACTTCATAATTTAAACCTTTAAAGCCTGAATGCACAAATAATATCTAGAACATTCACTTTTTTGGAGCTGAAATGTTTATTTCACTTCCGACTGAAATCCAACGAAATCACAATTTTCATAACATTTAAAATATATATTTCAAAGTTGCTGACTCTCCCTCCGGCGGCCCGGGTTCAAATTCTGGCAAAGGTAGTTGTACTTTTCAACTGTGTGTCCAACACAGACTGCTGATTACTACAGCTCCTTGCTGTATGCATCTGGCTGCTGTCCTCTCAGTCTGGATGTCACAGGTTGTCAGTCATTCAACCTTTCACTTCCATACAACTTCATTCTTTTCCTTTCTGTAGAATGCAAATTTGATAACATATTTCACACTTCTGCTACTGATTACAATCTTTGTCATTTTAGCCCTTAATAAATTTTACTCTTTTAATCATAGATTCCAACTTCTTCATGGTGGCCAAACATTTATATAGCTTTCTGCAATTTCCTTTCACATTTATTCATTTTCAGCTTTCTTTCACAACTGTAACCATTTTTATTACACATTTCCCACATTTGCAGCTTTGCTTCACTGCTTCCAACTTTTTTTTGGTCACATTTTCACATTTTCAGCTTTGTTCACACCGCTGTTGGCTATTTCATTTCACATTTTCAGCATTCAGACTCAGCATTTCAATGCATTTGCTGCAAGGAAATGCAATTTTTCTAGTTGGCTTTGTAATGATTTGTTGTAGACCACATGCATCTGTAAGAGAGAGCAGCTTACTTTTGATAACACATTTTTTCAGATTCCAGTCAATATTTAGATCACAGAGAAAATATATTTCATTATTCGAGTCACATACCTTTTCTAACATTTCACATATCTGATCTAAATACATTGTTGTAGCATTTGGTGGTCTATAACAGCATCCCATTAGAACTGGCTTGAGATTGTGGCCAAATTACCTCTACCTCTTTATTTCCTATGTCCCCCCTCACTTTCACTGGTATATGACTCTGTATGAAAAATGCTACTCCACCACCCCACGCATTCCTATCTTTCCTGTAGATGCTCAATGCTCAATAAAGTGCTATCTATTACAAGAGAATTACAATAGTCCAGTCTAGAGGTAACAAAAGCATGGATTAGCTTTTCAGCATCGCTTTGAGACAGGATAGGCCTGATTTTAGCAATGTTACGAAGATGAAAAAAGGCTGTTCTTGAAATTTGTTTTATGTGAGTTAAAGGATAAATCCTGATCAAATAGAACCCAAAGATTTCTAACAGTTGTGCTTGGTGCCAGGCTAATGCCATCTAGGGCAGTTAAGTCATTAGAAAATGTTTCTCTAAGGTGTTGGTGGCCCAGCACAATGATCTCTGTCTTGACTGAGTTAGGAAGAAGAAAATTTGTGGCCATCCAGGTCCTAATGTCCTTTAGTTATGCGTCTAGTTTAGATAACTGATTTGTCTTACCTGGCTTCATTGATACATAATGTTGAGTATCATCTGGTAACAATGAAAATGTACGGAGTATTTCCTCATGATATCACCAAGGGGAAGCAAATAGATGGAGAAAAGAATTGGACCTAGCACGGAGCCTTGAGGAACTCCTTAACTAACTTTAGTGTACACAGAAGACTTGTTATTCATGTGTACTAACTGGTATCTATCAGATAAGTAGGACTTAAAACAATTTAGACAGTCCCTGTAATCCTGAGTATTATCTCTAATCTCTGTATAAGAACATTATGATCGATGATGTCGAAAGCAGCACTAAGATCTAACAAAACAAGTACTGAGAGAAGTCCCTCATCTGAAGCTGAGAGTAGATCGTTAGTTACTTTAACTAGAGCAGTCTCTGTGCTGTGATGAGCTCTAAATCCTGACTGAAAGTCCTCAAACGTGCTGTTGTTTTGAAGGAAGTCACATAGCTGATTAGTCACTCCTTTCTCCAGGATCTTTGAAGTAAATGGAAGGTTTGATATAGGCCTGTAGTTAGCTAATGTTCCCGAATCGAGGGTAGGTTTTTTAAGAAGACGTTTGATTACAGCTACTTTAGAAGACTGTGGCACATAGCCTGTTGATAGAGATATATTTATTGTCTCCAGCAAGGATGAACAAACTAGGGGAAAGACCTCCTTGAACAGCTTAGTTGGGATCGGGTCTAAAAGGCAGGTTGATGGTTTGGAGGTGGAGACAAGAGAATTTAGCTCCCGAGGGCTAATTGTAGACGAACTCAAGTCTGACTACATTTAATAGAACGGCAGGTTTGGGTGAAGACAGGGAGTTGCTAATTTTATCTCTAATTTTAAAAATTTTATTGTTGAAAAAGCTCATAAGTGCTCACAGCTGAGGGCTAGAGGAATCACAGGCTCAATAGAGCTCTGACTCTGTCAGCCTGGCTGCAGTGCTGAAAAGGTACCTAGGGTTGTTATTTTCTTCAATTAGTGAGGAGTAGTAGGCAGATCGAACATGGGGTAAGGCTGTCATGTAGTTATCATGACTTTCCCACAAAAGTATACGTGACTCCTCCCTTTTATTGGAGCGCCACATTCTCTCTAATTTACAGGATGCTTGTTTAAGTGCACGAGTTTCAGAAGTAAACCAAGGAGCTGTCCTCTGACATTATAGACGTTATATTACGTAATAGTTTTTTTGTCTTAGTGGGGCAATTGAGTCTAAGTGGATCTTAGAAGACTGGTAGAGTCATCAACAAGCTGATCCAGCTGAGAGGGGCTATAGCTAAAATCACACTTATCAGTTGGCCAATTTATTGAGTTTAAGGCAGCAGGAATGCACGACAGTCTGGCTGCAGACCACCTCTCTCAGGCCTTTCCGCCACCTTCCTCAGAACCCTGGCTGCAGCCACCTCTCTCAGGCTCATGGCTGCAGCCACCATCTCTCTCAGGCCCCTGGCTGCAGCCACCTCTCCCAGGCCCCTCCACCACCTTCCTCAGGCCCCTGGCTGCAGCCACCATCTCTCTCAGGCCCCTGGCTGCAGCCACCACCTCTCTCAGGCCCCTGGCTGAAGCCACCACCTCTCTCAAGCCCCTCCACCACCTTTCTCAGGCCCCTGGCTGCAGCCACCATCTCTCTCAAGCCCCTCTACCACCTTTCTCAGGCCCCTGGCTGCAGCCAGCACCTTTCTCAGGCCCCACCTCTCTCAAGCCCCTCAAGCACCTTTTTCAAGCCCCTGGCTGCAGCCACCTCTCTCAAGCCCCTCCACCACCTTTCTCATGCCCTTGGCTGCAGACCTCCCTTCTCAAGCCCCTACCTCTGCAGGCCTCCACCTCCCTTCTCAGGCTCTATACCTCTGCAGACCTTTACCTCTGCAAACATCTCCCTTTGCTGTCAACCCAGAAATAAGCTGAATAATTTCAAAATAAATAGTTTCATTTCTAATTTATAATTGATGTTATAAATTTAAGTTTGTTGGATGCTTTTGTTCCCACAATGCAGCAGTAAATTAAAAAACAAAATCAGGAAGTCATTTCAGGTTTAGTGTCATTTATTGATTATTTAATGAAAATTATTTGCACACACCAGCACTTGATTCGGTTATAAACAGGAGATTAACCCCTCAGTGTGAAAAGTTTTTAAAAAAAAACTTCAAATGAAAGATAAATAAATAAAAGTTCCCTTAGTTCTCCATACAAGGTAAATTATCAACAGAAAGATTGTCTGCACTTCTTCATGAAGTTTACTATACTATAATACTTGTTTATATTAATTTACTCTTAAACTGAGTAGCATTCTTGGCATCCTTTGTACACCCTCATTCAGTGTTTCTATTTTTGCCATTGAATTTTTGCTTGAATTTTGGAGATCAGACTTTAAAAAAATAGCTCAATAAAAAAAATAATAATAATAAAAAAGCAAAATATATATAGTCTATGTCGGGTGTACATATGTTTATTTAACAGACAAATATATATTTTATAAACATTTTTACAAACAGCACTTCATATCATCTATATAAAAATTTAATAGGGGGAGCCTGAGAGTGAGAAGGAGGCAGAGCAGGAACCGGGAATGCTTGAAGTTCTCCTTGGCCAGGAGGGCGAGCCGTCTGGTGAGGCCTCGCCGCTCTCTCCCTATTCCTGTCTCCCAGACAGTTATCCAATTTAATGCAAAGAATCAAAAGATCATGTAAAGTTTGGGGTTCATCTCTAGTTGCCAATTCATCCTTTAATTCTTCAGCTAATCCCTTAATGAAAATAGCTTTGAGAGCCTGTTCATCCCACCCACATTCATAAGCTAAAATCTGGAAATCAACTAAATAATCAGCTACTGATTGAGAGCCCTGTCTTAACGTCAGCAGCCGCTTGGCGGCGTCTTGTCCCTGAATAGGATGATCAAAAGCCCTTCTAAGGTGGGAAATAAATTGATCAAAGGATGAGAGAAAGCTAGAACCCCCCTCCCATAAGGCCGTAGCCCATTTAGCTGCTCTACTCCTCAATAGGTTGATCATGTAGGCAATTTTGGCTTCATCAGAAGTATAACTAGAGGGCTGTATATTAAAAACTAACTGGCAGTTTAAAATAAAACGCCCACAAGTACCAAAATCCCCGGAATATGGTTCTGGTGCCGAGACAAAAGGCTCTTTTAAGGACCCAGAAGTTTGAGAGAGAGGAGCAGAGACAGGAGCAGGAGGAATACTCACCGGAGGAGCTGGGGAGGCTGAGAGGGAGAGGTCGTTGAGCACCTATCGAGTGAACTCCTCCAAGGAGCCAGCTACTCCACGTAGCATATTTTCATGCTGTCCCAGTAATATGCCTTGATTGGCTAATGCCTCTCTTACTTGGTCCACCTTGGCTGTTTCTGTCACGATATATCCCAGGAAAAATAACAGGGGAAGACCCAAATGCAGATAACAAAAACAAGCTTTATTCAAGAATAAAGGGATCAAAAAACTCCAAAAAAACAATAATCCTTCATGAAAATTCAAACACAAAAACAGTCCTTAACTAAAAAACTCAAAAGTACAAAACAAACAAGTAACAAATCAAAACTGGTCCACAAAGTTCAAAAACAAAGTTCCAACAGAAAATACCTCAAACTCAGGAGACACTGGAGATCAGGGAAACACTCAGAGCAAGGAACCAAGACAGAAGAACGGGAGACATGAAGTCACAGCAAAAAAAACAGGAATGAGCCCACAAAGACAAGGGGAAAACACCAGGGTTAAATACATGAGGTGATTGGGGTAAACGAGAAGCAGCTGGGGAAGAACAATCAGGGATCAGGTGTGACAGGACAAGACAGGAAGCACAACCCACGGCATTAAGGGGAGACAGAAGGACTTTCAAAATAAAACAGGAAACACAAGGACAAGACTAGAAACATGAACAAAATGGGAAACTTGACAAGGACTGAGAAGAAACAAGGGACACAACACAAGAGGTCAAAACTGGAAACAAGAAGTAGAACAGAACACAAGGAAAAGGCATACAAAATGAACAGAACTGGCAAAATCATGACAGTTTCCATTGTTGAGGTCGGTGGATTACTGTTATGAAATGACCCCTGTTTTCAATCTTGGACCCAAAAGCTTCAAAGAGGAGGCAGGTAAGAGTTGACCGTGATTTTATTTTTGCTGCGGCAATCCAAGGCAGGGTGAAACAACAAACTACGAGCCAACTGTGCAGGTGAGTATTTACAAGTGAAGGCAGTGAGGGCTCCTGGAGAACACTGTGAAGAAGAGGGAGCAGAAAAAACAGGTAAGTAATCAGGTTGATCATAGAGCATCCAAAAAACACGACAATCAAAGAGAATGAGCTTCAAAGGGAGACAAAAAGGCTTAGAGCCAGCACAAAGCAAACTAGCATTACTCAGAACAGAGAAAGAGAGTGGCCTGAACAAACCACGTAGAGAGTGGAATCCACTGGCGAGGCAGAAGAGTCCAGGAGCCGGTTAAAGCTATGGTCTACGATCTGAAAACCAGTTTGGCTGTTAAGACAGATTTGAAAAATGCAGCCTGCCCCCCCTTCACTCACCCCTCCCCTCCGTGTTCCAAGATCCCGCCCCCCAGCTCGTGTCGCCTCCTAAAAACACGCCCCCTCCGATAGAGCACAAAGCCGGCCGGCAGAAAATATCAGCAGCAACAACAACTTAGGCACAGACTAACCAGAGTCATTCAGCAGACATCTCCCACTGTAGTAAACAAAGTTATTACCTGTTCAACAGAAATTCGGCTGTCTCAGCGTCAGTTTTCAGTCCCAAATCATTCTGCAGCTTTTTCCACCGGTCGTACGATTCTCCAATGTTGAGTCTCCGTTGGGACCTGTATTGCTCATATTTCTTCCTTACTTCAGCCTTTTCCTCGAAACTTTTACGTTTCCTTCCCTTCGATGTGGAGGGTAACAGAAGCGGCCTCCCGGTTTCGGTGCTGGTCTTCTCCGGCTCCATGACGCTTCAGTAACTGTGCAGCTAGCTGCTCACCGGTACATGAGGGAGGTAGTGGGGAGGAGGCGGGACCATGGGCTGGACGGTGCGGAGCAGGGGAGACAGGGGATTGGATGGACTCAAGGACCAATGCGGTTCGGATTGGTCAACTATTATGCCGCTTTGCAGCGGATATACTGAATGGATTTTTTTCATTCTTTTTGGTCTTTATATTGCATAGATCGGACCATAGGACCATAACGGCCTTATAAACGGCGTTATTAAGATGTACCAAGCTTCCAAATCGTAGATCGCTTTAAGTAGGGTGCGGAGATTGCATGAAGCAGGAATCAGGTGTTGTGCTGGCTGCCGAGCAGGCTTCGGGAAACCACGCCTACTCTCCGAGCAGCCGAAGAAGGGAGAGCAGTGAGGGAGGGGGAGATGAGGATTGAGAGGGAGGAATCCTCACAGAGTGCCTGTCTATTGGTCCATCAGCCTGCATTCACAATATGCCAAGTTTCCTCTGTTGTCCATAATCTCCTCACAAAATATCCACATCTTCCATAACATGAAAGACAAACTTGAATTGCTTCAAGATTTCTTCTCTCTTGTCCTCGCTGAGCTGAACCAATTACTCAGATGAAAGATGTAGAAACTGCTTCTCAGTCTCCTTGAGCATCTCTTCTCCAATCTGCATCTCTTTTCATCTGAGAACAAAACAAACAAAAAGAAAAATGGTGTCTATCAATAAATAGTGTAGTGTGTCAGTGTGTAGCTACACACACACCTATAGGCTTCACTGCTATATGAAATGCTTGTCAAAGCTCTCCCAACTAAAACCAGCAACATGCCTTTAAGATCCCATCCCCATATCCCTTTTAAAACAAATTTATACATTTTTAAATCAGATCTTCTTAATATTTTTAATTATTCTCTTCAGTTTTTTCTACTGCTTATAAAACAGCTGTGGCCAAGCCCCTTTTGAAGAGAAATAATTTGGACCCATTGATTTTAGATAACTACAGGCCAGTTTCCAATCTGCCATTTTTAAGTAAGATTTTGGAGAAACTTGTTTTTAACCAATTAAATGATTTTATGAAAGCTTTAAATATTGTTGAAATCTATCAGTCTAGCTTCAGGACTGGCCACAGCGCAGAGACAGAATTAATAAAAATAGTCAATGACCTCAGGTCAAACTTGGATCAAAATATGCCCTCTGTGCTTGTGTTGCCCAACCTGAGTGCAGCATTTGACACTGTAGATCACCAAAGTCTTTTAGACAGACTCAATGGTTTCATTGGAACATGTCACTGTTTTTGATTGGTTAAATCACATGTCAATGACAGAAAGTTTGATGTGATGGGGGGATGTCAGTCAGGACTCTACAATATTAACTGTGGCATCCCAAAGGGTTCAATTTTAGGTCCCACACTTTTTAATATTTATATGTTACCTTTAGGCGACGTCATCAGGAGATACGGCATCAATTTTCACAGCTATGCTGATGACACACAGCTTTACATCGCCGTGTCTCCTGATGACACACTGATGCCCTTTTTAACTGTATTTTAGATGTCAAGTCCTGGACAACTTTCTCCAGCTTAACCAGGATAAAACTTGGGTTTAAGTTATTGGTACAGCTCCTCAGAAAGAGAAACTGGAAAGCAAACTCCAAGCACTTTCTTTTAAACCATGTCAACAGGTAACAAAAAAATCATTTTATCATTTAAAGAACATGTCCAGAGTGCGCCAGTTTCTCACTCATGCCAATGCAGAGACTCTAATTCATGCTTTTATTATCTGTAGGAATGATCACTGTAACATTATTCTTTCTGGTCTTTCAAAAAAGAACATTTCACAGCTTCATCTGCTGCAAACCTCAGCTGCATGCATGCTGACGAAGACCAGAAAGAAAGCCCACATTACCCCGATTTTTAAGTCTGTGCATTGGCTCCCTGTACTTTTTAGAATTGATTTTAAGGTTCTTTTATTAGTTTATAAACCTCTTAATGGTCTTGCTCCTTCTTATTCATCCAGTTTGTTTTTACCCTATGAACCCCATAGAGCCCCCAGGTCCTCAGGTAGTGGTCTTTAATAGTTCCCAAAGTAAGAACCAAAACATATCATGAAGCATCATTCCTTATTATGGCCCCATCTGTGGAACAGCCTACCTGAAGACCTAAGAGCAGCACCTACTGTTCATATTTTAAAAGCAAACTCAAGACCTACATTTTTGGTCTGGCTTTTAGCTGATTATATTTATTATTAACATTATTTATTTATTTCAACCATCCTATTTTTTTACTTCACAATTTTAAGCTCAGATTCATTGTTTCGAATTTTATTCTCTGTTAATCAGTTTTAGTAGATTTTATTACATATTAATGTCTGGCTATTTCATCTAACTATAATATTTTATTTTTTATTTTATTTACTTATTTATTTTCCTATAGTATTTTTTAATCTAATTTTTATCATGATTTTTTATTCTCATTTTAGTCTTAAATCCTGTGTTTCCTCATTTTTAATACAAGATAGTGTATCCTCAGTCCCCTAATTCTGTTGTCTGTGTGTCTTTTGAGTGTGTGTAAGTGAGTGTGTGTGCTGTATGTGGATTGCGAGGATGGGTGGGGGGTGTTTTTTATTGTATTAAATTTTCTAGTTTTTTTAAAAAATTTATTATATTTTGTTTCTTTGTTCTTATGTAAAACACTTTGTGCTACAAGATCTTATATGAAAAGTGTTACACAAATTAAGTCAGATTGATTGATATACACATACACACTCACCTTCGAACGCAATGGCATTTTGTAGTGGACTTCCAGGAGACTCTGGACCCTATTCAACTTTGAAGGATTAAAACCAGGGCACAGGGGCCAGTTGTGTAGCTCAAAGCATGTCTTGCAGCGGTTCGCTGCTATCTGCATGTCATTTAAAATGATGGAATGATGCATCTACGTGAGGCAAAAAAACCCAAACAGTTACAACAATGTCCAAATGACAGACAGACTTCAGACTAAACATACTTAAACCATGTAACTCCAAAGCTGCTTTCTGCTGATTTAATGTTAAAACAGCTCTTTCTAGTGAACTCTTAAGCTGGATGCCCTAAATAATAGGACAACTTTTCCAGCTGTCTCACAAATTTCAAACTATTCTTTGCTCTGATAAGCCGACTAACTCAGTACGCTTAAAAACACACACTCGTACTCGGTCAAATGTTCTGTTGAAGACGATCATTTATAGCACCGTAAATACAACATAGCAACGTAGCTAGCGTTAGCAGCTGCTAATGCTACCGTTTGCTGCCAACACAAGTCTATGCTCTCGTAGACACAGAACTGTAAATAAGTTGTGCAAAAGACCTGATCGTTCTGACTAAAGGCAATAATAAAACATTATTTTATGTATGTTAACACTGACAACAGCACACCAAAATGATCGTTTTAACTTTGTCACAGAGTAGTCACCTACCGTTTTCTCAGTCAATAGTGTCAGTATTTCCGGTCCAAGCGTGCAGTAAATTATGTAATTTCCGGGCTGGGCGGACGCCTCAGGAGTCTAAGAGATGCAGTAGAGGTCTGCAGGACAGGGGCCTGACAGATGCGATAGGGGGGCCTGAGAGGTGTGGTCTGCAGCCAGACCCCTCCTCTTTAAATTTAGCCACAGCACCATTGGACATTGGACATCTATTCTTCACAATTTTGTTACAAAATGCAAAATCCTCTAAACAGATGTTAAAAGCTGCTAAGAAGTGATCGGATAACAAAGGATGTTCGGGAAAGACTTTTAGTTTATTGACATCAAGGCCATATGCTAGAACAAGATCGAGAGTGTGATTGAAATGATGGGTAGCTTCACGAACAGCCTGAATAAAACCAACTGAGTCTATTAGGGACATAAAAGCTGAGCTAAGGCTATCACTTTCTTTGTAAACATGGATATTAAAATAACCTACAATGAGTATTTTATCAGAGCTAAGGATCAAGTTTGATATGAACACAGAAAATCCTGATAAGAATTCAGAAGAAGGGCCCTGAAGACACTAAATTATCACAGATAGGACTGGCTGGCAGGTTTTTGAGTCAGTATGAGATAGATTTAGAGCAAGGCTTTCAAAGGAAGTGTAATTAGCCTTTGTTCTAGGATTGATTTGGAGACAAGAATGATAAATAGCTGCTACGCCACCAGCGGCTAAATTATGACATGAGGCTATATGTCATCACTGGTCATACTTGGTAAGGGGCCAGAGAAAATTACAGAATCTGACATTGTTTTGGCAAATGCACACACTGATTCGATGTTCACTTTGGTCACTTCTGACTGGCAACGTCAAGAGTCATTTGTGCCGACATGGAGGACTATACTATCAAACTTACGGTTACTTCTTGCCAGCAACTTCAAATCTGACTTGATGTTGCCTGCTCTGGCCCCTGGGATACAGCTAACTATGCCCGCTGACTTCACTACCTTCACGTTTCTGACTATAGAGTCACCAATTATCAGAGTTTGTTCCCGGCTGGCGTGCCGCTGTCACCAAGGGAAGAACACCTGTTCGAAATGTGAACTGCATGGTAGGGTACCAGGTGGGTCTTCAACTTACAGCTATGTTTGGCTCAGACAGTGACCCAGTCATTACAAGCCGGGGGAGAAGCTAAGCTAGCGCTAGCTCGGCCCACACTGGCTACATCCTGCTGGTTAGCTACGGCTGCATAAGAGAGTTTGGAATCAGAGGTGCAGAGCCGCTTCTCCAGATCAGTGACCCCCCAAAACTAAGAGCATGCTACACTTCAATTACCATTATCGCTAAAGGGGGACGAAGATTAGCTAAAAATCTGAAACATAGGGCAGGAGAGAACAGGAGAGGATAGAGAAGCCGTACTTAGCGGTTAAATGCTAGGCTAAGTAAAGCTAAGCTAGGAGCAGAAGAGAATCAAGATGAATTACACCGCCTCAGAGAAGCAAGAGTGCTTTTACTAAACCTTAGTACATTCGATCGAATGTTAACCAAAACAAAACAAGTGTTTTCAAAGCTTAAATAACAAATATTAAGCAGTTGTAATTAGTGTTAGCAGAGCAGAGAAAGAACACACTACAAACAGCGCTACAGTGTGAAACAGGAAATGACGAATACGCTCACCAGGAAGTGACGACCTGGTGAGTGATTTTTATGTTTCGTTTCATGTGATTATGTTACGTGATGTTATGTTTTTGGCCCCTTTTGTTTGTTTGTATGTTTGTTTGTATGTTTGTTAGCAAAATTAGGCAAAAACTACTGGATGGATTTTGCTGAAATTTTCAGGAAATGATTAGATTTTGATTTTGATCCAGATAACCTCCATTAGCGAACAATCACTTTTGCTCAGTAACTGTCTAACTAATAATGTTATCAACATGATTCTGAGAGCTAGGTGAGGGTTTTCAGGGTCATGAATCATATTATGATGGTGTAACAGCATTATGTGAGCTACCTTGCTGGAGGTTTGCACTCTCTGAGTGCTTTCTAGTTTGAAATGGATTTGCAGTTTGTCCAGAGATCAATGTCACAGGCACCTGTTCACAGCCTCTGATGTCACGTCTCCCCCTTTGACCACTCAAGACAGTGCAGGACATCTGGTATCTACTTTGGAAGGAACAAAAATGGCAGAGGTACAACTAATGTGTTTCATATTCTCGGTAGAACAGCTTCCATGTTGTTAGCTGATATCATTGGCAGGACATGGTTCCTCGTGTTTCCTGGGAGATATTTTATGAGTTGGGGTGAACATTAGGCCCATTATGTCAAACATCCTCATGGGTGGTACCGGGGGGCAGCATGAGGTAGCTCTTGTAACCTGGCATTATGAAAAAGCACTGACAGGGGCCTCTTAGTTCTACTCCACAGTATTTACTCTTATGGTTCCTCCTCACCATAGGCAGGGTCACCATAGCTCAGCTGTGGCATCCACTACGGCTTTCCTCTGCTGCTTATCCATGATTACAATGTCCAGTTGGTTGGCCGTTACCATTTTGTCGGTCTGTATCTGGAAGTACCACAGGATCTTGGCTCTGCCATTCTCAATCACCTTGGGGTGTGCTTCCTATTTTGACCTTGGGGGCTCCAGTCCATATTCTGCACAGATGTTCCTGAACACTATACCGGATACTTGGTTATGGCGTTCCATGTATGCTTTTCCTGCCAGCATCTTACAACCTGCTGTAAGGTGCTGGACTGTTTCAGGGCTCTCTTTGCACAGCCTGCACCTGGGATCTTGCCTGGTGTGGTAGATCCGGGCCTCTATTGCTCTGGTGCTCAAGGCCTGTTCTTGTGCAGCCATGATTAGTGCCTCTGTGCTGTCCTTCAGTCCAGCCCTCTCTAGCCATTGGTAGGATTTGTTCATATCAGCCACTTCAGCTAACTGTTGGTGGTACATCCCATGCAGGGGTTGAACTGAATATAAGGGGTTCTCCTCCCATGATGGTTCCTCTAGTTCCTCCTTCCCTGTCAGTTTCCACTGTCTGAGACACTCACAAAGCGCTTGATCTCTTGGGGCCATCTTCCTAATGTAGTCATGGAGCTTGGATGTTTCATCTTGGATAGTGGCTCTGATGCTCACTAACCCTCTGCCTCCTTCTTTGCGCTTAGTGTATAGCCTCTGGATACTGGACTTGGGGTGGAACCCCCCGTGCATGGTGAGCAATTTCCGAGTTCTAACGTCGGTGGCCTGAATTTCCTCCTTTGGCCAGCTTATTATTCAAGCTGGGTATCTGATCACTGGCAGGGCGTAGCTGTTAATTGCCCGAACCTTATTTCTGCCGTTGAACTGACTCTTTAGGACTTGCCTTACTCGCTTCAGGTACTTGGCCGTTGCTGCTTTCCTAGTAGCCTCTTCGTGGTTGCCATTTGCCTGTGGTATGCCAAGGTATTTGTAGCTCTCCTCCACATCTGCTATTCTGCCTTCTGGAGTGTAATGCCCTCTGTATGGACTACCTTCCCTCTTTTTGTCACCATTTGGCCACACTTCTCCAGTCCGAATGACATTCCGATGTCACTGCTGTAGATCCTGGTGGTGTGAATCAGTGAGTTGATGTCTCGCTCACTCTTAGCGTACAGCTTGATGTCATCCATGTAGAGGAGGTGACTGATGGTGGTCCCATTTCGGAGTCTGTATCCGTAGCCAGTGTTGTTGATTATTTGGCTGAGGGGGTTCAGTCCTATGCAGAACAGCAGTGGGGACAGAGCATCACCTTGGTATATGCCACATTTGGATGGAGACTTGTGCAACCACCCTCAAGGGTGGTGTTCCATTGACTCATTGAGTTTGCAATGAAAGCTCTTAGAGTCTTGTTGACCTTTTACAGCTTCAGGCATTCCAGGATCCATGTGTGTGGCATCGAGTCATATGCTTTCTTGTAATCAATCCAGGCAGTGCACAGGTTGGTCTGTCTGGTTCTGCAGTCTCGAGCGACAGTTCTGTCTACCAGCAGCTGGTGTTTTGCTGGTAGACAGCAAAACAGAGGATATATATGTATATATGTGTATATATATATATATATATATATATATATATATATATATATATATATATATATATATATATATATGTATATATATATATATATATATATATATATATATATATATATATATATATATGTACATATATATATATGTACACATATATATATATAAGAAAGAGAGAGACAGAGACAGCAGAGACAGAGAGAGAGAGAGAGAGGGAGAGAGATATAGATACAGATATTGATATAGGTACATATATATAGACAGTTAAATAGATTTACAAATATATAACAATGGTTTAAGATTGTTTAAAGCACATACTGAAATGATAGACATCTTCTTGAGAGCACTTGAAGGAGCCCGGTCAGGTTTAAAACACTTTTTTTCTAATGATTAAAATAAAACTGTAGATGTAAATATATTAAGGCCTCAAAATGTTTTACGTTTTCTCTTTAGAACCCACACACTTTGTTTAAAGCTATGGTCTATGATCTGAAAACCAGTTTGGCTGTTAAGACAGATTTGAAAAACGCAGCCTGCCCCCCCTTCACTCACCCCTCCCCTCCGTGTTCCAAGATCCCGACCCCCAGCTTGTGTCGCCTCCTAACAACACGCCCCCTCCGATAGAGCACGAAGCCGGCCGGCAGAAAATATCAGCAGCAACAACAACTTGAGATTGCTCATAGCTGAAAGTAACAAACACGACAGTCATCCCCCTTGTAACACACAGTGGTAGCCATTTCAATCGGACCAGCGGTGAAGCGGGTCTGGCGTCGCCACTGTTAGCCGATCAGGATCTACCTTTCTCGGCGTGTCTTCACCAGCTCAGTTTACAATGCTAACGATGCGTGGCTAACTTATGCTAATGCTGGTCTTCTCCGGCCCCATGATGCTTCAGTAGCTGTGCAGCTAGCTGCTCACTGGTACAGGGAGGTAGTGGGGAGGAGGCGGGACCATGGGCTGGACAGTGCGGAGCAGGGGAGACAGGGGATTGGATGGACTCATGGACCAATCCGAACAGCGGTTCGGATTGGTCAACTACTATGCCGCTTTGCAGCGGATATACTGAATGGATTTTTTTCATTCTTTTTGGTCTTTATATTGCATAGATCGGACCATAGGACCATAACGGCCTTATAAACGGTGTTATTAAGATGTACCAAGCTTCCAAATCATAGACCATAGCTTTAAATTCTCTTGATGAAATCTTTGTTTGATTTTTTTCTGAAGAATGAAAAAGGACTCTGGGTCTGGTAAATATAAAGTGATAACTTAAGTCGCAGTACAATTCTTTTATCACTTATTCAGAGAGTCGCCCATTGTTACATACAAAAAATGCCATCATATAAAGCTAAAAAATCTTTTGACATCTCATTGTCATAATTTAAAGAACACTGAAAATCTAAAAAAAATATATTTATGAATTAAGTACATATAAAAATGTTTACATATCTTAGTAAATGGATACTGAATGAAAATTTAGATTAGCATGGAAAATGCAACTATGAACTGAATATAAGACCTAAATAAAATTATTTCCCTTTTTTATCCATCTTTAAGTTTCTAGAAAAGTCTGTAAATGCTTTGTCAGACAACCTTCCTTGTTGAAAGATAATGCAGTCATGTGAGCAACTCTTTGTGTCATACTCAGCGCTTCAGTGTCTGTACGCGGCTCGTCTTTAAAGGAAAATAGGAGCGTCCTCGAACAGGAACAGACAGTAAACTTCAGGACACATTTGGGTAAATTTATGGTGACAGTCCGGCTCTCTGATGATTTGGCAGCTTCTCTTAAAGGGCAAAGGAAGTCGTAAATCTAAGGGGGAAACCCTGTAACTGCATGAACAGGCATGTTTGTGGTGGAATTTAGGCACACCCCCTGAAAGGTGGGGGGAACACCTGGCAAGCAGGTAGTCAGCAGGGACTTGGCTGGAGGTCGGCTGGAGCTTGAATGGAAGGGGAAAGTTAAAGCAGCTTCTCTACCCGGCCCTGCGTTGACGTTTGAAGCCCATGGTGGTAGGACGGGTTAAACAGAGATGCCTCATGCTTCAGGTGACCCAGGGTTCCTGTTTATTGGGACTTGGTTGCCTGGTAACATAGCTCAGCCAGGGTGGGTGGAGGGATTATTTCTGTTGCTGGTAACTCTATCTGCTGTGAGGTGCCAGGGGGCCTGAAGAATTGGAGAGCAGATGGATCTTCATGGTTTCATAAGATGTTTGACGGGGTGTTTCTGACCTGAAGATTTATTTTCTGCTCTTGTCTGCTCAGGGAAATCATAACACTGAGGTCTGAGAAGTTCAGGCCTTTACAAACCAAGAGCAGTGCCCATAAACGGCCTGACAAAACTAAAATTTAATATACGATTTCTGATGGATTCTTCTTTCACATCCAAATCCACACCTATTTTTATATATGCGAAGGAAAAGTCCCTCCAGGGAAGTACAACAAACTCGGCATCATGTGATTGTTACCAGACTTGAACCTGGGGCTGCTCAGGTCTGTGTGTCCATCTGCAGGTGATCAGAACATGAAAGTTCAAGACTTGAACTGAACCTGCTCATCTACCTGTTGAGTGAAACTGGGAGCTGCAGGAAATGTGAGAGCAGAGCATGCCGTGTTTCTCATGCCACCATGATGTTGTGTTAAGTCTCAGAAATGACGAACATGTCTCAGTGTGAATGTCTGTGCAGACAGCAGTTTAAAAGCAACTCTGAAGATAAGCTCCAATCAAAACACACAACATCCATATGATGAAGTAAAGCATCAGGAAAATGTGTGACAATAAACCAAGAGTGAGACCTTGGTGCCATTAAACATGTGGTGTGCTCTGGGTGTCGGAGAGGAGGAAACAGATCCACGTGTGATTTTCCAAGTGGCCAAGTGTCAGAGCAGGGCAGGAAATCAAGCCGTCTGCTCCACAGCTCCAATATCCAGCCATGACATATGGAGACAAACAGCTGGAACGATAACTCACAGGCTGCAGTCTAGACCTCAGATGGAGTCAAACCCACAGTAAGATGATGTTGGGCTGCTTAAACCATCAGACTCCACCTGCAGATCCACCAGAACACGGTGATAGGACCTTCCTGTGATGTGCCCAGAACCTGAAACTTTGGAAAAGCACTTGTGTTTTGGGACCCTGAGGACATTTTGTTAGGCTACAGGACCAGCCTGTTGCATAGTCATGGCACAACCACGTTCAGAGAAAGAGCTGAGGCAGGCACCTGATAATATTCATGCAGACATTTTCAATTTTTATAATAAAACCACAGAGGGTCCACCTAAATGTGTCAATGTGATTGCTAAAGCAGAGAACTTCAGGAGCTGAAACCATCCCTCAGCTGCTCCAGGACCAGCTGTTCACAGAAGGAGAAGCTCCAGGACTTTGGGCTGCTGGGATTCAAACACCATCAAGAGGTCCACCATGATCATGCCGCTGTGGACCGTTTACCAAAAAACTATAGATCTGTGGGGATAGACCTGAGGTAAGGGGCGGATCAGGTGGAGTCAGAGGTGGGATGGAGAGGGCTCATCGCTCAGTGGTCTTGTTACTTATTATGATCTTCACAGGATCTAAAGTGTGACATGATGGTGTGTTGACGTGGAGAAGACACACGCGAAGATGTCTTTGACCCAGACAACTGTGGGTGAACAAACCAGGACCAGGTCTCAGGTCAGGGGTTGGCAACCCTTGGTTCCGGAGCTGCATGTGGCTCTTTTGCCCTTCACAAGTGGCTCTGGACTCAGAGAACAGGAAAGCAAAAATCTTATTCTTTGTGTGGAATTAAACTCTAATTAATAGATTTTAGTCCTGGATGTTTTAGCACTATCTGCAAAAAAAATGTTTTGTTTTTTTTTTTAAATTAAATGATTTCTTCATTTTTTACATCGTCAACTTTGAGTCATGTGCTCTCCTCCAATGACCTCTGTGTGACCTGCAGCAGAGGGAGAGTAGGACGCTGCTGCATCGTCAGCTGTGAGCTAACCTGTGATGTTGCTTCAAACATTTTATGCAGCTAATCCAGCTGATGTTTTGATGAACCCTCTTACTTTTAAAACATCAGCTGCTGCTGTGAAGGGATTCAAACTTTTAAAATGGAGGCGTGTCAGCGATAAAGCTTTGTAAAAGACGAGAGAAACGGGGGAGATGGTAAATTCAACGGAATTGTGACCGCTTTTTTTAAGTGGGGGATTTTTACGAAAAGATATCAGGTGGATGTTTCTTTATTATTATGTCTGCTGTCGGCGATGTGATAAGTGTCAGTCTCTCCTGTCACTTTCTCTCTCATTCAGTAACTACAAACTCAGGTGTGTAAGTTATTGCGTAATTTGTTAATTGGACATGTAAAACATTAAGATTGACATGAAACTAAAAATTGATCATTTAAGTGGGATAAGCTTAAAAAACACTGAGATTTAAAAAGCATCTCAAAGATCACAAGATGACCTCATGATTATAATATAATTGTGAGTAAAAAGTGTCTGTGGTGGAGATGGTGCGCTGCTGACCTCAACTCAGGACGTCATGGATCTGTGGAAGGAATACTTCAAAGACCTCCTCAATCCCACCAGCATGTCTTCCAGTGTGAAAGCAGACCTGGGGGACTCTGTGGTGGGCTCCCCTATCTCTGGAGCTGAGGTGGCCGAGGTTGTCAAAAAGCTCCTTGGTGGCAGGGCTCCAGGGGTGGATGAGATCCACCCAGAGTTCCTCAAGGCCC
This sequence comes from Cetoscarus ocellatus, assembly GCA_037902135.1. NCBI lineage: Eukaryota > Metazoa > Chordata > Actinopteri > Labriformes > Labridae > Cetoscarus > Cetoscarus ocellatus. Next base: position 1,556,478 of record JBAMNC010000267.1, on the reverse strand, counting down.
TGGATGTTGTGGGCCTGTCATGGCTGACACGACTCTGCAACATCGCATGGAAATCGGGGGCAGTGCCCCTGGATTGGCAGACTGGGGTGGTGGACCCCTTTTCAAGAAGGGGGACCAGAGGGTGTGCTCCAACTATAGGGGGATCACACTCCTCAGCCTCCCCGGTAAGGTCTATTCAGGGGTACTGGAGAGGAGGGTTCACCGGATAGTCGAACCTTGGATTCAGGAGGAGCAATGTGGTTTTCATCCTGGTAGTGGAACTGTGGACCAGCTCTATACCCTCCATAGGGTCCTAGAGGGTGCATGGGAGTTTGCCCAACCAGTCTACATGTGTTTTGTGGACTTGGAGAAGGCATTCGACCGTGTTCCTCATGGAGTCCTGTGGGGGGTGCTCCGGAGTACTGGGGTACTGGACCCCCTGATACGGGCCGTCTGTTCTCTTTACAACCAGTGCCAGAGCCTGGTCCGCATTGCCGTTAGTAAATCACAACCGTTTCCAGTGAGGATTGGACTCCAACAGGGCTGCCATTTGTCACCAGTTCTTTTTATAACTTTTATGGACAGAATTTCTAGGCGCAGCCAGGGCATTGAGCGGTTCCGGTTTGGTGACCTCAGGATCGGGTCACTGCTTTTTGCAGATGATGTGGTCCTGTTGGCTTCATTGGACTGTGACCTGAAGCTCTCACTTGATCAGTTCGCAGCCGAGTGTGAAGCGGCTGGGATGAAAATCAGCACCTCCAAATCCGAGTCCATGGTCCTTGCCCAGGGGAGGGAGGAGTCAAGAATGAGATTCTACCCCAAGTGGAGAAGTTTAAGTATCCTGGGGTTTTGTTCATAAGCGAGGGGAGGAACCGGGAGATTGACAGGTGGATCGGTGTGGCGTCGGCAGTGATGCAGGCTCTGCACCGGTCCGTCGTGGTAAAGAGGGAACTGAGTCAAAAGGTGAAGCTCTCAATACCACTCCATCTCCATTCCTATCCTCAAATATGGTCACAAGCTGTGGGTAGTGACTGAAAAAACAAGATTGCAGGTCCAAGCGGCCGAAATGAGTTTCCTCTGCAGGGTGTCCAGGCTCTCCCTTAGAGAGAGGGTGAGAAGCTCGGTCATCCAGGAGGGGCTCTGAGTAGAGCCGCTGCTCTTCCGCGTTGAGAGGAGCCAGATAAGGTGACTCGGGCATCTGGTTAGGATGCCTCCTGGACGCCTCCCTGGTGAGGTGTTCTGGGCACGTCCCTCCGTTAGGCAGCCCCAGGGAAGACCCTGGACACACTGGAGGGACTATGTCTCTCAGCTGGCTTGGGAACACCTCAGGATCCCCCTGGAAGAGCTGGACAAAGTGGCTGAGGAGAGGGAAGTCTGGGCTTCCCTGCTCAGGCTGCTGCCCCCGTGACCCGACCACGGATAAGCGGAGGAGGATGGATGGATGGATGGTAAAAAGGGATCAGAATGCAGGAAAGAAATGATTTAATTTTAAAAATGTCAGAGGAAGACCCTCTGACCCCCATCTCACCTGATGATGTCAAATAAAGTTTTATGATTTCCTCACTGCAGGTAAAACCTGATCCTGTGGAAAAACACTGAGTAACAACAAAGACAAAAAAGTAATAACAGTGATAAAACAGGCTAATATTAATTAACTATTATTTTTGTTGACAAGGCATATTATCAAGTAAACATACCATTGTTGTCATTTTAGCTGTAAATTAATTAATGCAATATAATATGGTATAACAATAATGCCAAGTTAAAGCAACAAAATAACAAGACCAATTATAGAGCAGTCATGTCAGGTGGTGAAGCAGTTTGTTCATAGATCTGATGTCATTGTAAAGATGGAGAATCAACAGGCTCTGCTGCTGCATTTTAAGGTTCAGATGTGTTTTGTGGCTCCAGACAAATTTCTTTGGTGGGCGTGGCAGGCAAAATGGCTCCTTTGATTGGAAAGGTTGCAGACCCCTGTCCTCGAGTGTCACAGCAATGACTCTGATTGGTCAAGTCTGCTGTCGCCTGTGAATGTGGGTTACTGACCGCTGCTGCTGGAGGATAACAGTCTTGTTGGCAGTGGGCGGAGCCTGTTGAGCCCTGTGGTCAGAGCGGTTGAAAGAGAGAGTGGCGTCATCTCAATAGACGCCAGTGGACCAATTATTTGACAGCAATGGCGGATCATGGGAGCCCTCGATAGTTCCAAACAATGTGACCGAGGCAATAAGATTCCTATAGGGAATGTATGTTTCTCTCATTTATTAAAGGTCTATTGACAGGTAGGAAGCTACAGTTGATATTTTAATGATGGTCATTTTACAAGCACATTTCCACAAATTAACAATGTAATTTAAAGCACGACAGCTCATCAATTTTTAACAAATTATTAATTTTAATGTGGTCACTGGTCTACTTCTTGTTGTATCTTACATCCTTGATGAAAACTCTTTTGCATTAGGCCTGTGTGGTTAATCTGAAAACAAAAGGATTGAATAAAGAAATCGTGTAAGCCATTGTTTTACAGCTTAATTTTCGTTTAATATAAGAAAGTATGGATAAGTAGTCAACCAGTAAAAAACAGCACGCCGTGGGTTGGTTTCCTCCTGTCCTTCCGATATACACACGCACACATATCTATATATCTATCTGTATATACATATACATTTATATATATATATATATATATATATATATATATACATATATATATATATATATACACACACTGTATGCATAAATTTATATATATATATGTACAGTAGATAGATACGATAAATTAGATAAGATATTTCATACTTTACAAGACAGGTCCTTACATGTTTTAATTTAATAAAGCTAAATTACAGCATAGGCAATGTCCTTGAAACATGTGAACATGTTTTCCTGCTCAGGAGGATCACACAGGTTTCTTCCTTCTTCGTCTGAAATGTTACTACAAAATAAGTCAGTAATTTTCCAAATCACCAACGCTGATGTTATAAACAAGGAAATTTAATGTCAAGAACGTAAAGTAAAGCTAGTTTACATTGTTTACGTTCTTCCTTTTCAGAGGAAATTACAGCAATTTTAAAAGCATTATCACAATAATATTGTTCCTACACAAGCGAATGAAATATGTACCATGTTGGAATTTGCCTAAATCAATGGATGAATGTAAAAAACTGAAAATATTGGTTAATAATTACCAGAAACCGCGGCTATGCAGTTCACATAAATGGCCCGCCCAGCTTTGTTTGGAACTATTCAGCCGCTACATGAACCACGTGACCCTCTGCATTCTCTCTCTTTCAACCGCTCTGCCTGTGGTGTCCTGCTGCCAGAGGTCAGCCAATCGCAGACCCGATCTGTTTAATGCAGCAGTGTTGAGATTTGGGCCGTCACTGCCAAAACTGTTCCTAAATTTACACGTATGTTGCCTTATATGATCAGAATGGATGTTTTTTCGTTTCCTCTTCAAACATGTGACCTGCAGGCAGTAGCTGCTGAGTTTTTATCACGCCAAGGATATTTAAAGATGGGACAGTTTTCCATGAACATGAGTCAGTCAGAGGCAATAGAACAAACCTTCCTCTGATCCATCATATTGATCCACTGTATTGATTATCACTTCGACAGGAGTACTGATCAGGTCTTACTGGAGGTCTGAGATGAGTGCCGGTGCCTTCATTGGAGTCTGCTCTCATTAAGGCTGTGCATCTTCACTGGTCTCACGATTCAATTCGATAACGATTGTTCTGTCCACGATGTCCATTCTGAATTCTTATGTAATTGGAAATCTACTTTTGCATTCATAAGGACAATCAAGCAGTCAGATACATTTCAACTCCCTTTCTTTAGTATTCAGGAATGCTTTAGAAATAGAAATCAATTTCAACATAAAAGCATGAAAACATCATCTTTTGAAAAACCTAGTAAGAAACTTAAACAGAAGGCAGAGAGAGAAGTGGGGTTCATTAGGGTGACCATATTCTGAAATCCCAAAAACAGGACCCTCAGCAGCATGTGTTGTGGCATGCATGCTCAACATCTTGACAGGTAGGTAAATTGGAATGATGCCAGTGGTCCAGTGCAGGACTTTATTATAAATATGAACCCTTTTACTCCTATGAATGTAAGCGGCCACCTGGTCTTTTTTTGCCTTTTTTTGTCAATATGTCAAAAAATGGGTAAAAAGTAGTGTAACGCACTACTACTGAATATGTGGTAACAAAATGTACTTCCTATCTCAATTCGGCACAACGTTACTTTTCCCACGGACAGATCTGACACCAATGCTGCCTTCTCAACTGCCCGCATTAGACACAACAGTGTTGCCAAGTCTGCTCATTATAAGTGGAATTGGGTCTGTTTTTCTCTAAAGTCACGAGCAAATCTCATGAGTCACGGCTGCAGATTGCAGTTTTTTGGGCTTGTTTCTTAACCTGCAGTTTTTTATTGGGGCTTTTCTGTCTGTTTGAATCCCCCCGATAATCTCCCAGCTCCCCACAATAAAGCAAGCAAAACACGAGTGCGGCAGGTAATTTGTTCACTTCCTCATTTCCTGGTTATCGCGCCCGCCCCCAAACACACTGACGCACATGGCACATGCACCAGAGCAATAATTGACATGTCCGCTTATTATAAGTGATGTTGGGCTTCTTTTTGCTTGGCACTGTGAAATTTAAATGTGATGTAGACAAAAATCAAAACACACTTTAAGTAGATTTCTCTTTGAGAAAAAAGTAATATATTACTTTAGAAAAAGAAATAGCTGGAGGCTGCTTGTTTTGGGCTTGTTTTATCAACCTGGTTGCTTATGTATTTTAAGATTTTATGCTAAAACATATTCCAAGATTTCATGTTATTACTGCTCAGTTAGGGTGTCGTGCAAAAAGAAGCACATTCTTGTTTCCTGTTTGACGCTCTCCAAACTTGTTTCCTGTTTTCATTTCCTGTTCTTAAACTTAAGGGCGTCTGATGTTGAACTCATGCCTTGTGGCTGACCTTTTCTAACAGACGTAGCTTATGAAACCAGACACGAGGGTACATTTCCTGTTCTGCATACTTTGCTCCAAAAATAAGTGATGAAGACACCACCCCAAAGCCGAAAGTTTATAGGATCTTGTGATATCCTTTGTCCTGGGCTCTTTTCAGATCATCCTGGGTGATTTTTTATATTTGTGTATTGTTTTTCATGTTGTCCATAAATACTTGGCTAACTGATCTGATCCGGACTTGTGCTTCCTTCCAAAACCGAACAGTCTAACACTTATTTCAGAGGAAAAATCTGGGAACGCTGGACAGGAGCTCTCATTCCACACGGTATGTGACATGATTTTGTAAAATAAAGAGCACAAAAGAAATACCTGTTATGTCTTCCGCAGTAGTACTTTATGTAGGCCTACACATTTAGGAACAGACATGGGGTTCTGCCCAAAGTCGAGCAACATAAAAGTAACATAAAAAGTTACTTTCCATAGAGGGTAACTAAGTAAATTAATGGACTTCTTTTTTAAGAAGTAACAAGTAACAAGCAAACACTACTTTTTAAAAGTAACTTCCCCAGTACTGGTGAGCGCCCATTGCCGCCCAAGTCCAACTTACTGTACTGGAGCCAGTATTTACAGCTATAACAGGAAGAAGGAGATAATGATTAAAAAAACACAAAATGAGCCAGAGTCAGAAACTTGGCAGCATTTGGATGCACTTCTCTGGGGGCGAAAGGCAAGGTAAAGCTCAGTTCAACATTTGCGACAAAAAACGCTTTCAAGTGCGGGTCAACAAAGAATCTACACCACCACATGAAAACTCAGCACCCCAAGACAGTATTAGTGTCAGAAACGAGTTTCCCCTGGTTGACATCTAAAAAATAAATAAATAAAACAACGAGCCAGTCTTTTGAACAGCTCTTTGAAAGGTAGGCTACTCAAGATACGGCTCCCTTCAAAGAGCCAGACCTCTGAGACTGACAGGACTCTAACCAGAGTTTGATGATTCTCCAACAGTTTCTCCAAGACAACAACAGAGCAGTGGACCATCAGGCTGCATGGTCAGATCAGCAACCTCAGACATTAATGTCAATCAGCTGATCATGTGACTCCCATGAATACCGGTGGATACTGACTATCTTCATGATTGATGATGAGTGAGGATGATGATGATGAAGGACTGGGCTGTGATCTTTGGTTTGAGGTTCAGCCCTAAACTCCTGATGGCTCTCACTGTGTTATTACAGGAAGGCAGTCTTCAGGGGTCTTCAGTGAAACGTGCTGTTCCCTGTCCTCAGCGCAGTGTGACATACCTGAGGAGTTCACCTTACCTCACTGACCTCATCACAGGTGCTGTCAGTGCTTTAGTCTATTTCAGAGCACTGTAAATTTCACACTGAACCATCCTGAGCACATGCTGCCCCTCATCAAAATACCCTCATTATGAAACATCCCATAATACACTGCCTGGCCAAAAAATACGTTGCCACCAAAAAAAAGTCACATACTCTAATATTTTGTTGGACCACCTTTAGCTTTGATAACAGCTCGTATTCACTTTGGCATTGTTTTGATAAGCTCCTGCAATGTCACAAGATTTGTTTCCGTCCAGTATTGCATTAATTTTTCACCAAGATCTTGTATTGATGATGAGAGAGTCTGACCACTGCACAAAGCCTTCTCCAGCACATCCCAAAGATTCTCAATGGGGTTAAGGTCTGGACTCTGTGGTGGCCAATCCATGTGTGAAAATGATGTCTCATGCTCCCTGAACCACTCTTTCACAATTTGAGCCCGATGAATCCTGGCATTGTCATCTTGGAATATACCCGTGCCATTAGAGAAGAAAAAAATCCATTGATGGAATAACCTGGTCATTCAGTATATTCAGGTAATCAGCTGACCTCATTCTTTGGGCACATAATGTTGCTGAACCTAGACCTAACCAACTGTAGCAACCCCAGATCATAGCACTGCCCCCACAGGCTTGTACAGTAGGCACTAGGTATGATGGGTGCATCACTTCACCTGCCTCTCTTCTTACCCTGATGCTCCCATCACTCTGGAACAGGGTAAATCTGGACTCATCAGACCACATGACCTTCTTCCAGTCCTCCAGAGTCCAATCTTTATGCTCCCGAGCAAACTGAAGCCTTTTTTCTGGTGAGCCTTACTGATAAGTGGTTTTCTTAAGGCTACACAGCTGTTCAGTCCCAATCCCTTGAGTTCCCTTCACATTGTGCTTGTGGCAACACTCTTACTTTCACTATTAAACATACCCCGAGTTCTACTGATGTTTGTCTTTTATTTGATTTGGCCAAACGTTTAAGTGATCACTGATCACAACCATTCAGGATTTTTTTCCGATCACAATTCTTCCTCGAAGACGATGGTTCCCCACTATGCTTCCAGTTTTTAATAATGTGTTGGACAGTTCCTAACCCAATTTTGGTAGTTTCTGCAATCTCCTTAGATGTTTTCTCTGCTTGATGCATGCCAATGATTTGACCCTTCTTAAACAGACTAACATATTTTCCACGACCACAGGATGTGTCTTTGGACATGGTTTTTTAAGAAGTGAGAAGCTACTCATTGCATCAGCTGGGGTTAATTAACTTGTTGCCAGCTGAAAAATAATCGCCCATGCAGTAATTATCCAATGATAGATAATTTACTGTGTTTACTGTGTCATATTTATGCAAACGTCCAAAGCACCTCTACATTTTAATTAAACCAGCAATCACACCTCTGCACAGGGGCCTCCACACAGGGGCCTCCACACAGGGGCCTCACAGTGGGGGCTGGCAGGGAGGTAAAGGGCAGAGTCTGACTTCATCATCATCATCCACATGGCCCTTTATGAACATGACTCACAAAACAATCATCCAATCACCCTCCAGATATTCTCTGACGGGGACTGCCCACCCCAATCACTGTCTTCGGACTGTTGTCCTGATGGATCAGTGAAACACATCCTGTGGACATGTGGATGTGTCCAGCTGGGCTGTTACAACAGGGCGACAGTGTCTCAGTCTGATAGTGCACTAGTAATCGTAAGGTTCGATTATATGCTGATAAAAGGGGCCAGTATATTAGGGATCCTGTCAAAGTTTTCATGGCATGCTTTCATGGGGGAGCTCATGTTCTATGAAGGAAAGTCGAGCCCTCCCCAGGCTGCCATGTAGTTTACACCCCTTGCACTCACATGCACACTCACATGCACACTCACAGGCTGAGGGCTGTAACATTAGAGCTTCTGGAATCTCTTCAAAGACAAACGAACACCACAAATACACCCCTGCCCCCTCTCTGTGAGCACACCCAGGGCTCCATGTGCTCTGTGGCGTGCTGGATCACCCACCAACAGCTGATGGGATCATTCATGGGCCTGTGGCGGTGGGACACCTTCATGTTTGGATCATCATCTTCACGGATGGACACCACAGCCTCCATGTTAGAGCAGAGATGAGAAGATCACTGACAGGAGAAGCTGATGTTCTGTGCAGGCACTGCCAAAAGGCAGTCTGTAGAGTGACAAGAACAAACGGGACGATACCATGATGACCTCTGGTGCACCTTCACATCAGGACATCAGCCTGTGTCCACAGGAGGCCACTGATTTCACTTCAAACCAACATAGTCAGGTACCAGTATCACTACTCCCATGGTGATCAATCAGAATCAAAAGGGGCGGGGCTTGGCTTTGTGGACAGAAATGGCAGAGGTGAGACTGAGCTGCCTCATGTTTATGAGGGAACCTCCTGCAGAGCTTGGACGTGGTTCCTCCACTCTGTTGTTTTCTGATATTTCAGTGAATTTAAAAACACAGGATGCACAGGGAGCGATATTAAAAAGCCTGATAGTGCTTCTGAGAGATGCAGAAGTAAACTCTTGTTACCATGGCAACATGTAGCGCCAATAAGAAGCGCTCTGAAACTGAGGCACAGAGCTTCAAAAGTAACAGCGCCCCTCATGGACATAAGCCCCAAATCATCAACATCCTAAAAAAGTCACCAGCTGACTCAGAAGGTGTCCATGTGACTGATAAAGCAGAGGACTTCAGGAGCTGAACCCGTCCCTCAGCAGCTTCAGAAGCTCCATGGTCCTCCCACAGCTCCACCACCATCTGCATTCAGACGTTATCTTCACATCCATCAAGAGGTCCACCATGATGGAGGACTGTGACAATGACAAGCGCTCTCACTGGTCAGGGATGGACTTAAGTTGTGGGCTGGAGGAAGGCCAAATACCCACAAATATGTTCAAAAGCCTTCAGAAAGTGATTTTTGCATCATATGTCCCCTTTAAATTTCAGAGGTTCTACTGACTCTCCTGTGGTCCTAAATATTCTGTCTTAGACTTTTAGATAATCTTTTAATTTGTCTTTTCTCATAGACCTGCTTGGTTTTCCATGAGGAGAAGTAGTTATTATTTTAAGATAAGCACCATGTTTTAACATGGACCAAAAATGTCTTAAAAGAAGAAACACAGATCTTAAAGGGACAGCAGATGGATGAGGACCACCGCCCCACCCCCACCCACACACACAGCTGTCTGATATTTGGCCATCTGAGGGCTCAGAGGCTGTAACTGCTCTGCAGGAGCTTCTGAGCATGCTCATAAACTCGCTCTCCAGAGCACACACACTCATAAACAGCAGGGGTCCCCCCTCAGTCACTGTGCGTCAGAGACGAAGACGAGGACGAGGACAAGGAGCAGAGGGCTCTCTGGTTACCATATCTTTATCCCTTTAATCCTGAGGATCAGGGCGAAGGAGAGACAGAGGCTGCACACGCACACACGAGCGGGGTGAACACCTGGAGAGGAACACACTGAAACATCGGTCATGTTCTCCTACGGACGAAATAATTTCACCTGGAATGGGACACTGAGGGAGCTGGAGGGCAGCTGGACAGGTATGTGTGTCTGTGGATGTCCACAGAAAGACACAGAGACAACCTGCATGCTCACTGAGGGGTCACAGCAGGGCCAGATCACTCCAGATATTAGGGCAGAACTTCAAGGACCTTAGGGAGGTTTAATCCATGCTTGAAGGACAACAGAGTTACAAAGGGTTCACCACTTCCATGGTCTTCATATCTGAGGTCTACAGTCTGGGTTCAGTTTTTGTGTGAAGATGGGGTCTGTGGTGGATCTTGAGTTAATGTTGTGGTTCTCTCCATTAAAGGATGAGCAGAGCAGACGCTACTCACTGCGACAATGAGTAGTGTTCCTTTCACACCGTCCGAAGGTTCCTGGTCGACTTTAACGACATTGTTGAATATGAAGTTTGCTCTGCAGGAGGTAAAAAGAAATGAAAACACCATCACAGGACAACATCGACATCAGTGGACAAAATAGAAATGGTGCCAAACCCTCAAAAAGCCCAGTAAGAAATCATTCATACTGGATCATTTTATTTAATCACGATTAATCTCTCTCTCTCTCTCTCTCTCTCTGTGTATATATAAATATATATATACGTGATGTCTCTCACTGGGACGTCCTCTCAGTTGTCTCCATGTGCTGCAGCAGACGTTGTTAATCAGATGTCTCGGGGCTCCCTCATTGTGATGTTGCCTTAAAAACATTCAGATAGAAAACACCACTGACTCTGAAGACGCCGTCATTCATCAGGGACCATGTTGACCGGCGACCCACAGTCACTCAGATCTGTTGTTGCCATACTGACAACAGATGCATAACCCAAAGAGTTCCCATGAGCCTTTTTAATTACAGGACTTGGTGGGGGTTTTCATGTTAGTCGGCAGCAGCAGTCAGACTTGTGGAGTGTGTGAATAAAAATGCTTTGGCAGGGACCTGTAAAATAAATTGGTGACTGAATCAAGCTGCATATCTTTGTCAGAGGATAATAAAGAGTAATTCACAGTTGGTTTGTCTTTGAGCTGACTGCACTGCTCTCACAGACAGAGGATGTCTTCTGCCTGTGGACACAGTCCTGGCACAGACTTAGGCAGTGATGGACAGTAACGATGTTCAGAGCAAACTCATTGATTTCTCAGAGAAATGTCATCATCAGTGTGATGCTCACAGTCAATCAATCAATCAATCAGTCTTTATTTGTATAGCGCCAATTTATAATAAGTGTTATCTCAAGACACTTTACAATAGAGCAGGCTGAAGACAAACTCTTCATTTTATGGATACACATATATGCAAAGATACATATATACATATATAAAATACACATATACATACATATATAAATATATATATCCAACACCAAACCTGAATCCAATAGCCAATCAGGAATCCATCATCATGGCAGCAAGAAAAAACTCTCTGTTTAGCAGCAGGAAATCCTGAATGTGGATCCCAGTCTCATGATGAACAGCCATCCACACTATGCTGTGTTGGGTGTGTGGGCGAAGGAAGGGAGGTGGGCGGAGACAAGTGGACTAAAGTAAGAACTAAAGCTAGTAACAGATCTATGGACCAATCATAGACCTGTCATCATCATATTTGTCTCCGCTGAATACAAATTTATTAGAGGTTAGCCCCTTGAGATGCAGCATCTCGTTTTCAGGAGGGTCCTCATGTCTGTATTATTGTAGTGATAATTTTATAGAAGTATAATTAATAATAATCATGAACATTGAATTCAAATTCAATTAACACTGAATAATACAACAGCATCAAAATGAGAATTTATAGGTGATGTATTTTCAGCTGATAATGGACTGAAAATAAGAATTTATGGTAGTGACAGACTCATGGCCGCCCAGACCGAAAATCCGTCCCCACCACATTTGTCTCCGTTGAGTATAAATTTATTAAAGGTAGGCCTCTTGAGATGTGGCATCTCATTTTCAAGAGGGACCTCATGTCTATATGGTGCAAGAGATAGTTACTATAGATGTATAATCAACCATGGATAGAGAGATCATGCTAATGTCTACATTAACAGCTGTAATGATTATGAACTGGAATGGGGCTAAAGAAATGGCCAAATATGTGTTATGTCTGTAATTGTAGTTATTGAGGCTTCATGACTCCACAGCAGCAGGCAGTCAGCACAGTCGATGCACAGTCTGTTTCCCTTGTCAGTTTAGAACAACATCTCACCCATGGAGACTCAATTCAGAGTGTGTGTGTGTGTTCTTGAATGTTCCTCAGCACAAGCTTAGAGGAATCTAAAGTGGTTTAACCTTTGACCTCCACACAATACCATCACACCATAACCGTGGCAACATCACGGAGCGCTGACACCTGACAGAGTGAGAGCCATGCAGGAGACACACCAGATCAGCTCCACCAGAGGGCACCGTGGTCCACATGTAGACCAGATCTAAATCAGGTCTACAAGAGTGAATCCAGTCTGGCCCAGATCCTTCTTCTCTTCATGTGATCCAGACTCACTCCAGGCCATCACCTCCAGGACTCCTTGTCCTCCTGGAGATAGATCTTCATGACAGTGGCTGGATGATCTGGGTTGTTGTCCTGATGCAGAATAAACTTGGGTCCAATCAATCTAATGGTCCTGCATGATGGATCAGTGTCTGCTGGTATCTCTCCTCATTGAGGACTCCATTAGTCCAGACCAGATCCAAATCCTTTACCTGCAGATACTCATTATTGTCCTGCTCTCCAGACCCTCAGAGGACAGACTGTCTCCTGTTGCAGATATTTCAGATCTGGACTCGTCAGTCCAGAGACCTGCTGATGTTCTCCTGCACCACATAATTCTTCATGAAGACCACCTCTGACCAGATTCCTCCAGACAGGAGAAGGGTGTACCAAGGTCCTTCATGATTTGTCCTTCATCTGCTGCATCTATGGTACTCAGTGTCGCCCGTTTCTCTGCTCTTCTTCAATGGGACATCTAAAATCCTGTCATTAATGAACTATCAGAAATGCTTGCTGTTGGGTCCTCAGCCATCTTTGTAGTCTTTGTCAGCAGTTAGTAAACAACCAAACACACAACCACAGTTTAAGGTTCAAAAGCAGAGAACATCAGATGCATTAAATTATTTTATATTAAACATTAAAATCTCATGTCCCAGTTGGTTTAGAGCCAGGAAGTGCTACTGCTAACTCACTTCAGCAATTTTGGACTGGTTCCTCCCCCACTCTACTGGATGAAGCCATGTCACCCAGAGGAGCCTTTGGGGCGCTGCTGATGCCCTCTAAAAACGCTGCCATACTGCACATACCATCTCAACCAAACCTTAGCTGCACCTACTTGCAGACAGCAAGGCCATGGTGACCAATAGCCTTTTTGGAACCAGGCTGTAAAGATGTGTATTAAGGCCATAAAAACCATCGCTGCCCCATATACAAGCATTAAGGTGTCATTTTAATGCAGCCATACCCAATCAATCAATCAGTCTTTACTCAAGTGGTGTGCTACAGGTTTTGACACTTCCCCACGGGCCTCCATTTGCAGCCCCAGGAGGCCTGAGCAGAGCCTTTTTCATGGGTGAGGGTGGGGCCTCCACCTTGTGGGGCTGGGAGGTTGCTGTCAGGCCTGGGACCTCCATTCAGAGCAGAGGAGGGAAAACCGCCTCCCCCCCGACCATCAAACTAATGCTGATGTAATTCCATTTACATCGGAACTGGGAAGAGAGAAATGGGAATTATGTCACATTCCTGATCGACGTGTTCCATCTTTGAGCTGGTAAAGTCAGGGTAGCTGAAGGACGTCCGACATCAAAGTGGGGAATTCCGACCAAAAGGGGCGTTCCCTGTGATGATCAACTGGAACGCACCATAAGAGACCAGAAAAGGGGATAACAGAGGCAACAGGGGAATCCCTCCTCTAACATTTATACATATTCGCATTTAGAGATATTCCAACACCCAAAAGACTTTTACAAACACAGGTGTAGTCAGAAGAATGTGTTTGCTGTTATTTATTTATGCGGCCTCCCATCTGACGATGCGCACAAAACATAGACAAAAATGTGTAAAGGTGAAAAAACATATGTAGGCTACCATATTTACAGAAAAAAGAAAAAAATATGATATAAACAGTGTTCCTCAATTACTCAGGTAAAGGTAAATCACCACACGGGGGAGATGTTACCCTCTCTGTAGATGTAACCCAGCTGTAATTTGTATTTTAAGTTGTTGTAATCCAACTGTATTGTGTTATATTATGTTATCTGGGTATTTTATTGTGTTGATTTGTTTGTTTTCAGTGTAATGCCCTTAAAGGGTCAAGATGACAGTTTTACGACAGTCAGCGAATTTATGGCACACCTATGCATTACATGCTCAGATGGTTAAACTGCAGACGTTATGATGTATGTCTGTGGTCTGCGACCTGCCGCTTCATACAGCCTATTATTGTGATGTTTCCATACTAGTGGCTGGTGAGGAACTTTCTGTACATTTTTCCTGGTGACTGTGGAGGAGAGGAGTTGCTAGTTGATATCCTGCCATCCCTGGTTTGCTTGTTCCCAGCAGACGCAAGCATACACACATACACAGTGTTGTTTCTTGCAAAGTCTTCTGAATGACAGAAACACAACAGTAAAAAAGTGTTTGAGGTCTTCAGTCCAATATTCACATCCATGTCCCAGTGCAGTTTGTTTCTGAATCTCCGTTTGCGGCCGTGGCTTGTGCAGATGCAGCAGTGATGTCCTCCATATCTGAAGACCTTCTCACTCATGTTCTGTTGGAGTCAGCGTCAGTCCTGTGAGCCTCTAGGGCTCATGGTTGACCGCTAGTAGTTTCTTATGAACTTTAACTCTGAAAAGCTCCAACAGAGACAGGGAGAGTCAAGAGAAGGTGCAGTGCAGGAATATTGTAGCTGCTGTTGTTGACGACTGAGCTAATTGGTGTGCAGTGAACTTGTCTGCTGCCCGGTGGGACTGGGACAAAGTGGCATCACTACTTTTTTAATGTCAGATACTCGTTGAAACTTACCACTCTTTCGTTTTCTTTGTTCTTTATCTTCTTGTTTTGTTGTCCTTTTTGCTGCCCTGAGGGATACCTTTGCTTCATTTTCGCTTTGGTTTGACGACATCCGCAAGTACCGCAGAAAACCGGCTAGTAGGGGGAGATTCCCGCTAAGTCATTACAGTGTCTACAGTGGTTTTTAGCTTGTGTCGTTGATATAGATCAGTATCAGCGATATACATGTGTGTTGGTGTGAGTCTATAATCTTAAAGGTCAGATAGCGTTAATTTGTTCCTTTGGCAGTGATGATCATTTTGATGTGGTCCTCTTGGTCCCTGTAGTTGCCCATCCCTGAGTTACATGGTCTGTGTGTGTGCATGTGAATGGGTGTGTGTGTGTGTGTGTGTGTGTGTGTGTGTGTGTGTGTTAGTGCGTGGTTGTGTGCACATTTGTGTTGGTGTTTGTGTGCATGCAGCTGTTGTTGTTGCTGTAAAGATGGATGCTTCTGTCACTCTGTTGTCTTCTCACATCAGAGAGAGAAACAAACCAACAGCTGAACAAACACACCCCAGTCTCCCCTCATTACTGTGTGCAGGGGGATCCTGTTAGGACAGAAGTGTGCGTATGATTTCACCCTGGATTATGATCCAGCCCCCAAGGGGCCGACCACGACCCTCTGAGAGAGTGTCTAAAGTTCATGCTGGTTGAAAAGTCTTCGGTGATCTCACTGACTCTGAGCTGGGATTAAGGAGGCCATGATGAGCGTGTCCTTCAGCCTGATCCAGACCGGATCACACTGGCCAAATGTTAAAGGGGATGATGAGCATGGTTATATCGAGGCTGCTGATTGGTCGGATTGATGGTTTGTCTGTCTGGTTGGTGACAGTCTCCGATCATCAGCTCGCTGATATTTAAAGAGACTTTAAAACACAAATGACACACAGCCTGAAGGTCATGTGACCCACAGACACATTAAAAGATAATTTATGCTTCTTATATTGGCGCTCAAAGGCCACTTTATTAGGTACACCTCTCTAGTCACAGGTTGGACCTCCTTCCCCTTCAGAGGCCCTTCCTAGTGGAGCTGGAACATCCCTCGGAGATGTTGGTCCATATTTCCATGACCGCATTACAACTGCTGAACATTCATGATGAGAATCTCCTGTTCCACCACATCCAAAAGCTGCTCTGTTGGACTGAGATCTGGTGACTGTGGAGGCCACTGGAGTACAATGAACTCATCGTCATGTTGGAGAAACCAGTCTGAGATGATGTGAGCTCTGAGACATGGAGCTGTTGAGTGTTTTGATGTGGACCACCACAAACCAGAGAGCAGGACTGGCCTTCAGCCATGATGAGATGATCTGCTGAGGAGAACCTGGGTGATGTTCACCTGCTGATATTCTCATGGATGCTGTTCCTGATCACAGAGAGTGACTCTGAGGGATCAGAGTATTATTAGTGAGTTTGTTATCAGCCTGGTTACCTGGTGACTGTAATGCTGCTGCTGCTGCTTATACTACAAACACCAATTTCAATGAAGTCGGGACATTTTGTAAAGTTTAAATTAAAATGGAAAAACAATGATTTGCTCCTTTTTTGATGTTTATTCAACTGAATATGCAACAGACATGAAATTCAATGTTCAGACTGATAAACCTTATTGTTTTTTCACTGTGTAGCAACTTTAGGAATTACTTAAATATTCAAACAACTAAAAATCATCCACAACCACATCAACAATATTCAGGCACAATTTAAAGTTCATACCAGTAGCGTCTCTGGGTTAAAATACAAATAATTCAAAACCTGGTAAGCAAACATATTTCAGCAAGGAGACACAGCAGAGGAGGATTTTCTCATCTCTGTGGCTGGACTTGACAAAGACGTAAAGATCAGGAGATCCTTCAGCTGGACGCCTCTGCTCTCCCCTGTTCTGTAACCAGTGGTCATGTGACTGGTCACCTGTGCAGAGGTGCAAACAGTCTGATGTGAGGTGCCTCTCAGCGCCATCCTGCCACAAGAACATGAGACCATCTAAAGGAGGTTGTCATCAGTGGACCATCGTGGCCCCTCTGTGGCTGTGAAGCCGCCCCCACCGTGACTTGTCTCACTTTATCCTAGCTCTGACTCATGCCTGTGTTTGATTGGCCAGTCTTGGGTTTAGTGGCAGTCCTGCAGCTGCCCGGGTCGGCCTTGTCAGGAACTTTTTATAGAGACGGCCTTCTCAACACCGACACACACATGGGGGAGCTTTATACTGCCGGCGTAGGATTTCACGCACACACAGGAACATTGTAGGGGGGGAGACACGACAACACAGCCGATAAATACTGAGAGAGTGTGTGTGTGTGTGCTCCTGTTTTAAAGACAAATGAGGACCATGTTTAAACAGTCCATAGTATGAGTGAGTACTCTCTGAGTTATGAGGACATTTACCAGGTCCTCATATGTCCTGTGAACATTTATGTGTGTGTTTGATGTTCCTCTGAAATGTTGTTCAAGATCATGAGGAAATGTTCAAACAGAAGCTCCAACTGTCTCCACGACTACGCCGGCCGTACAGAGACATACTGTACATACTAAACACACACGCAGGTCCTGGGGGTATTCCCTATCACGTTTAGTCTCTTGGTGTCTCTCTGGTTGTCTCTGTGCCTCTGGTGTCTGTGTCCCTCATTGTCTCTGCTTGTCTCTGTTGTCTCTGGTTGTCTGTCTCTGTCTCTCGTGTCCCTTGTTATCTCTGGTTGTCTCTGCTTGTTTCTGTCGTCTCTGCTTGTTTCTACTTGTCTCTGGTTGTCTGTCTCTGTCTCTCGTGTCCCTCGTTGTCTCCCATGCCCCTCAGTGTCCCTGTTGTCTCTCGCGTCCCTCTACTTAGACACTGCAGCTCTCCGAGTGTGTCTGTGTGTGTGTGTGTGTGTGTGAAGAAGAGAGTGACAGATGCTTGGAGTTCCTCGAGTGTGTGACGTTATTCATGGTGGAGAGGACACTCCGAGGAGTCTCTCAGTCAGACTCCGGCTGATCGCTGTCCAGTCCTGTCTCTACCTGTCTGTCCATCCATTCACTCGTTTACCCTTCTGTCTGTCTGTCCTTCTGCCCGGCACAGAACGAGGTTGTCCCAGAATGAGCGTCCCCCTCAGCTCATCCAGCGGTCTGGAGGTCCTCCTGTCCACGCTGCAGGTAAGGAACACCTGGATACTTCCTGATCTTTAAGCTGATTTATTTTACGTGAACAAATATAAAGATTGTTCTCATTGTTGGGCAGAAACCTTGTATCTCCTTTATCCTGACTTTTTTGTTTCATAAAAACGTGGTGTTGGTGACTGCCTGGGTGTTATCGATGTCAAACCAATCAGAAGAATCAGTCTGCAGTTGGTTTTTATTTAGACCGAACCTTTTGTATATCCTCCTGTGATTTCAGAGATGTGTGTGTCCTGGTGTCTTTTTGTCAGACCTTTGGTTGGTCAATGATACCTGCCTATGTGTCTCTACAGAGCTGAAATGCAGCTTCATTTGAGGGTTAGAGATGCAGCAGGATGAAGCTGCTGACAGACACCATGAACAATCAATATTTTTTCAGTTCCAATTCTTACCAAACGTGAACTCAAGACAAAGACAGGCTCTGGAACTCTGGTTTTCAGACTGTTTAGTGCTGTTTGAGTATTTTATCTGCTCCACAGATTTATTTGTTTCAAAATGCCTCATCAAACAAATACCTGTAAAATATTTATTAACAGAGTAATCCAACATTAATATACAGAGCAAATGATTATTTCATTCATTACTTGTTGCTTAGTTTGAATAAAACCTAGTGGTTGTTCAAATTTCAGATACAGGCTTATGTCCTCATGAAGGCATGTGTTTTAAAGATCTGGGATTTTCCCTCCCTGGTTTCAAAAGTACTCCTGTCTGCACTAGTAAAGTTAAGAAAAACATCCCTCTCCACATGAAAACATGTTGATAAATATTGTTTTAACTCACACCATGCTCCACTCGTGTTGTCTTTCTGTGAAGTTCTCTCGGGCTCTGTGGCGAGCAGGGCGGTGGTATTGTTAATAACTGGGGGACATGATTGTGCACAAAAAGCTGGGCTTGAATCCTGAAGCTCTCATCATGGATTTCAGCCTCTA
The DNA here is from genome assembly GCA_037902135.1 of Cetoscarus ocellatus. Classification (NCBI taxonomy): domain Eukaryota; kingdom Metazoa; phylum Chordata; class Actinopteri; order Labriformes; family Labridae; genus Cetoscarus; species Cetoscarus ocellatus. The sequence goes on along the minus strand of JBAMNC010000267.1, from coordinate 1,537,538 downwards.
AAGATATACCCATAGTCAGAAAGTACCATGAGCATCCTGTATGACTTTGTTTCCTAGATCACTGTTTTATGTTTTTCTGTCTTGATTTGGCGAGTTGTGACATCACTTGGACTTAAGCCTAATGTTTAAATCTGTGTTTGAGATCCATGCATGGGACAGATTTTCTGGTTCTTCTCCGGCCGGATGTTTGACTGTTAATGCTTGCTCACTGTATGTGCTACCTGTAGAGTCCAACCGTTCGCTCACTAAAACTTTAAACAAGCATTTCCTTTGGTTAAGCACCACACATCGTGAATAAAACAGTCAGTGAAGTGAATAAAGCTTTCACCTAAAGCCAAACAAGAACAGAAACCTGAGAAAGATTGTGGTTGTCATCATGAGTCACTGTGGATGAAGTGAGGAGCTGTTGTCAGATTAAACTCCTGGATTAATCAGTAATGATCATGTCAAAGTCTCATTAATTCACACAACCTTTGTGTTTTACTCAAGGAAACATTCTTCTCTAAATTACTCCTGAATCAATCAGCATCACAATGCACCGCTGCCTAAAGACGCACAGGAGACTCATTTTAAAGATGGAGATTTACCTGCTGTTAACTAGGCGGACGCATGATTGCCACAACTACTCTGCTTTGTGGATTTAGAGATTAGATTAGATAGATAAGGTTAGATAATACTTTATTAATCCCCTCGGAAAACCTTCCTCAGGGAAATTCAGATTCAGTAGCAGTTCAAAGTATTACAGATTCAAATACAGATATGAAAAGATATATCTAAACAAAACTAAAAATAAATATAAATAAAAGAAAAATATTATATATACATATATATATATTTATATATATATATATATATATATATATATATATATATATATATATATATATATATGGCTACTGGCTGGCTACTGCTCCTGCCTGTTCTCAGTCTTCCTGTTACTCCTCCTCCCCCCCAGTGAGGAGTTGTACAGTCTGATGGCCTGAGGGACAAAGGAGTTTCTCAGTCTGTTGGTCCTGACCTTGAAGGAGCAGTCTGGGGCTGAACACTCTCCTCTGGTTGCTGATGATGGTGTGCACAGGATGACTGGCATCGTCCAAAATATCCAGCAGTTTGTCCAGTGTCCTCTTCTCCACCACCACCAGAGAGTCCAGCTTCATGCCGACCACAGAGCCGGCCCGCCTGATCAGTTTCTCCATCCTGGATGTGTCCTTCTTGGATGTGCTGCCCCCCCAGCACACCACACAGTAAAAGAGGACACTGGTTACCACAAACTGGTAAAACATCCGCAGGAGTTTCCACAGATGTTAAAAGATGTTTAATGCATCGGTTGTCCACATTGTCCGATGTTGACGCGATGCAGACTCGAGCTGTGGTCCACACGTCAGCCGTAGGATCAGTGCAGAGGCAGAGGAGAGAGGACAGACTGATCACAGAAACAACAAGAACAGACAAACTGATAAATCAAGACCATGATCACCAGCATCTGAATAATGAGGCTGAACAGACACAAACATCACTGATAATCCAGCTGATGAGGAGATACCCTCCTGCAGAGGTTGAGAAACAAGGACATAAATTTGGTTTATGATTTCAACTGGTGGCTGTGTAGATTGGTGACTTGGAGTTGACTCCATGTTTGGCTTTGTTTGTATTAGTTTGGTTTCCTTGGCTGATTTTTTTTCAAATATGAATGAATAAAGTTTCCCTTGATACATTCATTCATTTTCTATACCGACGATCCCTTTCGGGGTTGCGGGGGGGCTGGAGCCTATCCCAGCTGTCATTGGGCGAGAGGCGGGGTACACCCTGAACCGGTCGCCAGTCGATTGCAGGGCAACATAGAGAGACAGACAACCATTCACCCTCACACTCATACCTAAGGGCAATTTAGAGTGACCAGTTAACCAAATGAGCATGTTTTTGGTCTGTGGGAGGAAGCCGGAGTGCCCGGAGAGAACCCACTCATGCACGGGAAGAACATGCAAACTTCACACAGGAAGGCCCCGCCTGACCCGGGAATCAAACCAGCGACCCTCTTGCTGTGAGGCACGTGCACTACCTGCTGCGCCACCGTGCCTCCCTTGATAGAGTCATTAATAAAACACTTCATACTGAAGCACTGAAAAGTTCACCCTCTGCTTTCACTACGACATCAATCAGCACAGTCGACCATGAGTCATCATTAAATACGGTAACTCATTACACCCATACACAGAGACAGAGTAAAATATAGTCCCCTGATTGTATTATTAGCACTCCTGTAAATAAGTTCAGTAGAACTGCTGCAGTTATCCTAAATGGAAAAGCTAAAATGAAAATTTGATAGAAAATTGTGTTTAAATGGAATTTCATAGGGTGAACTTTTCCGATGGTGTGATCTGACTGAGAATTTTAAAGCTGGGGACTTTGGTCTTGGACTCGTCTGCCTTTACTGGAGGACTTTCCTGTCCTTGACTTGACACAGGACTTGAGAGCAAAGACTTGAGACCTGAGATCACAACTGTTTTTATTTATTAAGGATTTCTGGTTTGGAAAGTTAAAGACATGATTGACATGGATAAAAGCCCTTGTGTGTCTCTATTGGTCAGATGGCCTTGGGTCCCGCCTCAGCTGGTCCTGCCTGTCAGTAGGTTGATACAAAGTGAGGTTGAAGGTGTTTACAGAGTGGTTGTGACCATGGATTGTCTTCATCAGTGTTCCAAAGCCTCCTTTGATAGTCAAACAGCTGAAGTCACATGACTCCATTTGATTTTTATCTGCAGTCTGTGCTTGAAGCAGGAGAGAGAGAGTGAGGAATGACTGGTGGGAAAGAGGCCACAGACTGGATTGAAACCTGGACCTGTTTTGAGAGCTCCATACTCCTCATCCACAATGTGTGGTCATGACCCTGGGTCTGATGGAGCTCCTATCATGTTTGATTTGACAGTGGAGGCCAAGTGTGCGTCTTCTGTCCCAGACTGACGAGGCGTTGATCTGTCCTGCTCTTGCTCACCAACATTAAAGCAAAGCTCGCTCCACCATGAGTTTAATTGATGGGGTGCCTGCTTCTTGAGCCCGTCATATGAGTGTGCAGCAGCCTCAGTGATGAGAACCAGAATTAGCTGAGTATCCCCAAAGGATTGAGGGATCTGTTGATCCTTGCTGACACTACATATTACAGCCTGAACCCTAACATTACCCGCAGCAGGGATAAAAATACTGCTCCAAACATAAACCAGGACTGGGCTGAGAGAAAGGAGCACCCCCCTGAATCCTGCTGAGGAACACTGCATACACAGGAGAACATCAGGCTCAAAGAAGGTCTGAAGCTGCTGTGGCTGCTGTTATTAAGCTACTGTTGTGGAGATTTCTTGATCTGCCTATAGAGAGTCAAAAAACAAGACTGGAAAGGTAGCAATGCACCAAGTTTTTATTCTCATGAGAATGGGAACAATACACAGAACCATGGTCGTAACCAGCTATGAGGTCACCGAGGTCCAGACCTCTGTAAAAATTTCAGAGAAAAACATATTCACACACCGGACAACTTTTATTTTGAAACCACAGCATGCAGGAAGTTATCTGACGTAGCCTACCAGCTGAAATCGCAGGGAATTTGAACGTAGTTGACAGGAAGAAGAGAAGGATACCGTGAGGTGAGTGACAGCGTTTTTATTAATATTTTACGAACAAGCAGCCCACTGAAAGTTAAGCCCGACCTGCGGGTGTTGACCAACGCGATCTGACAGTGTCTTGTAAACCTTCATGCAGACAGGTCCGCTATTTTCGGTCTGTGCCGACACAGCAGTATATCACTCTTTAGAAAGAGGAGGAAGCCATTTCATTTTACACCATTGTCTGTGTGAATACTGATTCGGACTGGGTTTAAACCTACTTTAAAACAGGTAAAAGACATTCCGGTAAAATTGCCTGATGACAGTTCTAAAGTACTGGGCTGGCTCAACCGTTAGGTAACCATGGCAACATACTCAAAGCATACATTTTCTTTAGCACATCATGACTACTATACAGTTCAAAAAGTTAAAGCTCACTGATTAAAACACAGTTATTTTTATTGATATGTTGACAATAGTGATTTAATTTGCATTTCCATTTTATTCTGCCAAATGTTGAATTTTCTTTGCTGCTTTTATGACAAGAACTGACTGTCTCACCACTGATTTTTTTTTTTTTTGAAACACATTGTTTTGTTTACAAAACATTATGAGAAAAAGGTGAGTGAATCTGCTAAGTGTTTCTGGCTTCAAAACAACCAATAATGCTCTAAATAAAAGACTTAATGACTCAGTGGATGTCATTGACATCCAGGTCTGTACAAATATAACACCAAAATTTAGGCTATATGTATTTTTCTTCAATGGATTAAATTTCCCTAGATTACATTTACATCTCAAAATATCACGGCAAAGTAATGTGGGCCCTTAATTTTTTTTAGGGCCCGACCACTATGGATTTTTTGAAGCCGATGCCGATACCGATATTTGGCGTAAAAAAATACAGATTACAGATTAATTGGCCGATAAATTAAAAAATATAGCTATATATAAAATGAATTTGAAAAAAAAATTGGTCCCAAAAAACACAACATTGAATATATGAATTACAGGCAGAACGTTTTATAATACTTTGTTCTTCAGTATTTGTTTAACTTTACAACAGAGAGGAAATTTAAAGTACAATAACATGCAAACAAGCATTAAACCTCTGGGAAATTAATTACATAACCTTAAAAAAGAATCACTCTGTATCTTGTACTTCTTGTTGATGAAAATTAGAGGTAAGTTATAGTACAGGTAGAACAACTTTTTGTAAAGTTGTAAACAGGTAACTGTGAGAGGAAGGCAACAAAAACACAAACAGGTAACATTCTTTTCATAGGCATCTTTTATTTTTCCTCTCTGCAGCTTTCAAGTACAAAATAAAAGAGTGGAAAACTTCAGTAAATTCCTGCAAAATAAAATTAATAACATTTTTTTAAATGTTTATATATAGATTATTTATTAACTATTTCTCACATCTGTCTTTCAGTCCCAGAAGCTTCATTAGTGCATCAGAAGTAGATTTTAGTGCAGGTAGAAATACTTTTTTATTGTACACGAGGTAATATGTGGGACACTGCACATATTGCACAAACTTCTTTAAACTGGCCGATTAAAGTCCCCAGCTACGATGAAGTCTCCCCTGGATGAGTCTGCTGATATGATTATACAAATATATCCCTGTTGCACTTGGAATGGTTACCAATTTTGAAATCCTGGCTACAGCCCTGCACAGAACCACACAGTAGCAAGCAGTTCAGAGTTTTGCTTCTCTCCCTTCTCATACCATCTAAGCATGCCCCTGGCCCTTTGAAAAACGTCTCAGAGCTTCCTTACCAGAAGTGAACATCTACTGGGGTACAATAAAACAGATGGAGACTCATCTCAGGAATTTACAACTAGGCATGATCTCCTGTGGTGATCCAGATCTCTTCCTGCCTTCTCCTCTGTGCCCAGACGGTGATTTTACGGAGGGGTGAGAACAGAAGGGTTCACCAGGTCAAAATACAAAGCATGCAAAAATTCCATCACACTACTAAAACTACAAGCGGTGGTTCGACAAGAAGCAGCTACAACAACGCCGAGATAACGTCTGGTTAAGGTCCGTGTGTAAGGCCCATTTCACCAACATGACAGCAGCAGCATGTGCATGCTTTCATTTCAGCGAGCGCGTTTTCAAGTCAGAGCATTCAAGCAGAGAGCAGCACGTCTCCCATGGCCCAAATCTTGTGTGAGCTGTGCTCGTGTTGGTTTCTTGGCCAAAACAGAGAGAAAATGATAAAAACAGAGCCACATTCTCATAAATCCAGTCGGTATATGTCACAGAAAAGATGATCGTCCAGACTCTTCCTGTCTGTGCCTCAGAGTTAAAGCTTAGTTTTTCTCTGCTGTGGAGAAGCTCTCCTTGTTCATGCTTTCATTCTGCTGGTTTCAGGTCAGTTATAATGAATCAGGCTCCGTGTAGATTTATTGTGGTTCTCCCTAAACTTTCTCTAGAGCTCATTGTTGGGGTGATATATGTGGACGAATGCAGCTGTGACAGCAGGGAGACGTGCTGAGGCTGCAGGACATGCACATGCCTGGTTTGAAAGCTGTGGTGGCACTGGATGGAGCTGACACGCCCATCGGCCATATTTGGTAGTTCAACTTCCTTCACATTTGTGCTGCAGGGCTGCAGCTGGACAAAGGCGGGTCTCCCACTTTGCCTTCATGTGTTGCCTGCTGGCCTTTGGTAGATCCATGACTGCCTCCAGTGGTGTCACAGTGATGAGGGTTAGGAGGGCTCCACTCCTGATGCCCCCCTTTTACCAAAACACTGACACTACGCCATGCTTTTGAACCAATCAAGTCAGGGATCACCTCACGCCCAGCCATGTCAAAGTCACACAGGCTTGTGTGGGTTGTAAAACACTCTGTTCTCAGTTGTTGAGGACAAAACACATTGAATGTGGGCGGAGCCTAAGTGATTTTAAAAGGTCATCCAGCAATGTTCATCTCTTACCAGAGAGTTCAGGACCTCCTCTGAGCTGTAAATGTGATCAGATCATCCATGAGTAAGAAGAATATCAATGTTTGCTGAGATCATGTGTCCACAGTGGTTTGGTCATTATTTATCAAACAGATCACAGAGTGTCCAGGCTGAAGGCTTGACCTCTAGATATCTTCAGGTCCAGAACCATTTAATGTAATATTTATATATAATTGTATATATATATATATATATATATATATACATATACATATATGTTTTTATATATGTGTGTGTGTGTGTGTATATATATATATATATATATATATATATATATATATATATATATATATATATATATATATATATATATATATATATATATATATATACATATGTATGAAATAACACACTATATGCACAATAACATACCATATATACCAACTATGCTGTGTTTGAGTGTGTTTACAGCATGTACATTGCTGTGCAAAAGTATTTGCCCCCTTCCTGATTTCTTTTTTTTTCACATATTTGTCACACTGAAATGTTTTACATCATCACACAACTTTTAGTATTGGACAAAGATAACCTGAGTCAATACAAAATGCAGTTTTTAAATGATGATTTTATTTATTAAGGGAAAAAAGCTCTCTAAACCTACATGACCTTATGTCTAAAAGTAATTGCCCCCCCTTGTTTAGTCATGAGTTAACTGTGATTAACTACATGTTTTGAAAGCTGAGTTCAATTTCACTGACCACACGCTGACCTGATTACTGCCAGACCTGTTGATTTAAGAAATCACTCAAATAGAACCTGTCTGACTAAGTGAAGTAGGCTGCAAGATCTTGAAAAGAAACACATCATGCCACGATCCAAAGAAATTCAAGAACAAATGAGAAACAAAGTGACTGAAATCCATCAGTCTGTGCAAAGCCATTTCTAAGGCTTTAGGACTCCAGTGAACCACGGTCAGAGCCATTATCCACAAATGGAGAAAACTGGGAACAGTGGTGAACCTTCCCAGGAGTGGTCGGCCTACCAAAATTACACCAATAGCACAACGAGGACTCATCCAGGACGTCAAAATGAACCCAGAACAACATCTAAAGAACTGCAGGCCTTATTTGCCTCAGTTAGGGTCAGTATTTATGACTCAACAATAAGAAAGAGACGTGGGAGAGCTCCAAGGCGAAAACCACTACTGACCAAAAAGAACACAAACGCTTGTCTCACATTTGCCAAAAAAAACATCTTAATGATCCCCAAGACCTTTGGAAAAATATTCTGTGGACTGACGAGACAAAAGTTGAACTTTTTGGAGGGTCTGCATCCCATTACATCTGGCATAAAAACAAAACAGCATTTGATAAAAAGAACATCATAGCAACAGTCAGACATGGTGGTGGTAGTGTGATTGTCTGGGGCTGCTTTGCTGCTTCAGGACCTGGAAGACTTGCTGTGAAGCTCACTTGGGTTATGCAACAGGATAACGACCCGAAACACATTAGCAAGTCCACCTCTTAATGGCTTAAAAAAATAAAATTAAGGTTTTGGAGTGGCCGAGTCAAAGTCTGGAATTAAATCCAATTGAGATGCTGTGGTGTGACCTTAAACGGGCAGTTCATGCTCGAAAACCCTCCAATGTGGCTGAGTTAAAACAATCCTGCACAGAAGAGTGGGCCAAAATTCCTCCACAGCGATGTGAAAGACTCATCACCAGTTATCGCAAACGCTTGATTGCAGTTAATGCTGCCAAGGGTGACACAACCAGTTATTAGATTCAGGGGGCAATTACTTTTCACATAGGGTCATTTAGGTTTGAAGAGCTTTTTCCCCTTAATAAATAAAATCATCATTTAAAAACTGCATTTTGTTTTTACTCAGGTTATCTTTTTCGAATATTAAAATTTGTGTGATGATTTGAAACATTTAAGTGTGACAAATATGCAAAAAAATTAGAAATGAGGAAGGGGGAAAATACTTTTTCATAGCACTGTAGATTGTTTCTGCTGGATCAAATGTGTATCAGATGTTGATTAAACTGGATCAGCATCTGCGTTGGTGGTGTATCATGTTCTCCTGATCTGTTCTGTGGTTGACACAGGAGCTCTGCCTCCACGGAGACGCGAACATAATAAACAGAGTGGACAGATTCTCTGACCAACACTCAGCTGGAGGAAGCTGCAGGCTCAGGAGAAATATACCTACTGCTCAAGAGGTCAACAGCAGGTCACTCATAATCCCATGGCTCACTCTGGTGATTGACATGATCCTGTAAGAACTTTAAAACCGTAACTTCATCTCTTCATCCCTGTTAGTTTGATGGTCAGAGTACAGCAGAATAAGAAGGAAATGCTGGAAAAGTTCAACATCTTAGCAGACCCCACCCCTTCGTCTTTGTTCAGAAGACTTAAGAAGCCTCCTCTCTCCTCTATGTTCTCCTCCAGAGAAGCCTTCTTGCTGAAGAAGCAAGTTAACTTTTGGACTCAGCAGGCGGCTGATGAATAACATACACTGACCAAACATGAATTAGATCATGGTTCTGTGTCCCGTCAAGGGCCTCATTTATAAAACATTGCATAGGGTCCACACTAAAAGTGAACTTGCGCCAGAAAGCTGAAAATGGTGCGCCCAAAAGAAAATTCTGATTTATAAAACCGTGTGTGCGCACACTTGCAAGCACTTTCCCTTTATAAATCACAGTCCACTTGGAAAGTTGCGCAGGTGGATTTACCTCACATCCCGCCCTCTACACACCCACATGTTACCATTAATGGTCAGTGCAAAATATCTCATGATTGTTTTTGCATCACCTGTCTGCAGTCTTTTCCCGACACGGCTGTGCGTCAGAGGGGGCAGCGATACGCCTTGGATGCGTATAGTCTGCCGAAAGCGAGAAAGACGAAGAGGATGTGCGTCAGGATGAATTTGTCTAAACCACTAAATTTGTCAAAACCATGTTTGAGGAACAAATAATTTCTACACTGATTGTAGGCACATTTTTTCATTTTCACTTGGAGCTCTTATAGCAACGCGAGTGCAGACCGTCATTCGCGCCGATTACATTTGGGAAATCGGACATTGCCGCAAATTGCCCTTTAATGTTGCCTGTTCACCCACAGTGTAAGGAACCCTGATGTATCGACTGGTCATGTTTATAATGCCATCCAACACGGCTGGCAGTATTGTGCTGAGGGATGGCTGCCATAACCCAGTCCTAAGAAGAGAATTTAACATATTATGTCATACCCAAAAGGGGCTTTAGACAGAAAATGTAACATTATATATTGTTCATCATATCAAACACATACCTGTCGGCTTATTCCCACTGGAAGGAGCCAGTTGCCAGAAACCCCAGAGTTTGTCAGCACCTACAGGGATGGCGCGGGGATGGTGGGTGCTTCGTGGTCCCTAAAAACTCTCTCTATCCTGATCCACAGTCTGTGTGATCTTCCAGCAGTGCCAGCGCATCCATTGTGCAACATTACACACGAGTGTCACTGCACTATTTATATGCTCACTCAGCAATTAGACTGATTGTTACACACCTTGTCACAGCTAATACTAATCAATCAGTGCTATCCACCGCTCCATATCATGTGAAGATGGATTATTATTATATATTAACATTGCATACAGTAGTAAGTGAACACATCTATAACACTGCAGACTCGGATGTTTATGATGACGCGGGTCTATAATCTGATATGTGATGACATTAAATGTATGAGATGAATCTGGCTTCACTTCACCCCCTCACCATCCGTGCTGCCAGTTTTCCACATCTCCAAAATGTTCGTACGCCAGCATCAAAGTTGACGTACCGGTTCGCACATTCTCCAGCCAAGTTTATTTTTATAAATCACAACCTTTGCGTGGGGAGTGACTTACGCCACTTCCAAGCCCCGTTTTGTGCATAAGCAAGCTTTATAAATGAGGCCCCTGATGTTTTGGTGCACTTCAGTTAATCTGGTGTGACACTCCACAGATGGGCTCCTGTCAGAAGGTCAGAGGATAAAGAGGTTGTAGGTGGTGTATGTTCACAGCAGGGTCTTATACGTGACTGTTTGGGTACAAACATTACCCGCCATGTGGCACAGAACCCCCTGAAGCCTCGGTGGTTTTTGTGAGAGATGTGACGTTCCCAAACAAGTCTTTTGAACAGCTCTTTAAAATTAACTGATTTACAGGTCTGAGTGCGCTGTTTTTTAAAATTTGCTGGCAACTTGCATTTAATAACACCTCCATGCATGATGTTCCTCAGTACATGGTGTCTTGGCATTAATTACACTGCCCACTTCATGTGTGTCAGCTGTTGGTCGGTGTGTGGATCAGGCCTGTGAGGATCACTGCTGTTGTGTTTAGATGTGTCTGTCAGGCATCTCTGGTTTCAGCTCTGCCACGTCTGCCTACTTTTAAACAGGCAGATTGTTGGACACCCAAACAGGCTGACCTTATTTATAGCAGGCAGATAGTTGGCCCCCCTGAGGAGCTCGTTATAACACTCTTGTTTTAATGAGGAGGATGTTTGGCCCCACGAGCAGAATTTAATCACACAGCGACAGTCTTCAGACTGAAGGAGGAGCCTCAGAGATCAGAACATCTGAGAACATGGAGAGTGGAGTTACACTAACCTGGAGACATCAGCTGTTTATTCACAGGGAGTCCAAGAAACCAGTCTGATAAAAGATGGACCTCAAATCTTCAAACAAACATGAGCTGGGCCTCATGTCTTCAAACAATTATATTTACAATTATCAATTATATACAATTCATATGTGTTCATATGTGTGTGTATGTATATATATATATATATATATATATATATATATATATATATATATGTATTTTATTTTTTTTGCATATGTATATATATATACACACACACACGTATATATATATATATATATATATATATATATATATATATATATATATATATATATATATATAGCAACGGCCAAATACCTGAAGCGAGTAAGGCAAGTCCTAAAGAGTCAGCTCAATGGCTGAAACAAGGTTCGGGCAATTAACAGCTATGCCCTGCCAGTGATCAGATACCCTGCTGGAATAATATGCTGGCCACAAGAGGAGATTCAGGCCACAGATGTTAAAACTCGGAAGTTGCTCACCATGCACGGGGAGTTCCACCCCAAGTCCAGTATCCAGAGGCTATACACTAAGAAGGAGGCAGAGGGTTAGTGAGCATCAGATCCACTATCCAAGATGAAACATCCAAGCTCCAGGACAACGTCAAGAAGATGGCCTCAAGAGATGAAGCACTTAGTGAGTGGGAGGAGAAACCCCTGCATGGGATGTACCACCGACAGATAGCTGAAGTGGCTGATATGAACAAATCCTACCAATGGCTAGAGAGGGCTGGACTGAAGGACAGCACAGAGGCACGAATCATGGCTGCACAGGAACAGGCCTTGAGTACCAGAGCAATAGAGGCCCGGATCTACCACACCAGGCAAGATCCCAGGTGCAGGCTGTGCAAAGAGAGCCCTGAAACAGTCCAGCACCTTACAGCAGGGTGTAAGATGCTGGCAGGAAAAGCATACATGGAACGCCATAACCAAGTAGCCGGTATAGTGTACAGGAACATCTGTACAGAATATGGACTGGAGCCCCCCAGGTCAAAATGGGAAGCACCTCCCAAGGTGATTGAGAATGACTGAGCCAAGATCCTGTGAGACTTCCAGATACAGACCACCAAATGGTAATGGCCAACCAACCGGACATTGTAATCATAGATCCCTGGAGAAACATCAGACATCTCACTCCAGAAGAGTGCAGTCCTAGGAACAGCTAAAATACTGCGCAGGACCCTCAAGCTCCCAGGCCTCTGGTAGAGGACCCGAGCTGGAGAGGATAAACAGCCAACAACCCCATCCAGGGGAGAGGGGGATGAGTGAGAGAAGAGTTCATATATATATTTAAATATATATATATATATATATATATATATATATATATATATATATATATATATATATATATATATATATATATATATATATATATATATATATATATATATACACTGTATATACATGTATGTGTGTGTGTATACACAGATAGAAATTGATGAAATGTTGTTTAATTTCTAAAATTTTCAGGGCAGAGGTGATTCTTTGTTTTTAGGTTCAGAGGGACCAGGAGCTGCTCCTGTCATTACTGACTCAGACTCCAATTTTAAAAGTCTATGCAATAACAAATCATTTTCCATATTTTTAAAGAAAAGAAAATTCTTCATTTATAGACGAAAACAATGTGATGTCTATTTTCTGTCTGCAGAATGCTGGAGATGTGGAGAGCACCTTGAATATCCTCAACGTGCTGGATGAACTTCTGTCTGCTGGTAAATAAGATGATTTTAGTGTTGAGTAAAGGAAAATGGACTAAAGACAACAGGTTAAAAAAATACTGTGAGCTGTCAGAGAGTCTTTGAGTTATTCTTTGGTCAGTCTTCAGAAACAACCTGACCAAAGTTCTCACAGTAGAGAGGAATAAACACACACAAGTCAAAGAGAGGGAGCAGCCAGTTTCTGTTAGTGATTGAACTTAAAAACTAAACCATCACTGTCATGAAGCTGAGAATAATCTTTGACCTTTGCGTATCAAACACTCTCCTGTGTGTGTGTGTTCAGGAACAGATCGGCGTATCCACTACATGATCAGGAAAGGAGGAAGTGAAGCGTTACTCGCCGCTTTGGTTAATGCCGCACGCAGCTTCACACCGAACTACAGCGTCCTGCTGCCACTGCTTCACCTACTGGTCAAAGTGGGACAGCGAGGTGAGGAGGGGTGATAAACTCGGAGGGACGTCTGGTCATCAGCTGATTATCTAATACAGGTGTGTTTATGTGCAGACCGGCGTATTGGGGTAAAGGCAGAGGACGCCGGCGCTGTGCTGCTGACTCTGAGTCTGCTCAGACACAGTCAGACACACCCCCGCAGGGCTGCAGCCTGCCTCTGGGTGCTCCAGGTTTTCTCGTCCTCAGGTAAACCTGCTTAGAGCTCACAGGGTGATGGAGATGATTAAACAGGGATGGTTCATCAGTCTAACGGTTTCCTTAGTCCTGACCATCTGTGAGAGGAGAACCCTAAACCCCCACAATATCTCAGGTGTTTTGACCCTGCAGGATCACTGACAAACCAGCAGATGTGAGGACACCTGCAGTATTTAGAGGGTTCAGGAACATTCTGGAGGTGGTCTAAGGCTGCCTACAGCTCATTTGTTCATTCTGAGATGACTGGATGGTTGATGATTGTTATTTTGAGGGCCTGTCCTCACATCATTAAGTCACAGCCAGCTCCTCCCACTGCTCAGGCTGGAGCTTAGGCTGCAGACGGCGCAGGTGTTTGCCTTTATACGCAGGCTCTGGTAGCTTCAAGGCACTGATTGGTTGTTTAAACACATGACGTTCCTGACGCTCTAAACAAGCTGCTGGAGATTTGACAAACTTTATCACATTAAACACCATCAGCCAGCTCCTGACACCCTCCCTGTGATGCCCGTCTTTGGTCTGACCCAAGTTTTACTTCTTCCTCCTCGTAGGTGAAGAGTCCTCCTCAGTTTTCATGGTGTTTGGTTAGTAGAGGTGATAACCTGGAGGTTGAGGAGCAGCAGAGGGCCTCAGAGGCTGTTTGGTGTCAGCAAACTGTCTGTGGATTAAGGCTGTGGCTCTGGTGGACAGTCTGATCTCATTTACACATATTTTCTGCAGGTATCTGGAGTTGTTTCCACCTGGGAGCCTGCACTGAGACACGGTACGCTCCATTTGCCTCTGAAGTCTGAGGCTGTGGCATAAAAAGATTAAACCATGTTTTTACTAATTGGACAAACAAGGTTTAATGTCATGTCTGGGACAACATTATGCTTAAACTGAGTCAGAGCATCACTAGTGTAGAGCATAGGCATGGTGCTACTGCTGCATCAGAGAGGCTCCCCATTCTGGGATTTTTCAGTTTGAGGCCCTTGAGGGAAAACCTTGGACTCCCCTGGTGAAATGTAATCAGAGCTCTGTGGTAAGCAAACAGTGACTGGGTGTCATCTGGACTGACTGCTGGCACTTGGCTGATGTGTTTATGAGAGTATAAGAGAAGGCCTGCAGCCCCTCCATATCCACCCCCTTCAGCTCCCTGATGGGGGCTGCACAGGAACTGAACATTCTTTCAAACTAAAACACCTTTACTCTGAAAAAAAAAACAATTAACCCAACCCTCTGCTCTGAAGGGCCATACCGAGCTGATCACAGTATGCTGTGATGCATTAAAGGCCCCGTCAGTAACAGAATGATGCATTTATGTTAGCTCGTTAACATGGGTACCACGGCTCGTGAAGAAGGTTCTGACTCTGAATACCATCATAAGAACAGACTTCTCTAACTAAAACTGCTGACTCATAGGTACAATTATACATCCAACCAGGGGTTAGGGAGTGGCCACTTGGGCTTAAGCCCCGGATGTTTTCTGAAAAGCCCCGAATTTGAATTTTACTTTGAGGGGGAAAAAACCCTCTAGGAAGTAACGTGCAGTACCGGAGTTCAACAGAGAGGCAGCAGCCTTGTGAAGTGCCCTGCATACAGCCTACCTGAGCCTCCCCTGAAGAAACGCTTCAGCAGCCAGCACCCGCCTGAGCCGCTCGCATGAGAAGACTGATGTAAAAAATGGATATCACAAAGTTTTTTTCCAAAAAAAAAAAAGTAACCTGACAAAATGACAACACCACTTGTGATGACACGTGTGATGATTCAGGTTTGTGAATCTTATTTGAAAAGTGTTCAACGTTACTCTGCATGAAAATAAAGTGAATAACAGAAAGGTTGATACTCTCTGGATGACCAAGTAACAAGTGAAAAAGAGTTTTTATATATGTACACACACACACACACACACATACTGTGTATGTATGTATATATATATATATATATATATATATATATATATATATATATATATATATATATATATATATATATATATATATATATATATATATATATATGTATATATATATATATATGTATATATATATATATATATATATATATATATATATATATATATATATATATATATATATATATGTATATATATATATATATATATATATACATATATATATATATATACATATATAAATATATATATATATATATATATATATATATATATATATATATATATATATATACACATACATATATATATATACATACATATATATATATATATATATATATATATATATATATATATATATATATATATATATATATATATATATATATACATATATATATATATATATATATATATATATATATATATATATATATATATATATATATATATATATACATTTATATAGTCCTCAAATTTATTCATACACTCCTATTAAGGAAGGAAAAAACAGCTGTCACTGAAATAAGTTAAAACTGACAAAAGAAATAATAAATAAAAAAAATATGAAAATCTTGACATTGCTTTTAAATTGTGGTTCAACAGAGATATATAGTATATAAAGCAAACAGGCATGAAGGGACCTGTAAACTAAACTAATATTTTGTTGAAAAACCCTTTGAGGCAATCACTGCAATCAAGTCTTTTCTGTAGCTCTCAGTCAGGCTTCTGCACCTGTTGACATGTATTTTGGCCCACTGTTCATCAGCAAAGTGCCCTAATTTGTCCAGGAAAGTACTTAATTGTTCTTTTCAACCACAATTCAAAAGCAATGTCTTATTTCACTAAATTATAATTTAGCCAAATTTCATTTATTATTACTTTTTCAGTTTCTTATATTTGAGTGACTACTGTCAATTTTGCTTTTTCTTTAATGGAAGGGTATGAATATATTTGAGGATGACAGTATATGTACAAAAAAATGGCTCAAATCCATCCTAAAGTAATACAATTGCTACAACAATTGTTTTAAGGTGGTCAGAATTTTAAAAGTTGAGAAGCCATATCAATTTTTTAAAAAAGCAACAATTTTTTGCATGTGCTAAAAAAATCCATCACTCATCTGGGCTAAGCCCCAGACCAGAACAGAAACCATGTGGAAACAGACCAAACCACTGCGCCACCATGCTGCCTTATGTTCTACTCTCAGCCTTTCTTCTTCATTTTATAAACCTTTGTTTGTCTTGTTGTGTTTCTCCTCAGTTTGCACGGCCAACCTTATTGGAGAGAACCATGGACTGGAGGTGATCTACCGTCTGATTACGCCGTACACCAACAAACACCTTCACACCATCAAGTACGCAAGAGCACTCTTCATTCATCCATATTTATGACACTCACTTCTTCACCATGATCTTTAATCAATCGATCAGTCTTTATTTGTATAGCGCCAATTCATAACAAGTGTTATCTCAAGACACTTAACAATAGAGCAGGCTGAAGACAAACTCTTCATTTTATGGATACACATATATGCATACTTACATATATATACATGTATAAAATACACACATACATATATAAAAAACACACATACATATATAAAAAAATACATACATCCAACACCCAACATGAATCCAATAACCAATCATGAATCCCTCCATCATGGCGGCAAGAAAAAACCTTCTGTTAAGCAGCAGGAAATCTTGAATGTGGATCCCAGTCTCATGATGAACAGCAAATCCACACTATGCTGTGTTGGGTGTGTGGGCGAAGGACGGGAGGTGGGCAGAGACAAGTGGACTAAAGTAAGAACTAAAGCTAGTAACAGATCCATGGGCCAATCATAGACCTGTCCTCATCATATTTGTCTCTGCTGAATACAAATTTAATAGAGTCATGTCAAGTCAAGTCAGAGTTTACTTCTAGAGCACGTTTAAAAAACAACCTCGGCTGACCGAAGTGCTGTACAGGGGTACAATATAATCACGCATACACTTGATAATAATAAAAACAGTCAATATAATAAAAACAGTCATGGATTTAAAATGAACACAGTATTAAAAATGGACAAGGGCGTCAGTTTGTTTTGAAAAGTGGGGGGGATGGCTACTGGCAAAAGTGACTTTTGACAAGTGCTTGGGATGATGACTACAACTGATTTTACTTTTGGTATGGCTACTATAATGTGCATAGACTTATTTCATGTTTTAAGTCATTGTCATGTATTGAATAAAAACCTCTTGAGAGCTGGGCCGACACTTTTATATGAATTACGAACCCCCAACAAAGTTGAACTTCATGTTGAAATCAGCATGTCAAATACATCACTAACATCTCAACAGGATTTACAGCTCAGGGACAGCACATAAACAAACGACATAACTCTCTTCATCACAAATAAGATAAAGGTTAAGCCATTTCGAATATAAAAGAATAAACCTCGGGTCACTGGGGACCATAGTTGGAGTTACATCGGAGCACATGCTGTTACCATAACAACCCATACAAACCGCATAGTATATCTGTGACCGGGAGAATCTTGACTTCAAGCCTAACCAACCATTTCCACTCAAATCGACCATAGTTTTAACACAAAGCAACTCAAGGAGTAAACGGAAAAATTGCAAAAACACAGCTAGCTGCTAGCCAGCCCACAAAAATGCCCCCACAACGATCAGTCTCATGACTCAAACTTTGTAACAAAAACTCAGTGAATTAGCAGCGGATGAAGAACAACATATCACAACATGAAGCCTTTTTGTCTTACCTTTCTTGTTTGTAGGCTGGAAACATTTATTATTATTATTATTATTATTATTATTATTATTATTATTATTATTATTATTATTATTATTATCATTATTATTATTATTATTATCTTTATTTAACTATTAGAGTAAAATTCCACCACGGGTGGGTAATCCGGGTCAGGATCTCTTCATCTTCTTCTGTGGTGTTATTACCAGGGCTGCCAACTATTCAAAAAACCTTGGAGTGAGATTTGGTGGAGCCAACCAAAATTTTGCTGCATACACAGAAGGACGACATTTGACACATAATGTGTCATTTTGTATAGGTTTAATCATACTATATAGTATGCACTCAGAAGTAACAAAATGGTGCAAGTGAAATCAATTCAGGTAAAGGTAAAAAATAAAATTAAAATAAATGCTATATTTTTTGCTGTGTTGTCTGATACTTCCACAAATGTCCTACACAGTGATATTAAAAAATAACTGCAATCATGTCATTGCTTCTTATAAGTCTATATCCTTCCTGTCTACAGGTCTGTTTATGTACAACCAGCTTTTCCAAGATTTAATTAAATATAAATAGAAAATAGATTTAATTTTGCTTTAGTAAATGGAAAATGGCATGTGGCGTCAATATGTAGGCTACAAGTTCGAACACTATGAACTATCGAGTATAAAAGCATCTGACTTGAAAATTAATGTAAACAGTGGTGATTTTAATTGGTGGACAATAAGGAGTGGAAATTAACAGCCAGAATGTCATTAGAAACTGGATCTGATCAAGTTAATATCTAAGTCAAAGTTATCACTACTTTATTTTTAAATCAATAGATCTATAACAGAACATTAAACTCAAAGTAATAATAGCCTACATAAATGAATTAATAAATCTGAAAAGGAATATCTCACTAGAGAAATGTAAAACAGTGTAATATTTGTGTCATACATGAGAGGATGAGGATGTCAGAACATCTGACCGTCACAGCCAGGCAGAGGAGAGGCTTTTTGCAGCAGCAGTGAAAAACTCTGGACAATTCACAGATTCATTGCAAACTAAGATGAATAGCTGTGCTAAATACAGTGCAAATTTCAATTTATTTTAACAAATAACACCCTGTTAATTAGCTTAAATACCGTGCTGTGTTTATTTAAAACGTGCCGGCAGACTTCAGACAAAGGAGTTGAAATGCTGTTTTTCATGTTCTGAGTGTGCTTGTTGAACAAGTGGAGTGATAAAGAACTTAACTGAGGATCGCAAGGACTGGGAGTTGAGATCTTTTAATAGTTAAAACTGTCAATTTATGTATTTATAAGTAGAGTCACTTGTATTGTACAGTCACCGAGTGTAACTATGCTATTGAAAAACTTTTATTTGTGTTTACAATGGGGATTTGTTGGGGGGACAACTTTATGGAAGGGGGGGACACGACCAGTGGTGTAGTCTGGTTTATTCTAGTGGGTATACTCGGACATACTCTGATGGATATTTGTCCTCTTAGGGCCTTCATACACTGAAGACATTTTTGCCACAGTTTCACCTGATTTATACACCGTCCACTGAAAACAGCTCTGAGACCCACTTATGGGCCTCCACCCACAGGTTGAGAACCGCTGCACTAGTAGATTGTATTTGAAGCTTGATCCCTCAAAGGTTGTTCTTATGTCATGGAGAATAAGTGATCCAGGATACCTCAGGATGAATATATCATTTAGAAAACACTGAGTGAGTGAAAACAAGAGCTGGACTGTTGAAGAATGTTGAGTTTTGATTCTTCAAAAGGCTGACTCATCATTTTTAAGTCATTGTGTTCACTTGAACCGTGCACATGAGTTATCAAGACACCGTTTGGATTATAAAATTACACAGAGTGACTGATGATCTCTCACTGTCCCTGCGATGCGCGTCTATCTGCGTCTTTCCGCTCACCGGCACTCGGAGGAGCGCGCCCACAGATGCTGAGTGAAAGTGAAAGTTAAAGTCCCACAACCATGGTATCCTTGCGCATTTTGTAGTGGTTATACGGTGTTTCGGGGCATTTTCTAGTGGGTATCACGTATAATACACCACTGTACACGACCCCTGCATGCCCCCTGGGATTTGTGCTTATAATTCAGAGTGAGAATCGGAGGTGTGGCGTGAGAGTGTATGAAACCAATCAAATGCGTGAATCTCGCAGCCAACGCATGAGAGTTGGCAGCCCTGATTTATTACATGAGATAATCACAGGGTTAAACAAGCAAACAAGTTTTCTAACTCACCACAGGTATTATCAGAAGAAAAAGCACACTCTGGGTCCTTGCGAAGGTCTGCTCTCAGCAACTCTCAGACGAATGCAGATGATGCGTTTAAGAGCGTCGGAGTTTTCTATACTACTGAAAATAACTGGGGTTACAATGGCTTACACGTGAAAGATTTGTGTGTGGTGGAGACAAAATGACCCCTGACAAAAGTGGGAGGACACATCCCCCACGTCCCCCACTAAACTGCTGCCTATGAAAATGGATGTATAAAAATAGAAATAAATAAGATAAGAATAAAAACAATAAAGGAAGAGTAAAAGAGAAGATAAGGAATAAAAGATAAGGATAAAAGATAAAAGAGATAAAAGCCAAGGTTACTCTTCTAGCTGGGACTGAATGCCGAAGAAAAAGATGAGTTTTTAGCAGAGCTTTAAAGTGCTCAGTGGACTGTGCAGCTCTAACCTGGACAGGTAGGCTGTTCCACAATTTTCGGGCTGCGGCTGTGAAGGCTCTGTCCCCACGAGTGGAGAGCCTGGACTGAGGCACTGCCAGGAGCCGCTGGTTTGACCACCTCGGTACCCTGGCAGTCAAGTGAGGCCTCAACAGCTCAGATAAATATGATGGTGCCAGACCATTCAAACACTAAAAAACAATTAATAAATCTTTAAAATGTACTCTAAAATTACCAGGCAACCAGTGCAAAGAGGCAAGGACAGGTGAAATGTGCTCACACCATTTCTTGCCAGTCAGCAGGTGGGCAGCTGCATTCTGGATGGCCTGCAGAGGGCGCAGGGCTGACTGGATAAGACCTACAAATAAGGAGTTGCAGTAGTCCAGGCGTGACATGACAAAGCAGTGACTAGCCCTCTCTAGATCTTTTTTGGGAAATAGGGTTTCACTTTTGCCAGTAACCGTAACTGGAAGAAGCTTGTTTTAACAGTGAATCGTATCTGTCTGTTGAGTTTAACACCAAGGTTTTTAGCAAAGCCATGGCAACATAAATTAAGAGTGCCAATGGCATAATCATACCCATCTAAAAGGTTTTGTTGACCAAATGAAATGATCTCAGTTTTAGTTTTGTTCATATACAGAAAAATAATTTCCATCTAAGAACGAATATCGCTGGGACAGTTCAATAGAGCCTGAACAGAGGCTTGTTGATCTGTTTTTACTGGCAGATATATCTGAACATCATCTGTAAAGCAGTGAAATGAAATATTATGCCTCTGAAATATAGACCCCAAGGCAACATGTATATTGAGAAAAGGAGAGGGCCCAAAATGGAACCCTGAGGCACCCCACAGCTCAGAGGGGAAGTGGCTGAGGAGAACTGGCCAAGCTGGACAGAGAAGTTCCTGTCTGAGAGGTAGGACTCAAACCACTTAGGAGCAGTACCACTAATGCCCACACAAGTATTTAGACGTGACAGGAGGATGTTGCGATCTACTTTGTCAAAGGCAGCTGTGAGATCGAGAAGGACCAGAACAGCAGAGTTACCAGCATCAACTGTTAAAAGGAGATCATTTAAAATTCTAAAGAGCACCATTTCTGTGCGATGATGTGGCTTAAAACCAGACTGGAATCTTTCTGAGATATTGTTTTAGTCAATATGGGACTGTAGCTGCTCAAGTACCACCTTCTCCAAAACCTTGGAAAGAAAAGGAAGTTTAGAGATGGGCCTGAAATTTGATAAAACTGTGGGATCAAGATTGTGTTTTTTGATGAGGGGTTGAACAACAGCATGTTTTAGAGCAGCAGGAACACACCCAGACATCAAGGATGCATTTATCAGATCCATAACCCAGGGCCCAACAGTATGGAAGGCCTCCTTAAAAAGACGAGGTGGAATTCTGTCAAGAGGACAGTAAGAGGGTCTGAGGTGCTGGACAATACCAGTTAATGCTGGTATAGCAAATCTGTCAAAAACACAGGGCAAATGGAAGAGAAGGCAGGATCTGATGTGGATGGAATAAAAGAGGGCCTAATGTCAGAAATTTTGTCATTGAAAAACCTTAGAAAGTCATTGCAAGGTTTGACTGAAGGAATAAGGTCATTCTTATCACAAGGGTTTAAAAGATTATTTAAAGTATTAAAAAGATACCGAGGTTTATGGCTGTTGAAAGACACAAAATTGGATAAAAACTGGCTTTTAGCAGCTTTAACTGCTTTTCTTAGCTTTTCTGATATTCTAATAAACTATTTTTTAAAATGTCCAGGGAGACCTGGAGATGATCCTTCTTCCACTTCCTCTCGGTGCGCCTGCATGCACGTCTTAAAGAGCGAGTGGAATCGTTAAGCCATGACTCTGTTACCGGCTTCAAGCGTTTGCACCTAAAAGGAGCCACCATGTCTAACATGCTGGAACAAGTGCAATTAAAAATGCCAAGCAACTTATCAGAAGTAGGCACACAATAATCACCCTGAGCATAAACAGAGTGATAAAAAGCTGACGGAGAACTCAGAAGCAGTTGAAGGGCTAATTGTGCGTACACGACAGTCAGTGGCGCACAATTTAACACGGGATTGAGGCAGGGTAATGTTAAATAAAACAGCAAAGTGATCCCAAATATGTGTGTCACAGACCTCTCTGATATTTAGTTGCAGACCATTTGATAAAATTTAATCCAACGTATGTCCTTTGTCATGGGTTGGACCACAGACAGACTGGGTGAGATCTAAAGAGTCCGTAAGATGCAGATAGTCTTTCACCAAAGGGCGGGATTCACAGCAGATGTGAATATTAAAGTCCCCAACAATCAAAAACAGATCATGGTTCACTGTCAGTCCCACTACAAAGTCAGGGAAGTCTTTTATAAAATCCTTATCGTACTGAGGCGGACGATAAACCACAGCGCACAAGATGGGCAGATTTGAATTCAGTATAAATGTCTGCAGTTCAAAACTGGAGAAAGAGATCGACGGAGAAAGCCATCACTGGAAGGATGATTTAAAAACAGACGCTACCCCTCCACCTCTGCCTGAGGTTCGGGAACATAAAATGAAATTCACGCAAACTAAAGAAGTCATTCAGGATAAAAGTCTTGTTTGTTAGGAACCTAGCATTCAGGAGATGCTAAGCTAAGAGTCGTCTCCTTGCTGGCCTGGGTGGAAACGCGGCGCAGCAGCCGAAGATTCCTGTGATCCACTCCGCTATTGTGGAACTGGCGTCTGGGAAGGAAAACCCCAACGGCAGGTGACGACAGCCGGCTTCTGAGCGAGGGGGGACAACGGGCTGGATCCATCGCAGACGCCACTGTCGCTTAAGTGAGTAGGATCCTCTGGCAAGGTGAGGGCCAGTCCAACAGGTGAGGACCTTAAGTTTCACCAAGATTCCAGCTCTCTTTTCGCGTCTCCTGGAGCGCTTCCTCTGTGGGATGACAGCTGGTGTGCACAAGAGGTAAGGTGGCACAGACGCCAGGTGAGGAGGGAGACTCGATGTTTGATCACCCAAATCAAGTGATTTCAAGTGAGTGATTCTTGAGATGCTTTAATGCTGATCAATGTTTGTCGATCATACACCAACAAAGCAGAGGAATCTTGGCAAAGTAGACAAAGTAAAGCAGCAGCAAAAATCAGATACAGCAGAACAGGGAGACAGCAGGCCGTACATTCTGCCGCCATCTTGTCCCGTGTGAAAAACCAGAGGATAGCCCCTTGAGATGCAACATTTGGTTTTCAGGAGGGTCCTCATGTCTGTATGATTGTAGTGAAAGTTTTTATAGAAGTATAATCAATAATAATCATGAAAAGAGTAATAATATAGGGAGGTGGGGAGGTGCAGAGACAAATGACTGAAAATAAGTATTTATGGAAGTGACAGACTCATGGACGCCCAGACCATAAATGCGTCCCTACCACATTTGTCTCAGTTGAGTATTAATTCATTAAAGGTAAGCCAGTGTCTACATTAACAGCTATAATGATTATGAACTGGAATGGGGCTAAAGAAATGGCCAAATATGTGTTATATCTGTAATTGTAGTTATTGAGGCTTCGTGACTCCACAGCAGTAGGCAGTCTACACCAAGGATCCCAGGCCACCTACAAGACAAGAGCCAGAGACGAGTACAGGAGCAAACAATCTTTAGAAGCAAACATTACCCACTTGTTTGTAGCTGTCCAAAGAGTATCAATGGGGCACTTCAGAAGGACCTGATTTCAGACAACAAACCCAAAACTCATGCAGAGACCCCACAGACTTTGAAATGAGGGAACAGGAGGTGACAAAACGATCATGTTGGTGTTTGGGACTTGTCACTGCAGCATGCAGAACCTCATTTATGGACTGTTAACCTATTAAAGAGCTGTAGGGGTCATCAGGACTGTTATTCTGTTTTGAGGCTGCAGACTGAAGCATTTTTCAGTCCATTGTTTTGGAACCTTATCAGATTAGGATTAGCAGCAGCAGATCAGTCTTTTAGGACTTAAAGGAATAACAGGCTGCAGACAAAACACCACAAATACACAGGAGAGGATTTCAGAAGCTCTAAACTGAAAACAGGAACACCAGCTTACCAACTGGAGCAGGAGGGAGCGCTGCCCCCTTTCATTCACATTACCTGCTGATCAGAACACATGTTCTGAGCACACTGAGGTACCTGCTGAAGGCTTTTCTCATCAAGGGGCCTTCAGAAACATATGCAGTCACACAGGCTGAAGTTAAACTTCTAACTTAACTCCTCTCTTTGTTTGCTGAAGTCAGCAGAGCATTATGTGAGCGGGGGCAGTGCAGTCACACTGAGAGCGCCCTCTGCTGGATCAGAGTGCTCACTTCTCAAGCTCCTGACTGTTTTCCCCCAGGTTAGAATGATTCTCTGAGTGTGGAATATAAAGTGATGGCTTCATAACCCCCATGGTCACATGTGTTAATCTGCTCTCAGACTGCAGAGTGAAGGATTATGGGTCATAAACCAGGGTGCAGATTGACGATTGGTTTGTGATGCTTTAATGACCCCATAGTTGATGAGAGATGGTTCTGATATTTGGTACCATAAGTGTCCTTCATCTTCTCTGTGTAAGTGGCGCAGGAACCTGATGAAATTCTTCCAAAAGCAACTTGAGACGTCAGTGTTGGTGTGTGGGTTGCGGCGTCTCCATGGCGGTGGCGGCGTTATATTTTAACGGAAACATCATCATTAAAGCAACATCTTCTGCATCTCAGCACATCATCATTTCTCCTGGAGCCTTCAGTAGACGTAAGAAGCTCTCCCTCTCCCCGTGGATCTCATGTCCTCCTCGTCTGTCTCTGTCACCACTGATGGCATTTGGCTCCAATACCCAGAATCCTCCAGTGTACCCAGAGGGGCATGCCAGGAGCTCCAGGAGCAGCGAGCTGCATGCTGGCTCCATGCCTGACATTCCAGCTCCTGATGGTGGATGAACATGAACCTCCGGAGGGGCGGGGGGGCTCACGGACTCACTGATTTATGACCATCAGCACAGCATTCATGAGGGAGGCAGCTGCTGATTGTCCCAGCACAATCAGAAGACCTTCAGACCTTCAGAGCTCAGACTGAAGGAACAGCTGATGCTCTGGATAATTAGATCCAATTAAGCAGCTGTCAGTGCAAGAAATACCCCACAATCCAGAGATGGTTTAGCCTGACAGATCCACAGATGGTTTAGCCCAGAGCTGTGGAAAGAGAGAGTTACGTCATCTCCGTAGATGCCAATGGGCCAATTATTAAACCGAAATGGTGGATCATGGAAGCCCTCAATAGTTCCAATCAATACAACCAAGACAATAGATTCCTATGGCAAAGGAATGTTTATCGCATTTATCGAAGGTCAGTTGACAGGTAGAAAGCTACAGTTGACATTTTAATGATGACCATTTTACAAGCACATTTGAATCAAATTAGCAATGTAATTTAAAGCACGATAGCTCATTGATTTTAAACAAAATATTGATTTTAATGGGGTCACTGGTCTGTTTCTTGTTGTATCTTTCATCCTTGATGAAAACTCTTTTGCAGTAGGTCAGTGTGGTTAATCTGGAAACAACACGATTGAATAAAATGGGTTGCTTTTCCTGATGTGCTCCCGATACACACACACATATATATATATGTATATATATATATACACACACATATTAGGGCTGTCGTGGTATACCAGTATTGACGATAATTGTGGTTCTACATTCGCCCCTGCATCGTCTCCCTCCTGTAGCAGCCAAACAACCCCTCCCCCTTCCTCTTCACACACAAACACGACACAGCCGCTGCAGCTGGGCACAGCACCTAGCCAATGTGGCTAACAGGTAATGTGCGACGCAGCATGAGAGACTGTAAACATGTCGGTGGTGGCCGACAACGACAGCAAGGCACTTTATATTCACTTTAAAACAGTCAACTCGCCGTTGTGGGAATTTTTCGGGTTCCGAAAAGAAGAAGCGGGGAAGTTTGACCACACGACATAATGCAAAAAATGCTGAGCTGAAGTGCCAGCAAAAGGGGGAACACCTAGAACCTGTTCTCTCACCTTCGTCCTCATCACCCCGGAGAGAGTGAGTTTCGTGAACAGGGAAAGTTAATGCTACAGTCAGGTCTTAATTTTTTTTTTTTAAGTTAAGTTGTGATATCATTGGAGTTTATGGTGTTTTCTGTCCTCTGGTAAATGTTAGGCAGCCTCACAGAAGTGACAGAGAGTCCCCCCTCCTGGTCAGCTAACACTGTTACAGTCAGTGGAGAAGAAAAGAAAGGTAGATATGGCTGGTGCATGTCAGGATTAAGCAATCATTAAATCAGTGGCTTACTTCATTCAGGTACTGTTTTCATATTGTCTCAGTACCTCCTTAGACAGGAATTTTGAGTGTAATTCATCTGCCAAAAGAGAAAATACAACATCTATAAAGTTAAAAATAAATTTAATTGTCCCATTATTATTTAAAGTTTTATTGATATCGTGATAATATCGTTATCGTGACATTTTTTGCCCACGATAATTAGGAAGTTAAAATCTGATATCGTGACAGCCCTAATATATACTATATACATACAGGCGATAGATACGATAAATTAGATATTTTATACTTCACAAGACAGTTTCCTGCATGTTTTAAGTTAATAAAGCTAAGTTACAGCATAGGGAACGTCCTTGAAACATCTGAACATGTTTTCCTACTCAGGAGGATCACACAGGCTTCTTCTGAAATAAAAATGATAATAATACATTTCATTTAAAAGCACCTTTCTCAGCACCCGAGGGCACTTTACAGAGTAATTAAAAACAGAATTAAAATACATAAAAACAACAGACAAAAGTGACACAAAATTAAAATGGATCGGAGAAATTATAGGTGGTGGGCCAAGTGGCAATATCATGTATTTGAACGATCCCCATTGAGGGAGGACCTGATTTTTTGTGAACAACATCTACATTTTTTAACAAATGAAACAAAATTTGTTGCTACCCTTGCTTTTTGCACACTTTTTTGTTAATTGACAACTTTGTGTGACTTATCCGTTCCGGCAAACTGACCAAGCAGCCATGTTTGGGGTCCGCCATACATGATGTAGTTGAGGTTATTATCCAATGAGATGCCTGGAAATGCGCCGGCAGGTTTAGAGTCCGCCACCGCTGCTGCTCTCAACTATCGAAGTTATTCCCACACTCAGTACGTCAATCGTGTAAAGATTACTCTAAAGCTGCATTCACACTGAACGCAACTTTGTGACTGAAACCGCATCGCCCACCCAAGTAGCATCACATGTCCATAAATACCTCATTTTGGTCACCGTCGCTCAGTGACGTCACCTCGAGTTTCACCGCAATCATATCATATCATATAATAGGATGTATTAGCTGACATTATTCCAACTGCATCGTTTTCACTCACTTACCAACCACAAAACACTGCAGCTGATGGCCCTGCAGCAGCATCGTCTGCGATTTATCAGCGGTACATCTAAGCGGCACTAATGTCCTCACTAACTAATCCACAGGGACATGGATTGTTACTCTGTGAACCGGAATAAAAGCGGTCTGTCACGGGTACCGTCGCACACCCACACAAAGCTGATTGGCTGTTGCCACACAGCCTCACACGACATCACCTGAAGAGTTCAGACTTTTCAACTTTGGTGACCATGCGACCGAGCAGCGAGCGATGCAGTCGCATCACAGGAGGGTTAGCCCTGCCCCATCGCAGCTGTACATTGACTTTACATGGAGAGTAGTCGCCCAGGTCGCAAAGTCGCGTTCAGTGTGTATGCGGCTTTACACTGACACACATTGCTAAAGTAACAATAGAATAGCGTTTCAGTCACTATGAAAACAGTTAAAATGAAACAATGTTAACGCTCTCCAAATTCTGTTATTAAGCTTGATAAAAGGGGAAAAAATCTTTAGATGTAATCCTCAACATCATCCCAACGTCTTCTGTAACATTAATGTTCTCAATATGTCATTGTGAATTTTATTACGTAATAAATATATGATGATTTCCCAGATTTAACGTCCAGTGAGCTTTTTCTTTTACTTGTCAATCTTGTGTCTAAATGATGAGCATAACGTTAAAAAGAAATAGCCACATGCACCGCACATGTCTTGTTTACTGGCAGAGATCACAAAATTGAAGTGTTTTATGCATGTGGTCCAAAAGGACAGTCCTGTAATACCTTTTGCAGACATTAGATTGAAAAAAATGTAGTTTCTGTGTTTCTGTGGAGAGGGGTTGGTACAGCAGAAAGTACTGTGGTAGAAGAGGCAGTGTAAAGATTTATTTTTTAATTAATAACATTACCTTGTACATAACAAATATGGCAAATACATATTCAGTATGTCAACTTGGCATACACTGCCTAAGGGAACAGAATATTAAAAAAAAGTATTGATGTCTATGGGAAAGTGGTTCAACAATTCATATAATTCTGTGGCTTTGGGTTTTCAATTAATTTGAGTGACTTTAAGTATAGTTTAAATTCGTTTACAAAAAAAGAAACTTGGGATGACTTCATAAATCTATTTTTGTGAATAAAAATTTGACATGACACAAAATAATATTGCAGCAGGATTTGTTGTTTTTGGCATGGAGGATCAGACCAAATGTTATATCTTTTGTTGAGATTGATTTGGGAAAGCTGGAATATATTGTTTTATCCAACTGTGAATGCCAACCAAAAAAAATTCAGCACATAACATGAAAAATACATGGTCCGTAGTCTCAATATCATTACCACAAAATGTACAAATATTATCATCAATGCCAAATTACAATCTGAGCAAATCCTTGGAGGGATAAATGTTATTCATGATTTTTAAGTGTGTTTCTTTAACTTTGGGGGTACAGGAAATTTCATGTAATCTGTTCTAAGTCTATCAGTTGAAGATTGGATAATATATAAATATGTATATATATATATATATATACATAGAGAGAGAGAGAGAGGGGTAGATAGATAGATAGACAGATAGATAGATAGATGTTTTCCTGGGAAAAGAATTTCAGTGAGTCAGTTTCTCATGAAATGTTTATACATCTTTTTTACAGTGTGGCCAGTTGTGGTTGTATAGGTTGGCGAATATATATTTCTTGTTAAAAAAGACAAATTCCTGGGGCAGTGCTTTATATAAATTTACAAAGTCTAAATTTAAGGTGTTGTATTGTGTTTACAACAAAATTGATCACAATTTCGAAAATTCCCTCCTGAGTAAATTAAATCAACAGTGGAAAATATATTTTTATTTAAATTTCTCCCAAATCAGTCTTCATAAAACAAGGAATTGTTCAGATACAGTATATATCTGTTATTCTACAGCGCAACCTTGTGGGGAGAGAAATTGTGTACATATAACAATTTGCAATACAACAATATTTGCTTTCGGACCTCAGACAATGATATTGGCAGCTTATCAATGCTGAAGTCCGTCCTGAGGAGAAAGTTCAGACCTCCAGATTTGTTAAATAAGTAATTAGGAATATAATACCAAAAGGACTCACTATGCCTCAACCAAGATTTTATCCAATTTGTTTTAATGGTCGCATTAAGGTAATCAAAATCAATTACTTTCAGACCTCCATCCTTTACATCTTTCACCAAGCTAGCCTTTTTCAAATATTGTGGCCTATTCCTCGAAAAGGAATTTAAATTAATTTGGTTAAAAGATTTTATCAATTGATTTGGGATGGCATTGGAATGGGCTGGATAAATCCATCTTGATAAACTTTCCATCTTTGTTGAATACCTTTTTTCTAGTATTGATATATCTCTCTGAAGTCATGAGTTTAATTTGGATTTACACTCTTTTATTTTATTTTATTTAACCTTTGTTTAACCTTTATTTAACCAGGTTGGTCCCATTGAGATTAAAAACCTTTTTCAAGGGAGACCTGGCCAAGACAGGCAGCAGCAAAAAAAACACAAGATTACAGACAGAATACAAGTGATTGTTTGATCTTTTGATCCTTTTAAAGGTGAATAGCTAGGTATTTGATTTCTGATTTGATTGGAATATTAGTTTCATGAATAGTAAATAGTTCACATTTGCTGAGGTTTAATGTTAATCCTGAAGCTTTAGAGATTTTTTAAATAATTTCAATAGTTACTGGAACTTGATGTTTACAGGTCAAGGATTTGGTCTGGAAAACCAGGTTGGTTGTTGTTGTACTAATCTTACAAAGTATTGTGAGAAGTGGCTGGCTTTGGCCTGCCAAGGAACAGGAGATGGAAATTATCTTTGGCTGTGTATGTTCATTGATACACATTGTCCTTTTATAAATATGTAAATTTTGCCCTTCAGATTTCAGGGACCTGCTGCGATTCCAGCTTAACAGTGGCTATTACAGGGACTGCAACTGCAACTTTGCAAACATAACAAGACTAAAAGGAGCCCAGAGAAGTGAAAAGGCACCTTTATTTGCAAACACATACAAACACCACAGCATCAAACGTGCTGAGAGAAATAGGCGGGCAGAGCAAGGTTTTCAGAAAATTAAAATATATGGATATGATCAGAAAACACCAAAGCAGTGGAGAAAACTCTGGCATGTGTGCAAAACCAAGAAAACTTGCCAGAGTATCTCTTCAACAATGGATCACATCTGCAAAAACCACAACTGGAAACACAACATCATTATAGGCCATAAGGACTAATGTCATGAAATTAAGATGAATGGGAGCAACACTGACACAATGCTTGTTATCAGTTTTTCTTGTATCATTAATTTGTTCTTGAGAACATGTTCCCTAACAGATTAACTGTTGTCAAAAAACTATTATAATGAAAAAAAAACTTCAAAGTCAGGTCTTTTAAATTTAATGTCTGCTTTATACTAAAATGCTACAGCTAGTTCTTTAGTGTTACAATAGCTGACATACAATTAACGGTTAGCGCTACCTTCTGACGATATACAACGCTGCCCTACAAAGGTAAAGTGCAGTATCTGCAGTTTTTTTATTTTTTATTTTTTGCAGCAATCAAAAGTGCAGTAACTGCTCTTCAATCTCTTAAAGTTTCATAGGGCTCCTGCTTAATTTATCTGAGATAATGCCATTTGTTACTTTGGAGTAACTGCAAAAATGCGCTGTAAAACCAAGGCAAACTGCAGTAACTGCATTTACTGCAGTTTGCCTTGGTTTTAGGACCAAATTTGGGCCATCTCCACTCAGACTTGTGTTAAAAGTTAACCTGTTGCTGTAGAACGTTTACATTATAGTGTTCATTTGTTGATTAGCTCTGCATTTTATGTATTAGAGCCCAATGTAGAATGTTGTCATAATGTCTAATGGTCTGATTTTGTGTTTTATTTTGTGTTAGTGTGAAGTCACACATGAAATGCTTGAGAAAAAAACACTGTTCTGATAACAAAAAACAAAAAATACATTTATAGATAACTCTATCGTTCTGTTGTTGCTTAGTATCATCATTAAGGGGAATATAATTACTCATTCGGTGTTGGTAGTAGCGGCGTGTGCAGTGAAAAATAATATATCAATATTGAAAATTAATATGCCAAATATTATTTAAAAAAAAAAAAAAGTGAAATGGCCTTACTTACTGCACATACTGCAGTATGTCATTGTATGGTCATGTAATTACACTGCAGTAAAACAAAGGCAAAGTGCAGTATAGCCTATAAAACTGTCAAATTTAGCATGACTGTCAATATACAATATACATTAAATTCCCTTCCCTGTAATCTAATAAATCATACACTTGGTAGTTAAATATGATTTCATACTTACACTTGGTGAAAAAGAACACAAAAAGCTGTTTTTCTCCGTTTGGCATTTTTGCAGATACTGCACTTTGCCTTTGTAGTACAGAACGTTGCCATGCGTTTAGCATAGTTAGCATCTTCCAACAACATTCATCAGCTACTTATATACACATGTAGGGGCTTGTTTCACTGGTTGTATGCCGACAGTCGAGTGGATTCTCGTTGTATTCTTAAATGTAAACAGAAGGATTTTGAAGTGGATTCTGAATTTCACCAGGAGCCAGTGAAGCTGCTGGGGGACGGGGGTGATGTGGTAAGAGGAGGGGTTTCTGGTGATGATGCGGGCTGCAGAGCTCTGGACCATTTGACGCTTATAGAGGGATTTGTGAGGGGCACAGAAGAGGAGTGAGCTACAATATTCAATACGTAATGTGACAAGGCTGTGGACCATTAAGCAGAGGTGTGAGGGTTGAGGGAGGGGCGGAGACGATTAATGTTACATAGGTGGAAATATGCAGACCGGGTGATGTTATTGATGTGAGAGTGGAAAGAAAGTAAGCTGTGGAGGAGGGGAGGGGGACACTGTGGAGCTGTCTGTGGTGAGGGAGAAACTGTCAGCCCTGGATAAGGTGGATTTGGCACTGACAAGGAGGAGTTCTGTTTTATCACTGTTGAGTTTAAGGAAGTTGGAGGTGAACCAGGATTTAATTTCTAAGAGGCAGTGGGTGAGGGAGGAGGGTGAGCGAGAGGCGTCAGGTTTACTGGACAGATAGAGCTGGGTGTCATCCGTGAAGCAGTGAAGGTGGATACCAAATCTATAGAAAATATTGTCAAGTAGGAGAAGATAGAAAATGAAGAAGAGGAGCCCCAGAACAGAAACCTGGGGCACACCTGAAGTGATGGGGGAGGGCTGTGAAGTTAAGGATTTGAGCTGGATGAACTGAGTGCAGCCTGTGAGGTAGGAGTGAAACCAATGAAGGACGGTGTGAAATGTTACAAAAAAATAAGTCAGTAATTTTCCAAATCACCAACGCTGATGTTATAAACAAGGAAATTTAATGACGTTACAGGATCAAGCAATGTTTGCTAGTCAAGAACGTAAAGTAAAGCTGGTTTACTGTCCAAATTCTTCCTTTTCAGAGGAAATTTCAGCAATTTTAAAAGCATTATCGCAATAATAATGTTTCTACACAAGTGCATAGAATAGGTACCATGTTGGAATTTGCCTAAGTCAATGTATGAATGTAACTAGAAAAGCACTCAGAGAGCGCAGACCTCCGCCAAGCAGCTTCGGTCCATTTTGGCGAAAATTGTCCTATCTGGCAATGTTAAATAA
Source organism: Cetoscarus ocellatus (assembly GCA_037902135.1). Lineage (NCBI taxonomy): Eukaryota > Metazoa > Chordata > Actinopteri > Labriformes > Labridae > Cetoscarus > Cetoscarus ocellatus. Next base: position 1,503,622 of record JBAMNC010000267.1, on the reverse strand, counting down.
TCCTTTAAAAAATTCCTGGATCCAGACGATGATCCGGATCACCCCCAAAATTTAATCAGTTCTTCCATATCCCATTTCCGACAATTCCTGAAAATCTCATCCAAATCCGTTCAGAACTTTTCAAGTTATTTTGAACACAAACAAACAGACAGACAGATAAACGCCGGCAAAAACATAACCTCCTTGGTGGAGGTAAAAATCGGAAAATATTGGTAAGTAATTACCAGAAACCGTGGCTAAGCAGTTCTTTAAATGACCCGCCAAGCTTTGTTTGGAACTATTTGGCTGCTGCATGAACCACGCGACCCTATGCATTCTGACCCCTCAATGACACCAGTCTCTCTTTCCACTGCTCTGGTTTGGCCCAACAGATCCAAGGATGGTTTAGCCTGACAGATGTTATGAGAAAACTTCCGGTGGCGCTGCTCCATAGTGACCTGCGTTTGTGCTACTATTGCTTCTGTTTGTTTTTAAACTTTGTAAGTATTGTGCTTATGCTCGTAGTTATATGCAACGCAGGCAAAGCAGCTGCGAGCATGGCAGAGTGTGCACATGAACAGCTACAGTGCACACCGGGAGCACCTATCTTCTTCCTAGGCTACTTCAACCACTGTAAACCAGAGTCTGCTTTATCAGGCTTTGAACAATATGTGAATTGTCACACCAAACACAACAGAATATTGGACAAATGCTATGGCAATATCAAGGGTGCATACTCCGCAAAGCCAAAGCCTCCCCTTTCTGACTCAGACCATAATACAATACATCTGACGCCCTCATATAAACCAATCTTCAAATCATGCAAACCTGTACCCAAGACCGTTAATGTCTGGACAGAAGATTCAACTGAGACACTAAGGGGTGTTTCCTGTGTACAGACTGGTCCATATTTCACACTCTAGAGCTTGAAGAGGCTACAGATACTGTAGGGGACTATGTGACCCACAGATGGTTTAGCCCAACAGATCCACAGATAATTTAGCACCCCCCCCATCAAGAGCTGGTTTTACCAAGATAAACCAGAGAATGTTCAACCCCCCAAATAAAGTGATGCTTCTACCCTGATAATCCAGATATTGTTTATTTGGATAAACTGGATAATCCAGATAGGGTTTAACCACAAAGACCAGAGTTGGTTTGAACCAGATAATGCAGAAATGGTTCAACCTGGATAATCCAGAATTGTTTATCCCACAATCCAGAGATCGTCAAACTCTGACAATCCAGATAAATTTCTACTTTAATAAACCAGAGATGGTTTTACCCTAAATCAGGTTTAGATTGCTCCCTTATTCAGATATTGTGTTACATGGTTAACAGTGATGGATTTACCCGGTACAGAGATGTTTTCGGTTTTCTGAAAGTGACAATATGCTGAGATCGGTGGCCGTCATATGAAGTTATGGGGACGGCTTTTTATGTTTGTTCACCTTCGTTTTTTATTCACCTTAGCCAGCTTCAGTGCTCACCAAATGTCCCCTCAATGACCAGTCGTCTGACATCAGTCAGACTTCATCCAGTACCTCCTTCAGGCCAACAGCAGACCTTTCACACATTCATTCACAACCAGACTTCTGATCCACCCCTGTTGTTTCAGTAGAGCGTCTCTGTTGGTCTTGATTGGCTGCCAGATCTTAATGTGAGAACAGAAGCAGCTGGATGCTCTGTTTATGACCACACTTTAGATGTGAAGACAATTGGACAGGCGACCTTTAAACAATAAAACAAGAACAACTGCAGCTGTCTAAAACACACCTACTTAACCAGATGGTCCTGGGTCAGACATGGACCCCTTTAACCTTCTAAAGGTCTGAAGAGGCTGCATGGAGACACTTTTAGGATGGACATCATTATTATATCACAACATCCATTGGTCCAAAAACTCAGAGTGATGTGCTAATAATTAGTGTGAGAAAGTCCTTCCTGCTGCCCAAAGGTCCTGATTCACATGTTCTTTGTTATTTTGGCTTTCAGACCCACAGCAGTCAGTCCAGACCTTCACACCAGGACGTCATTTCACCAGGCCTTGTTTTTCATGTCCAGTAAGCCCACATATGGCTAATGAGAGCACTCGTTTGCACATACGTCACAGTGAAAACCTTGACCCTAGACCCACAACCTCCAGCAGAATAGTCTTGTCATTTTTTCCCTGTCATGGTGGACATTTTGATTAGATTAGATTAGATTAGATTAGATTAGATTAGAGTAGATTAGATTAGAGTAGATTAGATTAGATTAGATTAGGTTAAATTGAATAGTACTTTATTAATCCCCTGAAAAAAACTCTTTAGGAAATTGAGATTCCAGTAGCGGTTAATTATGACAGATAAAAAGATATATAAAAAGAAAAGATAGATTTAAACAACAATATAAAAACACATGTTTAAATATAAATAAAATAAAAATAAAAATATATAGCTACTGGCTGGCTACTGCTCCTTCCTGTCCTCAGTCTTCCTGTTACTCCTCGTCCCCCCCAGTGAAGAGTTGTTCAGTCTGAGGGCCTGAAGGACAAAGGATTTTCTCAGTCTGTTGGTCCTGACCATGAAGGAGCAGTCTGGAGCTGAACAGGCTCCTCTGGGTGTTGATGACGGTGCAGAGGGTGACTGGCATCATCCAAAATGTTCAGCAGTTTGTCAAATGTCCTCTTCTCTGTCACCATCACCAGACTGTCCAGCTTCATGCCGACCACCTAAAATTGCTGAAATTGAAGGTGTCTTCAGTGATATTGCCAGGGATCTTTGAGAGTGTTCAGGGTCTTGATGCTTTAGGGGTCCTTGATGATAACCAGAGTATTGAAGATTTGGGTGCATAACAACTGTAGGAGCCCCTTTAATATTTTGAGAGGCCCTTATAAATGATGATGGTTCCTCAATGATAGTGATGTGGATCTTTTGTGGTGGTCCTTGAAGGAACATTCTCAGTAATGGACCTTGATAAGGCCAGGTGTCCTTGATAAAGGTGGTGGGGGGTACTTGATGATGGTGGCATCCTTGTTGATGTTGATGGTCTTTGGTTATATTAAGGGTTCTGGTTGGATGGTGGTGGTCTTGATGATGAAGGGGGGCCCTTAATGATGATGGTGGTGGTCTTGAGGATGATGGGGTCCTTGATGAAGGTGGTGGGCCTAGCTTATGGTGGAGGTTTTTATGCTGCAGGCTCTGGAGTCTGGGTTGGATCTTAACGTGTGTTTATGAGTCCATGTTGACGGTGGGGCTCATTCCTCATGGTCTATGTAGATTGTGGTAGTGTTAGGGGTTCTTGTGGATGGTGGTGGTCTTGGTGATGATGAAGATAGAGGTCTTTAAAGATGCAAGGGTCCTTCTTGGTGTTGGAGGCTCTGTGATCCCTTCTCTGATGGTGAACCTCCAGCAGCAGATGTAGCTGGAGTGAGGGTGAAGCAGTGGATGATGGAGGAGAGCGGGCGTCAGAGCAGGGTCAGGTTCCTGGTCTATCTGTCAGCAGATCAGATCATCAGCAGCTCCCTGCTGGTCCACTGCTGACGGCCTCCGTATTAGCCAGGGGAGAGTGTGTGGTGTAGTCTTACCCGCAGGCCTGAGATCTGGGGGGTGAGGATAGGTGGTACCCTTAGAGGTCATATGTCATGTGTGTGTTTGCACTTTGTTAAAGAGTGTGTGCCATTTTTACAAGCATCTGAGCAGGAACATCTACATCTTCAGCCTGGAGACAGAAGATCAGAACGTCGGAAATAATCATTAGACATTTGTAAATGTTAAGATGATGTCACACGTAATAAAACCCTATATTTAAACACATCCATCCTGCAGACATCACCATGGTCCCAGCATGGAGGTCCAATCACCTATGGTCAATCCAGACACCAGGATGTCCTTCTGAGACTGAAGATGTCTTTACAGGAGAAAGTTCAGCTTCATTTCTTTGCCTCCACACTCTTTATCATCCTCTGTAATCCGCTCAGTGACTCCAGTGAAGCTAAAGTTAGCCTGCCATGGAGGACGGTCCATGATCAGAGGGTAACTAGGAGGCTGCAGAGGCATTATGGTAGTTTACCAAGAACTGCTCTGTAGATGAAGATCTACCAGTGCTGTGGTCTGCGTACTCATGTAGATGTTCAGCAGACCAGAGTGAGTGAGGGAGGATATTAGTCATGAAGCTGAGGGATGTGTCTGTTAAATCAGAGAACCATCACACCTTACTGTACGCCCACAGAACTCCAGCCAGTTCCTTCCTTTTATTCGTCTGGTGGACTTCTCTGGAGTTTCACGTCTGAAAAGTCCAAATGTGATAGATCAAGAAAAGTTTGTTGGTTTAGAAGTTAGAAGTGCTCTGCATGATTCTGAACACAAGGAGAATAAACACAAGGAGAGCACTTGTTGATGGCTCGCCAGCACAGTCCAGACCTCCAGCATGGTGGACCTCCTGATGGCGTTTGGATGAAGATGGTGTTGGATGGTGTGTGTTCCCTCTTCAGAGAGTGTTGATACTAAAATGTGAATTAATGTGGTCATCTTCTCTGTTTGTTTACAGGGCAGCCATCACCGCCCTCACTGCTCTACTCAGCACAAGTAAGTCTGATTTATGATGATGATTGTTGGAACTTAGATAACTGTTGTGGTACTGTCAGTAATATTTATTTTAATAATAACAATAATTTTTTTAGAGGGATTTTTATTGACACTGTTGTAATATCAAAATGATTATTATCATTATTAGTAGTAGTATAATTATAAAGATTACTACTGTTGTACACCAAATATCCAGAGTGCATTACATCAAAAGGACCAAAGCATGTTTCTGTTTTTTCTGACCAGTCAGCTGTAGTTTACATGCCTCTCAGATGAAACATATCTAAATGAAAATCTGCTCTTCACCCATGAATGCTCAGACAGTCTGACCTATGTCCAGCAGGGAGCGCCATAGGGCTACCTACACGCTATCTGTGTCCCGGATTGGGGGGGGGGGGGTAGTCTCTGGGGGTCAAGTATATGGTTCTGAGTCTCATGGTGGCTTCAGGCAGGTCAGGAACAGGATTTTACACCTACGGCAGCCTTGGAGGGTCAGAATCATAGGTCAGGTGTGACCTGTTGGTTTTCTCTGAACAGTCACAGATGTTACCTGGCTGTTGGACCAGGACAGATCAGGCTGTTAGCGGCGCCCCCTGCTGTTCCACACACAGACTCCGTAACACTCGCTTGGAGAACGGACCTGCATTGATTTATATTTTTTACCTGAATTCATGTCAAATTTCCTCAGATGCAGACTGACCCCCCCTCTGCACCCCCTACTCTTTCAGAGGCCAACGTGTCCCTGGCCGTGTCCAAGGGCTTTGTGGGCGGTCTGCTGCAGCTCTTCGAGGACTGGTTCAGTAACGACTCCCAGCATGAGGCCACAGCCATCTGTCACGCTTTACTGCGCTGCCTCCTTCAGGTCACCCATAGAACTGCAGGCAGACAGGCAGTGTTATCACAGGGTGGTCTGCGGCTGCTCTACCAGACCACACAGGTGACTTCAGGGTCATTTGTTCAGTGTTGACCACACAGGTGACCTCAGGGTCATTTTTTAGTGTTGACCACACAGGTGACTTCAGGGTCATGTTTGAGTGTAGACCACACAGGTGACTTCAGGGTAATGTTTGATTGTAGACCACACAGGTGACTTCAGGGTGATGTTTGATTGTAGACCACACAGGTGACCTCAGGGTCATTTTTTCATTGTAGACCACACAGGTGACTCCAGGGTCATGTTTGATTGTAGACCACACAGGTGACTCCAGGGTCATGTTTGATTGTAGACCACACAGGTGACCTCTAGGTCATTTTTTCAGTGTAGACCACACAGGTGACTTCAGGATTATGTTTGTGTGAAGATTACACAGGTGTGTTCAGGGTCATTTTTCAGTGTAGACCACACAGGTGACTTCAGGGTCATGTTTGAGTGTAGACCACACAGGTGACGTTTGAATCAATCTGTTCTTAATGTCCATATTTATTGACATTTAATACAGTCGAGCTCAGAGATGCTGCTGTTGTCAAACTGTTTTAAAACTGAAGTTAAAATAATGTATAAAAATATCAAAATATAAATAATTTATCTATTTTATAAATAAGAGATGTGGTCTGTGTGGTGGTCCATCCTCAGGCGTGTTTGATGACCAAAGGTCGGGAGTGTTTGGTGGAGCCATCTGTTCAGCTCATGAGGAAGTGTCTCCCCAGGACTCCTCTTCCTCTGACCTCAGATCAGTCTGTGTACACCTTCAGCCTGCCTGGAGGGTCACATGATGCACCCAAGCTCAACATTGCTCCAGGTAACATTTATAAACTACTCTGAAATCAATAATCCAGGTGCTGTAATCAAAGTACACTCAATCAATAATCCAGGTACCGTTATTTAACCACATGAACAGTGGGTCATAGTTCAGGTACCAGGTTACATGCTCTAACCTCCTGCTGCGTTTGTGTCTCCAGCAGGAAGCAGTGAGGATGAGGAGGATCTGGACGATGAAGATGCAGACAGCAGAGCCATTGTGAGTTGGTTTCATGTCTATCATATTGTGGTTATGACTTTTATCTTCTTAAAAATGTTCTGACCTTGCGGGCTGAGCTGGAGGTCACGGCTCTCTGCTGGAACACCGTGGACTGCCCCCTGCAGGTGAGGACGTGATGGTGTGTTCAACGTTACCTTGTAATTCAGATGCTGGAGCAACAAATCATAACTCATCCCAGTTTAAGGACTTCCTGCTCTGAGCTGGTTAACTCAGTACCTGAAGATCATCTGACCTGAGTAGACATTCTGACCTAAGCTGCTGTTCCTTCTGAGGTCGTGGATGTTCTGACCTTCAAGCTCAAAGGAAACACCATGAGTCTCAGGTGAAGGAGGTTAGGTGCCTCAGGGCCACAGTCGGGGTGGATTCATCACGTGGTGAAGAGGGGGCCAACCTGACAGGTCAGTCTATTCGTTCCAGCCCTCCAGAGCTTAGGACCAGCGTGCCACAGGGCAAGGTGGTAAAGGTCGGAGGGTCAGGGTCAGGGTCAGGCCTTGTGGGCGGGGCTGACACCCAGAGTTACCTACTGCATGTGGGTCTCGCTGTGTCTCTTCATATGGGATGATAGAAAACACTTGTAGAGGTGTACCTCAGGTGTGTCACACTGGATGAACGAGTGCTTGTGTGTTTTCAGGACGATGACCTGGAGACGGATTTAAACAAGCTTCGTCTTCGTCCTGAGCCTGACCGACCCAGAGAGCTGCTGACCCAGTACAGCCGATTGTGCCCTGAGCTGTCACATGACTTCCAGGTAAAAGAGAACTTTTCAACAACACAGACCAGCAGCAGAAGCAGCTTCACACCAACATCTCATCACGTAACACATGCTGAAGAGGGCCCACCATGGCCTGATAAAGTCCATGTGCATTCCAAGGTTTCTCCGAAACTGGCAGCTGGACTGCTCAGATGTTTCTCCCAAGGTTCTTCAGTCACAGTGACTGGGCCAGGAGGTGGAACATAAAGTCTTGGTTGACCTTTTTTGTGCACCTGACTGAGGTGTTACCTGAGTCTTTACCAGGGGGTATGGTCCTGGTCTGCAGGTTGTGATTGAAGACACCCCAACATTGGTCCTGATTGGGTCCTGCCACTGGTTTAGGTACATGGACAACATCTAAGTCACGTTACAGTCAAAAGCCTTCACCGCTCACAGATAAGAATGCTAATGTGGCCCTCATGGTCGCCCAGAGCCTCATCCCTGCTCTACAGATCAAACAGCCAGGTCTCCATGGCGATGGCTCCACCACATGAGCCATAAAATACAGACACAACCAGCTCGTTGATTTGAGTTCACCCGTCTGACACACATGCAGGACTGATGGCTGCAAGAGGAGACTAACTACTTCCTATTTTAGACAGCTGTCATAGAACTAGTGCGCCATCTAGTGGCACAAGTAGGTTCTACAGCAGTAGTCCAGCTGTTACAGTGTGCAGAGCTAAGAAGACCTGATAATAAAGAAAGTACTGATCCCAAGGTTCAAGGTTTTTCCTTTGAGATGTGACATCTGGTTGTCTATGTGCTTATATAAGTGTTTATTATGGTGGTAAAGCCAATAACAACCAGAGGAAGGCCATTCTAATATAGATAACACAGCAGCATGATTTGAAAAAGAGACTTTATGTCAAATGATGTCCTTCCTGTTGATGGGGGGGGGGGGGGGGGGGCAAAGGGACCAGAAGAATTTATGATAGTGCCAAACTCCTGGCCAGTGAACCCCAAGCAGGACAAGCTGATGGTCTGTAACAGGCTGATGGTCTCAGTGTGAGGACGGTCCGTCCCTGGTTGGTCCTGAGTCCTGTCCTGCAGATGAAGTTCTGATCTGAGCAGTGATAAAGGGTTTAATCTGTGGTGAGGGGAAACAGAATAATCAGGCTGATTATTGATTAAATCTGATCAGTCTCCCCCCTCACAGGCACACTGAGCTGATTTAAGTTACTGATCTGATATGAAGGGGACGTCAGTGGACAGCTTGAAGGACTTCTATCTCCTTCTGTCTGCATCGGATTATTTATTGATTTAGATATATATATTCATACGCATATTTAAATCTGAAATATGATCACATTTATTCACATGGCGGAGAATGTCAATGCCATGTTTACTCTTTAGGTCATTATCGGGTCGTTGGCCCCTCCTGCAGCAGCGATGGCTCCAGCCGCCCTGCTGGTTCTTCTTCACAGGCTCAGAGCTGGTCTCTGAAATGTAGCTAATGCTCAGGCTAATGCCCTGGATCTCAGACCGCCTGGACCGTCCCTCTGACCCTAAACCCTGTTTTTGTCTGACAGGAGCTGAACCTGAGCTCAGGGTCAGAAGACTCCTCATCATCTTCATCTTCAGCATCGTCATCATCAGATGAGGAGATGGCGCTTCCTACTCGCTCCTCCAAGAGACACAGGAGGAGGATGGGCAACGAGTGGTCCCCATCCTCTTCAGGGTCACACAGTGAGACAGACGGGTCCATGGACGGACACACATCAGGTCAGAAAGACCACATCATTACCATAGCACCACTAAAATTCAGACTTTAGTGTTCCTCAGCCTGGAGGGAGCCTGGATCTACTGAGGACCAACTTCAGTATGAGACAGGACTTCATCTCCAGCAGCAGAGAACAGCAGTCGGTATCAGCTGTGTGAGAGGATCACCATGGTGTTCCTGCTGCACAGTCCAGAAGGTGTTGTGTCCAATTTTCTGGAATATTGTGCCAGTCACCGGGCCTCTATACTCAGTCTAATCTTTTGGAGATGTGCAGGAGACAAAAACTTTGTTGTAGAAAAAGGTGCAAGGTAAAATCAAGAGAGAAGTCCAACCAACTTGCAGCCAGCTGTCTTTATTCAGTCATCCAAACAGTTAGGTGAGTTGGGTCTGCAGAGTCAACTCCAACAAACAAAGGCAAGACAGCATTTTTTATAGTATATTTTGTTGGTGTTACATGGTTACACAGGATCCAAAACACAAACCCCTTCTCTCTTTAAAATATTTCTAATGGGACGGTTTCAATCGTGTCATGACATGATTGGATAATTCCAGGTGATAATGTTCCACCCTGATGTGCAACCTTGAGGTCGCTGCGACTGATACAGAGCTATTTTTTCACTGTACTGCACAGGGAGAGAATATGTCTCAAAAACATGCACAAATACAAATCCACCCTGTGTCTGAGACTGAAGTGCACAGACGAATAGATAAGAAGAAGTCCCTGCTAGATGGGTTCACTGAGGGCATGCAACCTTCACATGGCTGCATTTGGATCTCTGGCTTCATGGAGGAGTACTGCTCAGAGATCTGAAGGCTGAGTCTCAGAGATGTCCTGGCTGGGGAATGATTGCACATTGCTATACAGCACAAATCATCCAGAAACCAAGGTTAAAGCACCTGCTAATACCTCTTCATGAAAACAGAGGCCTGTGTGTATGTGCTTATCAGCAGCTCCTGAGACACACACATACACTCTGCCTGTTGGTTCTGTCTGTAGAGAGAGTGAGACACACACACACACTCTGCTGATCTAAGCTGTAAACCTGCCTTCATGGATGACTACAGAGGCAAGGCCCAGAGAGAGACCTCAGCAGAGTAACTTTATTTGTGATCTTATAATTTAATAAATGGACAGATCCGAGGTCTTGTTCAACTTTATCTAAACTGTCATTGTTCTTCCTGTCCCATTAAATTTTGAATACAGCTTACCTTCTGACATTATTAAACATTATCAATCACCAAAAAATGTTACTACAAAGATCACCATGGTGTTCCTGCTGCACAGTCCAGAAGGTCGCCATGGTGTTTCTGTCTCTTGGTCTCACTGAAGAGGATTCAGTAGACCCAAAGGATCAGTCAAAGTCCCTCATTCTGCCCCTCTTGTGTTTTTGTGTCTTCAGGATCTGCAGCAGGTCTTCACCATCGCAGAAACCTTCTGAGCACCAGCCCGAGCTTCAGGAGCATGGTGAGGGAGACCAGGTGCGCCAACACAGCCCCTCACCTGTGTGTGTGTGACAGCTTCACTCCTCTGATGGTTCATTACGCTGCACAGTAGTGCAGCGGTAAGCTCTGTCAGTGGTAAAGAATCAGGTTTACATGTTCTATCTGTGAATGTGCAGGTTTCCTCCAGGTACTCCTGTTTCCTCCCACAGACCAACCACATGCTCTTTGGTTAGAGGGTGACTCTAAACTGATCTCAGGTGTGAGTGTGTGTCTGGCTCTACATGTCAGCTCTCTGTCTGTGATTGGCTGGTGATAAGTACAGGTGTACAAGGCTTTGTTCATCTCCTCTGCTCCACCTGGAGTCTCTTGTAGGCATGAACCTGTCTCTTGACCTCCCCCCTGTTCTGTCTGCAGGGATGACACCCCCTCAGGTGAGCGAGGGTCTGATCAGGTGGATGAAGAGGAGGTGTCTGAAGACTCCCACCACTGCACCATGATTCACAGGTTGCTGGAGCGTCATGGAACCTGCATCCCCCACCACAACCCCCGACTGTACTGGGCTGCAGCATCTAAAACCAGGTCCATCCCCGGCTTCAGCATCCTGGCCTTCCCTGACTTCTGGGGTCACCTTCCCCCACAGGGACCTGAGACCATGGCCCCCCGCAGACCCCATGTTCAGAGGTAGGACACCAGAGACAGGCACCAGGGTGTCTCCTGTGGTTTGGTAATAACAAAATTGGAGAATATCGGACCCGTATCATCACAGAATCACAGAGGTGAAAGGTCACCCTCTGACCTTTCAGACCGATCAATGAGAACAAATCAGGTGGTTAGACCAGATCACATGGTCAGTGATAAACCTGTGACCTCAACCTGCCTGAGGATGCTGCTGTGACTGCTGTGTTACATCATCCTGGATCTCCCCTATTGCAACAAGTTGGATTTCATTGCCTCAGTCCTGATCCTGCAGGCTTGAGCTCCTGTCTGCTTCATCTCTGTCTGTCCATCTGTCCAGCTGTCTGTCTATGCATCTGTCCATCCATCTGCCTGTTTGTCCATCAGTCTGTTGATCCATCCGTCCTTTTGTCTGTCTGTCCGTCTGTCTGTTTGTTCATCTGTCTGTCCATCCATCCGCCTGTTTGTCTGTCCGTCTGTCTGTCTGTCTGTTCAGCCATCTGCCCGTCCATCTATTTGTCTGTCCATCTTCCTGTCTGTCTCTGCCCCCCTCTGTCTTGTATTACATACCTTCCACTGGCTGCAGTCTGTCTCCATGTCCTCATCATGTCCCATTCTGAAGATTCAAAAGCAAGGCAACTGGACTGTGTAGAGTTTGTTGGGAAGACGTTTCACTTCTCATCCAAGAAGCTTCATCCAAGAACTGAAGAAGCTTCTTGGATGAGAAGTGAAACGTCTTCCCAACAAACTCTACACAGTCCAGTTGCCTTGCTTTTGAATCTTCAGAATGACCATGACCTGGATGAATGAGAATCTACACAGACGTATCATGTCCCATTATTCCTCCATCCTTGTCGTCTCCAGCGGGAGGAACAGCTCATTTGTCTGTCTCAGTTCGGTCTCTGAGTTTCTCTCGGTCTTCATTCACACTGTCTCTGCTGTTATCCATCTTTGTCCTCGTACACATGTCCACTCCACAGGGCAGACAGACTGACCCTTAGGTCCCAGTGGTCTATTTATCACCACGCTGAGCCAATTAAGTCAAAAACCGTCCACGTTAAACCCATGATGACTTGTTCTTGTGAGCCCTGCACGTCACACAACACCAGAGCTGCTGTCATGACAGAAGTTTGAAGTTTGTTTGTTTGTTTATCAGACTGAAGGTGTTTGAGGACATCAGGCGGTTCTTGAACACTGATGACATCATCAACCAGGTGGTGTTTGACCTGGAGGACAGCAGGTAGATACACACACTCATGCACACCCATAGAGACACCTCTCAGTGTGACAGTACAGTCTGGTCACAACAGGGGGCCTCACACACCTGTTTTTATTGCAGCATTGATGACATCACAGTGGTAATAGGATTTATGATGTTGATGTTCAGCTCTTTTATGGTCCTCCCTGTTCAGTGTCGAGTGTCCTTCAGACTCTCTGAGGTTTCACTCAAAGTTCGAGAGCGGGAACCTGAGGAAGGCTTTGCAGATCCGCAGGTAAAGACTCACACAGATCCAGAATCCAACGCCCCCCCCTCCTCGTCTGTCTCATGTCCCTCCCCCCCTGCTATAGGTATGAGTACGACCTGATCCTGAATGCAGACACTAACTGCTGCCAGCACACTCAGTGGTTTTACTTTGAGGTCAGTAACATGGAGGCTGACGTGCAGTACCGCTTCAACATCATCAACTGTGAGAAGACCAACAGCCAGTTCAACTACGGTGAGACAGTCTGTCTGTCTGTCTGTCTGTCTGTCAGACAACATCTGTGTAACGACTTAGGGATTTTTCAGGCCTCATGGTCATCAGCAGAGGGACCTAATGATCTTCACCTTTGAAATGTATATCCTTTGTCCCCACTCATCAGTCTGGTGCAGAAGCTTGAACAGGTTTGTGTTCAGAAGTCATCTTCAGCCAACAGAAGCTTCAGTCTGACCAAAGAACATTGCACAGCATGCCTTGAACCACACACCTCTGTGAGGAGAGGGGGCTTTACCTTATATATATGTATATATATGATTTGATTAGATAGGATATGAAGGAGTGGGAAGAAAGCCCTTTATGATCCTCCTGTGTAGATTAATCCTGGACTGTGGGATCCATCCATACTAAGAAGGTCAGACCTTTGTCCATAACCTGCTGAAGTGTGAAGGTCAGGTGTGACTATTGAATGTGTGTCCTGCAGGTATGCAGCCTGTCCTGTACTCTGTCCGAGAAGCTCTGGAGGGCCGACCTCACTGGGTCAGGACGGGAGCTGATGTTTGTTACTTCAGGTGAGAAGAACATGAACATGGTAGAACATAAATGTATGATGGTCACTGAAACATCTCTGTGTGTTTCTTCATCTCACATGGACCATAACATGGAGCACATGTGTCATATGTGAGGCTTCCTGATTAAAGCATGTTAATTATCATCAAACCAACAATGAAGAACATGTTCATTGTTCCTGCAGGAACCACTTCTGTTCATCTGAAGGACAGAGGACCTCCACCTTCTACACTTTGACCTTCACTGTGACCTTCAGACACCAGGAGGACGTTTGCTACATCGCCTACCACTACCCTTATACATACTCCGCTCTTAAGGTGATCTATCAGTTAAGTCATCCATCCATCCATTAATCCATCCATCATCTACTCTCCCTCTCTTCTTTAAAGTGATCTGTTATTAAACCCATCCATCCACACATACATCCAACCACACATCCATCCATCCATCCATCTATCCATCCATCTATCCATCCATCCATCCAACTTTCCATCCATGCATGCATCCCTTTATCTATCCAGCCATCCAGCAATACAAATGTGCTCCTGTAAGTCAATCTTCCTGTCCTTAGTTCTCCTGTCATGGTAACAAACAGCCCAAACTGGACCAAAGGTGATCATCTTGAGCCCTGATCATTGAGATGTTCAGTCAGTGGAGCTTGGTCCCCCCCACACACACACACACACCCACACTGACTGATGTGTCTATTGCTATGTCAGGCTCACCTGAAGGTTCTGCAGAAGAGCCTGGATCACTCCAGAATTTTCTTCAGACAGCAAGTCCTCTGTGGGACTCTGAATGGGAACTCCTGTCCTCTGGTCACCATCACAGCATGTCCCAGCAGCCGCAGCTGGAGAGACCTGCACCAGCTCCGTGAGTACTGAGAGAGAAGGAGAGGAGCACTCATCCACACTCATGTCCACAGATCGATGAACTCTGGGCGTCTACATGCAGTTAAGAATATGATGGATCTTCTCTGGGTTTGACATGACCCTGTCAGGGAGAGTCCATCAGAACTGCTCCCGAGAACAAAGATAGCCGCTGAATTTGACCTAAAGAGGAGACAGACTCTAAATCATAAAAAGAAGTATAAAATGGTGTTTGGATATTATAAATATTTCTTAGACAAAACTGTGTGATCAGTTTTTATCCATTAATGTTATAGAGGAAAACCAGATAGTGTCCGTTTGACCCATGAGGAGAGCATGTGTGACAATTTCCTGTCATTCAAAATATGTATTTTCTTCAACTCAAGCTTAATAATAATGTCATAAATGAGGAATGTAAAACTTATGGATGTGTTGAAATTGAACTGCTGAAAAAGGTGAAACTCATAACCTTGTGTTTCTTTATTAAATCAGACTTCATCAACAGCCTTAAATCGCCACAGCTTAAATCGCCACAGTTCTGACATATTTAGCTTCTTGCTCAGGTAATCGGCCGTGCATTGTGCTGACGGCGAGGGTCCATCCCGGTGAGTCTAATGCCAGCTGGGTGATGAAGGGCAGTCTGGAGTTCCTGTGCAGCAGCGATCCCGTGGCTCAGAGTCTGAGGGAGGCCTTCATCTTTAAGATCATCCCCATGCTCAACCCTGATGGGGTCATCAACGGCATGTGAGACACTCACTGGCATACAGGGTGGGGGGGTGTATCCTGACCTCTGACATCAGATCTTGTGTTAAACTTGATTTGAGCTCATGTTGATACTGGCCTCAGATCTAGTGTTACTCGTGACCTTAGATCTCACTTAATCCTGACTTCAGATATATTTTAAATCCAGGTTTGATCTCATGTTAACCCTGGTTTGATCTAACTTGATCTAATGTTAATCCTGGTCTTGGACCTCATTTTAATCCAGATTTGAGCTCATGTTGATCCTGGCATCAAACATTGGATCACATATTAATCCTAAACACAGATATCATGTTATCCAGAATTGAGCTCATGTTAACCAGAATTGAGCTCATGTTAATCCTGGCTTGAGCTCATGTTAATTCTGACTTCAGTTTATGTTAATCCTGACCTCAGATGTCAGATCTTCTTGACACTGAAGCATCCCTCACATCTGAGTCAGTCAGTCTCCTGGTCCTGCACCATGGTCTTTCTGTAATGATCCAGGGCACCTTCATGGTCTGGTTTTTTGAAGGTTCACAGTGAGTCTATAATAATCCAGATCTTCTTCAACCTCACATCCATCCCTGCTGAGAAGAACATAAACAGAAAGTTAGTTAGTCAGTTAGTTAGTTAATTTGTCCGCGTTGGGAAATTGGGGTGTCATTTGGCAACAGAATACAATGTCAGCACTGATCCAATGCTGAAAATAGACAAATAAAAACATTTCAAGATCACTAGAAACTCAAACACTGCTCTCACACAGAGGAGAAAAGCGAAGAAAATCCTATAGTGATAGACAGGCAGGTGGGTCTAGACCAGCTAGACCTACTGAGGAGCACAATGACGGCACCTAGAGGGCAGCCGTGTAAATGAAAGGGCAAGGGGGTGCCTCTGATCCCCATCACCCACAGTGCTGAATGCCTTTTTTTAACATTTTCTGTTTATACATGCAGTTCATATCTGCAAACGGGACGCCTGACAGTTTACTGGACACTGTTAGAATTTTCCTGAAGGACTTTTTCTGAGCCTCTGTTGCACAGAGACAGGAGACACCAAGCGTGCAGTAAATGTCAAAATAAACCCGTGTCCAGACTGATGTGGTTGATGGAGGTGAAACATTTGTAGATCAAACACCCGCAGATGACCTTTAACCCTTCGTTTACCTCATCACATGCCTCATAGTCACCCTGCTCTGATCCCTAACCTCCTCTGTGTGTGCAGGAGTCGCTGTGATCTGAACGGCGAGGACCTGAACCGTCAGTGGTGTAAACCCGACCCCTCCCTCTGCCCAACCATCTACCACGCCAAAGGGTTCCTGTACTACCTGAACAGCATTGGCCACACGCCGCAGGTGAGGCACACCTGAGATCAGACTGCATGTTCTAGTCAGTGATCACCTCCTCAGGTCTGAGCTGCTGAGGTAGTCTGTGAGTCACTTTGAAGGGCACGACGACTCGAAGACGTCAAAAGACTTAATGAGTTTGAGATCACAAATAGAACAGGAACATTCATCAGAACTTTTGGACATTAATGTGTGAAAATCCTGTCTACAGGTGTTCTGTGACTATCACGGTCACTCCAGGAAGAAGAACGTGTTCCTGTACGGCTGCAGCATGAAGGAGACCCTGTGGCAGTCCGGCTCTGCTGTGGACACCATGGGACTGAAGGAGGACCCCGGATACAGGGTCAGAACCACACACATGTTCTCTCAGGTGTTTAACTGTAACATGGAGGTCTGACCTGTTCCTCAGAGTGAGGACATCATCCTGGAGTCATCTTGCAGAGACTCTCACTAACAGGAACATCCCTGTTTCTCCTCAGACCATTCCAAAGACCTTGGATAGAATTGCTCCAGCCTTCTCCTTCAACAGCTGTAACTACCTGGTAATGTCCTGCTCATACAAATAATTAATGTTAATTACTGATGACCTGAATTAAAACTCGTTCACGCTCCATCAGGTAGAGAAGTCTCGCTCGTCCACAGCCAGGGTGGTGGTGTGGAGAGAGATGGGCGTGCTGAGGAGCTACACCATGGAAAGCACCTACAACGGCTGTGACCAGGGCGTGTACAAGGTGTGTCTAAACTTTGTGAGACCTGTGAGCCAGGATCAGCTGGAGGCCTCCATGCCTTCAGTTTGAGACCACCAGAGGGCAGTGTTTAGCAGTGTCAGGAGGTGAAGGTCCACAGAGGACTGAGAAAAAGGGTGGGGTGGAAAAGAGACAGCAGCTCTAGGACCTCAGGCCTTAACCATAAAAATAAAACTCTTAAAAACTCTTAAAGCTTTGTGATCTTGCAGTAAGATGTATCAGTTTTCTTTTTGTACTGATGAGGCCCTGAAAAAAGGGCCCCTGTGTTCTGGTGGGCTCTGGTTGATCAGTGGTGGGTCTCCACTCGGACCTTCTCTGTGATGTCATGACCTGGCTCAGGCGGTCACAACAAAAGAGGGAGACAACACCATGGCAAAGTTTTCAAATGTTTTATTTTTCAAATCAAACCAAGTTAAATCAAGTTAAACATTCAATTCAAACAAATCTCTGATTAAACCAAATAAAGCAAAACTCAACCAAATTAGGCCAAATCAAATATTTAAATTAGGCAGTTTACTGTTAAACTGAATTGAACCAAACTAAACAAACAGAAAAGCCAAATTAGACCAAATTACTCAAAATTACTTCAAATAAGATCAAATCAAATGTTTAAAACACAAAATATGTAAATCAGTAAAGTCAGTAGTGTAGGATGTGCATGAGTGAAGATAATGTGTTTAAATGGTGTAAAACTGCAAACTGAACTAAACCTAGTCCAACATAACTAAACCCAAATGTGATACCTGTGTGGAGGCCAGGTCAGAGAGAGTGACACTGTGTGTCTGCAGAGCTTAAATAACCTCACTCTCAACCCAGGTGTCTGACATCACTCCAATCAAGGAGCTGCACCCACAGGCACAGGTTCAGGCTGACACGTCATGATGCCATGATGTCATGGCCATCACAGCGATGGCATAATAATGTAGAGCAGAGAGATTTTTTTGGTTTATTTACAGTAAATCTCTGGTTTGTTACAGATTATCTCTGTGTTTTTACAGTTTATCTCTGGTTTATTTATGGTTTATCTCTTTTTTACAGTTTATCTCTTTTTTAAGTTTTTCTCTGGTTTATTACAGTTATCTCTGGTTTGATTGCAGTTTATCTCTTGTTTATTTTTGGCCTCTCTTTTTTTACAGTTATCTCTGGCTTACAGTTTATCTCTGGTTTAATTGCATTTTATCCCTTGTTTATTTATGGTTCATCTCTTTTTTACAGTTTATCTCTGGTTTGATTGCAGTTTATCTCTGGTTTATCTACAGTTTATCTCTGTTTTTTTTATTTATTTCTGGTTTAATTGCAGTCTTTTTCTTGTTTATTTATGGTTCATCTCTTTTTTACAGTTTATCTCTGGTTTAATTGCAGTTTATCTCTGGTTTATCTACAGTTTATCTCTGTTTTTTTTATTTCTGGTTTAATTGCAGTCTATTTCTTGTTTATCTATGGCTTATCTCTTTTTTTACAGTTTATCTCTATCTCTATTAGTTATAGCTTATCTCTGGTTTAGTTACAGTTTATCTCTGGTTTATTTACACTTTATCTTTGTTTTTAAAGTCTATATCTGGTTCATTTTCAATTTATCTGGTTTATGATGTTATAGTACCACCTGTTCTGTGTGTAGGGTCTGCAGACGGGCACCAGAGAGCTGCAGGACATGGGTCTGAACTTCTGTCAGAGTCTGCTGTCCGTCACCAAAGACTGTCGAGTCCTCTACCACAAAAAGCTGATCCAGCACATTGACCTGGACCACAATATCCTGGACCACAAGTCACACAAGTATGGACACGAGTCACACAAGTCCCTGACCGACACGGGGAGTCAAACCAGAAACTTGCTTGCTGTGTGGCACACATACTTACCCGCTGCACCACTGCCCAAAATGAAACATGGCTGACGGGGTCGTTGCGTCTCCAGATTAAAATAGTTGATTGAAATAGTGTAAAAGGATGTCATGTCTCATGATCAGGTCTGAACAGGTCCTGGTTTAGATCATTTCAGGTCATCTCCTGAACTCGTTCTTCTTCTCTGATCTTTTTTCCTGCAGCTGCTTCGAGGACGATGAGCCACCGTGCGTGGAGGAGATTGAGTTCTCAGCAGACTGTCCTCCTCTCCACGGTGATGATCTGGATACAGACGTCAACAGAAACATGGTGGACACTGAGGATGAGGACGATGAGGAGGAGGATGAACACAGAGAATCCAAATCGCTGAGGAGCTGCATGTTCCCTCAGAGCAAGAAGAGGAACACATGTAACCGCGTGAGCATCGCCAACAGACAGATCATCAGCTAAACCAGGGATACTCGAGTATTTTTATTCAAACTGAGGGCTGGTCAGGAGGTTTGAGGAGAAATGTGGAGAAACTGAGATTTTATGACTGTTGATGAAGCTGCCTTTCAGCATCTTCATGTTCCCTTGTTCTCACATCCTCGCTGAAGGCTGAACCATGTCAGGGCTTTGTTCTGAAAAAAAGATTTGATGTTTTTTTCTGCATGCTCACTACAGAACGTTCCATTCATTCAGGACAGGTCCATGTAGGTCAGGGATGGGCCATTACTTTAATACGAAGTGGAGCTGAAGTTAGCTCTTAGCTCCTTAGATTTAGTTTTGCTGCTTACTTTTGAGTTCACATATTTGTAGATGTTGTTAAAGTCACTTCCTGTGACTGTCATATATTTATTTGCCCCCCCCCCAAATTGCTCAGATTTGGCCTTCTGAAAATGAGGATTGATTCAATACGGCCCTCTTGGTATCCCAAGTGTCCCATCCCTGATCCAGATCAATTAGAAGATTGTTTGATTTTGACAGCTGCAGCTCACCTGAGACACCAGAAGGACCATCAAGTAAAACTGCACAGAATATTTCACCAAGAACAGATAGTGTTTGGGGACAGAAGAACCTTCCAAAGCATATCCAGGAGGAGACTGGATGATTGTCCTGTCAGTCACATTCATTACTGGCCAATCAGATAATGTAGAAGTGAGCACTACTGCCACAGTGTAGAGTACAAACATGAGCCACTACATAGAACAAATGTAACACTGAAACATGTTGAAGAGGAGCTAAAACATCCTTTCTATGAAGAGATGCTTTCAGTGTTTGTTCTTCATATTTTTAGTATTTACTTCTTCCCACTCCTTTTCAAATGTGTATAATTACTTTATTTCTTTGTTTTTCTTTGTATGTGAATGGTATTTCTCTATTTTTATTTCTTTGCGTACATGTTCGAAATAAATTCAATTCAATTCAATTCAATTTTTAAAAAAATCATTTCATAGAGAACAATCTGAGAAAACTGCTACTGAAACTGTTAGCATCTATGCTAATCTTCCTGCTGTCTTATCGCTCATAGCTCCACCTCTTCCTGCTTCAGAGGATGCTGATTGGGCCGAGTGCAGTCTTTGTAGATAGGAGGTTGGCAGGATTGATCTGCCTAAATACAGACGCTGAATCAGCTGCTCTGCAGGGTCAAGCAGCAGCTGCAGCCCCCTTAATTCTTTTCTCTTGCACTAAATGTTAAAGTTAATGAACAAAGTGCAGGATTTGAACCTACAACCAAGCAAAGCAAGAGAGGCTTGAATGAAGGGATGCGTTCTCTCTCTGACGGGCTCGGCTCTGTGCAGTAGCCTCAATAAATAAAACACCTACTTAGTAAAAAAACAACCACCAGTGGCTCGGTTTGGAGGGTCGCTTGACCACCAGTCAGAGGGTTGAGGGTTCTAGCCCAGACCCACCTGTTGAGAACCACTGCCCTAGAGATGCAGCACCCCCTTCAGGACAGACCTGTTGACATGCTCATCAAACCTCCAGCCTGAGGCAAAGTCACTCAGGATCCAAAAGTATCTTCTGATTTAGAGCAGGTCTGAGCAGCCCGCCATCCGTAAACAGCAAGGAAAGCCGATGAGGGCCTCTCCTCCTGTCTTCATCTGGTGTTGTCCATAGTGACCTTAAATCACCAGGGGCCTCATGTACAAAGGGTGCGTACGCACAAAAACGTGGCCTACGCTCTTTTTCAAGGCAAAGTTCGGATGTATCAAGAGTGAAATGATTGTGGAAATGTGCGGTCCCTCACGACAACTTCATGGCTGGCATACGCACGTTTCTACAGCATTTGTTCCTTTGGCGAAACTTAGAGGTGATGCTGGGAAACTGTTATAATAAATAAATGTGAAAACAATTAGTCCTCAGACTGGGCAATGTGCACATCAGAGACAAAACAGTTAACATTGATGAACAATTAACACACCCACGTGTCTGCAATTACATGAAAGTATATGAAAGCACGCGCAAAGAGGTGGAAAAATACCGTTAAACATAACGGCTGCTTTAGCATTATGAGAAGACATTGCTAATGGTGCAATGCGAAGAGAGCGTGTGTTCAGAGACAGAAAAGATTTACTGGCACATGATAACGACTGGATCATCAGCTGCTTTAGGTTCCCAAGGGCGATCCCCCTGAAACTGTGCGCAGAGCTGTGGCCGGCATTCAACATTAAAGCACAATTTGCAGCAAGAGCCGGTTTTCCTAATGTGATCAGAACTATCGACTGCACACACATTGCTATAAAAGCGCCATCACACAATGAATTTGTGTATGTCAACAGGACACATTTTCATTCGATCAATATACAGATCATATGTGATGCTCAAATGCAGTTAACCAACATTGTGGCAAGGTGGCCTGGTTCAACGCACGATTCATACACTCTGAGTAACAGCGTGAGTGGGAACAAACTACAAGCTGGCACTGTTTATGGTAGTGGCTTCTTGGTCAGTAAATTTATTCCTGTAATTGTCTTAAAATAATCCCTGTGATGCGCATAGAGCATGTGCACCCCCAATTCTATCCCGTCTTCACAGCATCAGTCAATCAGTGGTTGAAGTTAGTGGTTTGCTGTTTTTTGCTGATTAAACTACAGGTCTTTTTAACAAGCCCCTGATTGTCTCTGTGTGTAATGTAATCATCTTAATAACCCCGTACGCAAAAGTGTGAAATGTCTTAATCGGCCTTTTCCCTGGCGCACTTCTGCGCTGATTTGCAACAACAGTGTTTGATCCATGTTAGTAGAGTCAAGTTTACTGTGATATCCTCTTTGATATGCTGGCATGTTAAAATTTTAATTCAGAAGATTTCAAACCAAATATTACCATACATACAGCATTTACACATGAACCTCTGTCCAACGGGTCGGCAATTAAGTTTGGCCAAATTTTTGACTTTATGTCGGGCCAGAACATAGTCAGAGGTTAATATATAGAGATGATTATCGTTAATTAATGCATAAACGGGAGAGTGATGAGAGAAAGTGAGAGATCGCTGGGGCAATCGACAGGACACTCCAGAGACAAAAAACATGAATCATATTTCTTTACGCTGTTTGTATTATAATATCTGATAAATTTTGTTTATGAACACTGCACCAACATTTTTAATGGGATTTATCAGGCGGAAATATTAGTTTTCAGGACAAGGAAAGTCAAATGTTTCATTCATTTATTGGAATATTCATGTTGAAAGCAGCTTTTAACGACTCTCCATAAAAATCAGACAAATAATTCACAGCCAACGTTCATACAGACGTGTTCCTGAGCTTTTATAATTAACAGATCACTGGTGATCCGTGCGCATCTCAGCATATACATTGTGTTTCTATGAGACAGCGTGAGTCAGTGACCAGTCTGCTCCTGTCTGATCTGCTCTCAGATAAACTAACAAACATCAGAACAGATGATTAAACAAAGTTTTTGTCTTTTTTTTCCACCTGCTCTATGGCTCACCCCATGCGTTATGGCTCTGTGACATCTTATTTCTCTTCTGCAGCAATCTCTCATTGGGAAAGAGCGGCCGCCTTTAGGTTCATAAGAAATAAATAGCCCGGGGGGCCGCTATTTGCCGACCCCTGCTCTATCTTATATAGCTGTGAGCAGTCTACTGTATGAACACATTTGTTGTGAGTTACACAGATACACAGGTATTTACCTCGGGGTTAATCAGAGTCACCCACAGGGGTGTGCCTCACCACCCCTAAGAGAGCAGTGTCTATTCAAACGGGGTGGGCCCTTCTCCTGGCCCCCAGCCTATTTTGGCCACACTTTGGGGTGGGCAGCCATCCTCCGATTCACATCCATCTTGATGTCAGACCACTTCTTTTTAATCTCTGCTTGTGTGCGCTTCTCTGACCCCATCGCACTGACAGCTTCACATACTCTCCCTCTCGCTCCTCTTCTGTTTGTTGCCCATACCGGAGGACAGCGAGCCAAAGAGCACGTTTTTACGCACCTCCGCTTCAGAGGAGTGCCTCAAATGCGCTTTTCATGAAATTCTTTTTTTTAAACCATCTTACTCATTCTTTTTTTTTAATTTTCTGATCACGCAAAGATAGGAATCTCGGCCTCATTTAAATATGATATAGGGGTCGGGTACTCCAACATGTATGCTCAATTCCTCACTGATTGGGATGTGCAAAGGAATTGTGCTTGGATTCATGAGTGGGCACAGATTCGTACATCTGGATATTTTTGTGCATAGGACGTTTTCTGGATTTGATCATACGCCATGTTTTAGTGGGAAATCCACTCAGGTCTTTGTACATGAGGCCACTGGACTGTCTCCCTCAGACTGCTCCCCTCCTCCATGTGTTTAATTATGACATGTGGATCCTCAGTGTGAAGAGTTTTGATGCTCCTCATGGTCCAGGATTCAGACTACATGGTCCATGTATAGATATCCCTGATGTGTCCCTCAGACAAACTCCAGATGTTCTTAAAGATGGTTGTAGGTCATGAAGCCTGTAGTCAGTGCTGATGTTCAGAGTCCGTTTGGTTTATCTGAAAGATTATTGATCATTTATCATATTTATATTTGCAGTGATGTTCCTCTGAGATGAAGATCTTAAATAAAAGTGTTCATACTTGATGTTCTTAGAGAGTAATTCTTTAGCCTGACCATCAGTTTCATTTTGGTTTTTATTTATCTTTGTGGTCGTCTTCTCATTTAAGCTCCCGTCAGTACCCGAACACTCACACGGGGGGGGGGGTTACTCTCACCAGAGCGACCACGCCCCAATGAAAACAGGTCAGAGGTCACCTGATGCTGTTATTGCCACACCGTTAGAGCATCTGAGCTGATTCTTTACCAGCCGATCTCCTGAGGCTGACCACACCAGGGAAGAGCAGCTGATAGGACCACGTAACGGTGTTCAGACGACACCTCAGAGGAGGACTGCAGTGGAACATCTCTGTTCCTGTGTTCCTCCTCTTCTCTGGATCTATCAGGCTGGGATCACTCTGAGAGAGCTTCCTCCTGGTGACAGGTCCACGTGTCTGGGGACCTCAGCTCATACAGCATTGATGAGCTGAGCCTGTAGATCTGAAGTCCTCCATCAGAGGACTGTGACTCCATCAGACCTGAGATACACCATGAGCTCAGGAGCAGCTCCACCAGGAGATACAGCTCTAGATGTTCCTCAGAGTTGCACGTGTGGAGGTTTAATGTTTATCTCACAGAAACAGAGGGTCATCGGGGTCAGCCACCACAGAAGAAACAAAGAGGTTGACTGATTTTTTTTTTTAAATAAAGTCCAAATCTGAAGAACAAAGATGAAGTTCTACTGATAAGGGAGCTGCACAGAGGAGGACAGGGAGAAGTCCTGCTGCTATGGACCTGCTGTGTTGTTCATAGAAGTGCTCCATCTCAGAGAAGACATGTTCAACACTAAGGGCAGATCAAACTGAAGTTAAAGCTCCTGTACTCATTAGATTAAATACTGGACCAGTCCTCAGCTCCAGGTCTGGTTTATGAGATCAAACACCCCAAAGACCTGCAGGTGGTTCATCGTGGAGTCAGTTTCCATGTTCCTGCAGAGAATCAACGTTCATCACCAAACTTTTGTTGGAGTTTGCTCACTGCAGAGGAGAGGACACCTGCTGCAGAGCTGCAGAGCTTCAGCTTCACTAGACACATCCAGCACACTCAGAGTCTGAGTGCAGCCAGCAGAGACATGTCGAGCTCTTTGTTTGGTCAGATCTACTTCCTGCCAGTTCTGTCTGCATGTGTGCGGACGTAGACCTTCTCAGGTGTCCCTGCGGCTCCAAGTGTTTGAGGTCAGCGCCTCAGCAGCTCAGGATACAAATTAGCTCCACGTTTCAGAAGCTCCAGGAGGTCCTGCAGCTCCATGTTTGAGCAGCAGTTAATTAGTGTGGTCAGCGGGGAGCGTCATTGATCGGCTCATTAATTTGTTGTTCAGAGACTGATCCTCTGGGCCCGCTCATCAGCGCAGCTCCTGTTTCATGTTGTGAGTGTTTGTTAATGTGTGAGACAATGCTCTAAACCGCAGGACCCACAATGCACTGCAGGCACAGACAGCTCTAGGGTGTCAACTGCACTGTGTACCGTCTAAATGTCATTAACGAGGGCTGTGATTAGTGATAAGTACAACATGATCATCATCCATCAGCACAGATTTATTCATGAATTAAATCATTTAAATATGTCATGATGATCAAAAATAAAACATGTTTAAATATGGCTATTAATTAAATTATAGATATAAGATCCATTCTGGGACCGTGATTAAAAACATTTAACTGTGATTAATAATAAAGTAAAGCATTTTTGTGTACGTGCTTGAATAGAAAATATTATTGTTCATGTTACTGCATCGATCGTAAAGAAAAAAAAACAGCACATATTAAAATATAATTAGTAATAAAAATATTTAACTGTGATTAAAAGTGAAAGAAAATATAATTACAATATAAATTTCTTTTTAATATCTGATGTCATGTTACAGTGTCACATGACACAATCACATGACACCCCCCATGTAGTTTAAGCACCTGTTATGTGTTGTTTATCATGTCCTGATGAAGACTCCGAAGAGTCGAAATGGATTTTTAACTTTATCGGAGTGCCTCAGATTTTTATGAGTTTTTAAAATGAAATTTTGTTCATAAAGAGCCATGATGATAATGGAAAATATTATTGTCCATGTTACAGCCTGGATGGTAAAAAAAACGATTTATGATAAGAATGAAATAAAATAGAATTTTGTACATGCTGAAGCCACGATGACGGATTCAGAATAAAACAAAACATTAGAATGTGTCAAAAAAAAAATAAATAAATCATATTTTTGTCCATTCTGGAGCCTGGATGATAACAGGAAATATTTTTTTTATGTTACTGCCTCAGTGTTAAATAAATAACACATATTGAAACAGATTAAAAAAAACATATTAGAATGTGTTTAAAAATAAAATTAACTCATATTTTTGTCCTTGCTGGAGCCTCGATGATAATGTAAAATATCTGTTCAAGCTGATGTCTCTGAGATCTCGGAGTCTGGATGCGATACCATCGTATGACTTCATGGCATGTGGCGTATCGGTGTCTCTGAGGTTAGACAGGATCACATCAATCGGCCTCACTGAGCATGCTCAGATCGCTCCAACTCTCAGACTACTAAATAATTCACTCCTCATAAATCACAGCACACACACACACTTCATATCAAACGCTCCAGTTTCATATTCTGTTTGTTTAAAACCTGATACACTGATACTCAGCCCCCCAGGACCAGGACCCCCTTCTGTCTGCAGACCGTGAGGGGGCTGTAATGTGACGACTGGAGTCCACAGTGGTTTAGAGACACTGTCTTCATTTCACAGAGAGGAGGGCAGCAGCAGACCATCAGGCAGGACTCAAGGCAGGAACCAGACTCAGTCTTAGACCATTCATTCATTTTTCATTTATCCATTAATTTATAAATGCATGTGTTAATTTATATATATATATATATATATATATATATATATATATATATATATATATATATATATATATACACATATATAGGCCTATTTGTAATCTGTAATTTATTTATCTGTTGATTTATTAATTTAAATATATGAATTTGTATTTTTTGTATTTTATTGTACCTTTTATTGATTCATTCATGTTTTATTCATTATTAATTCGTGTTAATTTATATATTTATTTATTGTTTGTTTATTTATGTATATAATATATATGTGTGTACACTTATTTAGTTTTTTTACTTTTTAATGAAACCATTCTTTTTTATTCACTTTATTAATTCACATATTAATTTATATGTTGCTCATGTAATCATTTGTTTATCCATATATGTGCAATTGTTTATTAATGTATTTGTTTATTTATGTAATTATTTATTTATTCATGTTCAAGTTTTTTCATTCATTCTTTTAGTTTTGTCCAAACAGGAATGCAAACACAGAGTTCATGAAGATGACAGGAGCAGCTGCAAAAACTGGCTCATACAGAAGGAGGAGACACCTGAAGGTCTGTGATGGACAGTTGACCTGTGATGGACAGGTGACCTTTGATGGTCAGGTGACATTTGATGGTCAGGTGACTTAAGGTGAATTAAGGAAACTTTATCGACATGCACATACTGATTTATTTCTTTGTCTCGGGCTGGTTTTAAGTCTCTCCCCCCCTCCCCCCCAACAGCCTTAAATATTCATGAGGCTCAGAGTGAGGACCATCCCTGCTCTTCTGAAGCTCCTCTGATGAAGACCTGCCCTGAAACTGGATCCTCAGACTGAGCGTAATGGAGCACAGTCCAGGTCAATGGTTCACCATCAGTATGGATTAGGGGAGAGTCTGTCAGGCGTTCAGGGACCATGGCAGGAGACCAGTTACTAGAAACAAGAACCACCAAAGAAAAACAAAAACAGGTATGAGGCCAGCGTCAGGGACAAAAACTCTGAACAAAGAACTCTAAACTCTGAACTCTGATACAAGAACTCTGATACAAGAACTCTGAGAAAAGAGCTCTGAACGTAGAACTCTGAACGAAGAACTCTGAATGAATAACTAAGAGACAAGAACTCTGAACGAAGAACTCTAAACTCTGAACTCTGATACAAGAACTCTGATACAAGAACTCTGAGAAAAGAGCTCTGAACGTAGAACTCTGAACGAAGAACTCTGAATGAATAACTAAGAGACAAGAACTCTGAACGAAGAACTCTAAACAAGGACTCAGAGACAAGAACCCTGAGACTAAAACTCAAAGACAAGAACTCAGAGACAAGAACTCTGAATGAAGAACTCTGAGACAAGAACTCTAAACAAGGACTCAGAGACATGAACCCTGAGACTAGAACTCAGAGACAAGAATTCAGAGACAAGAACTCTGAACTCTGAACTCTAAACAAAGAACTCTGAGACAAGATCTCTGAACAAAGAACTCTGAGACAAGCACTCTGAGATGAGAACTAAGAGACAAAGAACTCTGAGACTAGATCTCTGAACAAAGAACTCTGAGACAAGCACTCTGAGATGAGAACTAAGAGACAAAGAACTCTGAGACAAGATCTCTGAATAAAGAACTCTGAGGGCTCTAATTTTCTGGTGCCACCCTGCGCTACCCTGCGCAGTTGGGTGCCTACCAAGGCTGGAGTCAATGGAAGAGAGATTGAAATTGGCGCTGCGCCTTGCCCGCAGTGCATTTAAAGGCAAGGAGAGGCATTCATTTGATTGGTGAAGATTACACTTGGTTGTGTTAAACCCACTCACGCCTTCTCTCTTCCCTCTCTGCCACTTGCGCCGGTGGAAGGGACGGAGGCAAAATGACCTGGACACACCCCATTGGCGTGGCACAGACGCAGCACAGGGCAGGTGCGCCGCACCTTCGCCTGGTCTACGAAATTAGAGCCCTGAGTCTAGAACTCTAAGACCTGAACTCAGAGACAAGAACTCAAAGACAAAGACTCTGAGACAAGAACCCTGAGACTAGAACTCAGAGACAAGAACTCTGAGACAAGAACTTTGAGTCAAGAACTCACAAACAAGAACTCGAACTCAAGAACACAAGAAAGAAGGAAGAACCTCCACTCTCCCATGCCCAGATAGGACAGAACCAGGACCTGGTCTCTCCTGCAGCCCCTTGGTGGTTGAAACAAGTTCCAGGAGCAGCTGAGTCTGGTTCTCCTTAGAGGCTGAAAAACCAGATTAAAGTTGATATCTTCTAAAATGTGCTGGAGCTGAACTCTGTGTTCCTGATGACCCTTCTGATCTGGAGGACATGTTCCTGCTGGTTCTCCAGAGGGCTCTAATTTCCTGGCGCACCCCGCGCAGTGGCAATTTTGTCCGGCGCACTGCCGCAAATTTGGCAATTTGGAAGACCCGCTGCACCGAGATGGGTGTTACAGCGCACCAGGGGGAGGTGTCCACAGATTCAGCTTGGCGCAGTGACAATTTGGTGCCAAAAAACCGCGCGGAAGGTGCGCTGAAAGCTCGCCAGCTCCAACCTGGTCTATTCTCGGCGCAGGCAAGGAGCACCCAGGGCAGTGGTAATTTGGCTGACAGGCGCACAGTGCGCACACGTCACCAAAACCTCACAGGCAGGTATCCAGAGTGTCAGGCACATTTCAATGCAATAAACAATCACAGCGACCACTATTTAATGTAACCGTCTGAACCAGCATATACATTTGTATCTATATTAATTGTCCTGTCACATCTGATGTCAGATCAGAGACGTTTGTCATAATGGAAACTCAACCTGACAGCAGCTGGAAGAGTGACGCAAACTAACGAGTTCACATCTCTCAGCCAGCCACGAACAGCTACATCATCCGATACGGAGTATCTGGCTTCTCTCATCTCATGAAATTCAAAAGAAAAGAAAAAAGAGAGAGACGCTTGCTGAATAAATAACTCGGTGTCTGAAGGATTTATCTGTGATTGCCCATATTTCTCTGTTTTAATCTTTTATCTGAACGTGATCTAAAAAGATGGAGTACATTATTGCAAGGAGGATGAGGAGGAGATATGGGAGGGAATATTTAACCAAAGGATCTGCTATTTGGCGATGACAGACCAGGAATGCAGGTGGATCACAAGCATTATGAATGGATTAGCCTGCTGCTGTGTTTAAATGTAATAATCACTTAATTTTGTACTCCTATTTATGACACAGGAACAGATAACATCTGTCCCGCGAGGTGGTCCATACGGTGACATGCATCGTGGCCTCGGATGCGCGGCCTGGTGGCCCCTGCGCTCTCCCAGTTGCTGTAAAAGTGACAGCGGCTCTAACCTTCTTTGCCACTGAGGTGAAATTGTCACTGCGCCTCGCCCGCAGCTCAATTAAAGGCGAGGAGAGGCGTTCATTTGATTAGTGAAGATTACACTCGGCTGTGTTAAACCCACTCAGGCCTTCTCCTCTCCTTCTCTGCTACTTGCGCCAGTGGGAAGGACAGAGGCGTGGGTGCACCTGCCTGCGCCTACCTGCGCCATGCACGAAACTTGCAAAATGCCTTGGACACACCCTGCTGGCGCGGCGCAGGCGTGGCGCAGGGCAGGTGCGCCCCGCCTGCGCCTGGTCTACGAAATTAGAGCCCAGAGTGTCAAAGGTGAGCAGACTGACAGTAAATGTTTTCTAATGGTGTCATTAACCTCAGTTCAGAGGCTGTTAAAGATTAACCCTCATAAATAAATATCAGTCCAGCAGAGACCAGATCAGACTCTGATCCAAACAGTCCTGCTTCGTCCCCCGGCTCACTGAAAATTTTCATTGTTTGGGACATGTTGTGGTTCCTGCTGTTGTACTGGGGGTTCACCTCAGCACAGGAGGTGGTTTTTGACTTAAGTCCAGCCTCTGAGGCAGGACTGTGCATCTCTGACATGTGTGACCTCCTGAAGAGTTTAAACATCATGTTAGAAAGACTCAAGACAGTGGAAAGGAGGGCGAATGAGACCAAGACCAGACTGAGGGACAGTGAGACCAGACTGAGGGACAGTGAAAACCAGATCCTGGAGCTGAAGAGCAGAGGTAAGTATAAGTTGTTTGGTAAAGTGGGTAAACAATGTCAGTTTGGATCAAACTTTCTGCTATATTTATAACATATTTACGCTCTGACATTTGTCATATCTGATTATTACCTGTTTATGGTTGAATTTATCCCAGGGTTATATTTATAATATATTTACACTCTGATGTTTGTCATACCTGATTATTACCTGTCCCACACTGACTTCCTGTCCTGTTGTTTGAGATAGAGAGCTTTCAGGTAATCTTCAGTGCAGGCACAGGAGGAGGAAACTCTCACATTGGGCCGTTTACGACTGAAACCACTCTAAAAAACAGTCATCACAAATATTGGCAGTGCCTATAGCCCAACTACAGGTATATACATAGATAATGATAGTACGAAGTGACGTCACAGAGGGCAGAGCCTCCCCACTTACCACTCTAAAAAACACACACACACATATATATATATATATACATATATATATATATATATATATATATATATATATATATATATATACAGTGCTGTGAAAAAGTAGTTGCCCCCCCTTGTTAAATCATGAGTTAACTGTGATTAACCACATTTTTTGAAAAGCTGAGTTCAATTTTACTGACCACACGCAGACCTGATACTGCCAGACCTGTTGAATTAAGAAATCACTTAAGACAAAGTGAAGTAGGCTGTAAGATCTCGAAAAGAAACATATCATGCCACGATCCAAAGAAATTCACGAACAAATGAGAAACAAAGTGACTGAAATTTATCAGTCTGTACAAAGCCATTTCTAAGGCTTTAGGACTCCAGCAAACCACGGTCAGAGCCATTATCCACAAATGGAGAAAAAACTGGGAACAGTGTCAAACCTTCCCAGGAGTGGTCAGCCTACCAAAATAACACCAAGAGCACAATGAGGACTCATCCAGGAGGTCAAACCCAGAACATCATCTAAAGAACTGCAGGCCTCACTTGCCTCAGTTAAGGTCAGTGTTCATGATTCAAGAATAAGAAAGAGACTGAGCAAAAATGGCGTCCATGGGAGAGTTCTGAGGTGAAAACCACTATTGACCAAAAAGAACACAAAGGCTCATCACACATTTGCCAAAAAACATCTTGATGATCCCCAAGACTCTTGTAAAAATATTCTGTGGACTGACGAGACAAAAGTTGAACTTTTTCGAAGGTGTGTGTCCCGTTACATCTGGGATAAAAACAACACAACATTTGACAAGAAGAACATCATAGCAACAGTCAGACATGGTGGCGGTAGTGTGATGGTCTGGGGCTGCTTTGCTGCTTCAGGACCTGGACGACTTGCTGTGATTGACGGAACCATGATTTCTGCTGTCTACCAGAAAATCCTGATGGAGAACGTTCGGCCATCAGTTTGTGACCTCAAGCTCAAGCACATTTGGGTTATGCAACAGGACAACAACCTGGAACACATTAGCAAGTCCACCTCTGAATGGCTTAAAAAAATAAAATTAAGGTTTTGGAGTGGCCGAGTCAAAGTTCGGACTTAAATCCAATTGAGATGCTGTGGTGTGACCTTAAACCGGCAGTTCATGTTCAAAAACCCTCCAATGTGGCTGAGTTAAAACAATTCTGCACAGAAGAGTGGGTCAAAATTCCTCCACAGCGATGTGAAAGACTCATCACCAGTTATCGCAAACGCTTGATTGCAGTTAATGCTGCCAAGGGTGAAACAACCAGTTATTAGGTTCAGGGGGCAATTACTTTTTCACATAGGGTCATGTAGGTTTGGAGAGCTTTTTTCCCTTAATAAATAAAATCATCATTACAAAACTGCATTTTGTTTTTACTCAGGTTATCTTTGTCTAATATTTAAATTTGTGTGATGATCTAAAACATTTCAGTATGACAAATATGCAAAAAAAGTAAGAAAGCAGGAAGGGGGCAAATACTTTTTCACAGCACTGTTTATTTTTTTTTTTTTTTGACGTCACGTGATCTATCTGCTCAATGCTGTGCTGATGTTCTTCCAATTCTTCCAATGATCTCTTTTCAACAGTCTGTGCTGTCTACCTCTCGTCAACTGGAGCAGCAGAGGCTCCGCCCCCTGTGACATCACATACTATTATTGCCCACCTTATTCTATGTACGCAGTGAGGGGTCTGAGGATCCTGGGTCATGTCTGTCAAGTTTCCTTTATTTTTTGCACATTTATGTTTCATGTCTTTGTTTATTTTGAAGTCTAACCTTGTCTCTGTTACAGATATGCTCCTGTCTGCCTTGCACCTGTCTGTCACACCTGCCTCCTGATTATTTCACCCCACCTGTTTCCCATCACCCCTCAATACCTCTTGTTTTTAACCTCATGTCTCTCACTGTCTTGTTGCCAGTTCATTGTACCTCACAGTCTTCGTCCCAGCCTTAAAGTAAGCGTTGTCATAGTCTAGCTTTGCCGTGTTCTACCTTTCCTGTTTTCTGACCTTACTTTTTGTCTCGTCTTTCCTGGAGACTGCTGCCTTGGATTGCCTTCCTGTCTAACGACCCTTGTCTGTTTTTTTCTTAAACCCTTGCCTATTTGACCTGTTGTGCTGTGCATTTTTGTCTGCCTTTTCTGTTGCCTTGTTTCATGATAGGTGCCTATATTTGTGTCTTTATGAGCAGCTCTGACTCGTGTTTATCTCTACAGGTATCTTCACTGCACCTGTTGCAGGTGTTTATTACTTCACCATCTTCTTCCACACTGGAGAGACTAATGAGGGGTTCCTGAGACTCTACAAGAACTCCCAGTTGATAGTCATCACAGTAGATACAGGCATCAAAACAAACGATAATGGAGTAAATGCTGTGTTCCTGCAGCTGCAGCAGGAAGACCACGTGTACGTGCACATGAAGGAGAATACAGACATCTGGGGAAACGACTACATCACCACCTTCAGCGGGTTTCTGGTCTCTCAGAGAGCATGAGTCCATCATCTCCCCGATGAAGACAGAAGGCCCATCAATGTGACATCTGTGTTTCTGACCTGTATGAAATAAAGGTTTGAACTGAGCTCAGGCTCATTGTCTGCCTGTCTTTGAGAGGACAGACAGTCTGCCACTGACATCACAACAAATCCAGATAATCCACATCTTCACCTGGAGCTGAATTATGAATCACATCTCCAGGTTTTTGCCAACACTGAAAATGACCTAAAACACAATTACAGCTGAGTTAAAGTGTTTCACTGTTTAATATGCTCAGTTTAAAATGATCATTATTGATAACTTTAGTGTTGCGCACTCAGTGAGTGGAGCCACCAGTCCATCCCACATATTGTGGCGTCAGTGCAGACCCTCTATGTCTTTATGGTGTCCCCTCATCCCACAGTTTCTCCATGGATGGTGCTGGGTCTCAATTCCAGTCCAGCTCCCTGGATGGTTATAAAGGTCCTGACCTGCTCAGATGCTCCCTGTTGGCCGATGATCAGATGGGCCAGTGAGCTGTATCAAAAACTAAACTGATTATATGATGTATATATTTTTATTTATTATTTTTGTTAATCAATTTATGTTATTCATTCATTCATTTATCCATCTATGGATTTACACATGTGGACAAAACTGTTGGTTTAAAGAAAGAAAAACCCACAATGGTCACTGAAATAACTTGAAACTGTTAAAAGTAATAATAAATCCAAAAAAATTACTGAAAAATATCAAATGAAAATCAGACATTGCTTTTGAATTGTGGTTTAACAGAATAATTTTAAAAAACAAAATGATGAAACTTCACTGGACAAAATGATGATGATGGTACCCTTAACTTAATATTTTGTTGCGCAACCTTTTGAGGCAATCACTGCAATCAGGCGATTTCTGTAACTCTCAATAAGACTTCTGCACCTGTCCACAGGTATTTTGGCCCACTCCTCGTGAGCAAACTGCTCCAGCTGTCTCAGGTTTGAAGGGTGTCTTCTCCAGACTGCATGTTTCAGCTCCTTCCACAAATGTTCAATAGGATTTAGATCAGGGCTCATAAAAGGCCACTTCAGAATAGTCCAATGTTTTGTTCTGAGCCATTCTTGGGTGTTTTGGCTATGTGTTTTGGGTCATTATCCTGCTGGAGGACCCATGACCTGTGGCTGAGACCAAGCTTTCTGACACTGGGCAGCACATTTCCTCCAGAATGCCTTGATAGTCTCGAGATTTCATTGTACCCTGCACAGATTCAAGACACCCTGTGCCAGATGCAGCAAAGCAGCCCCAGAACATAACTGAGCCTCCTCCATGTTTCACAGTAGGTACAGTGTTCTTTTCTTTGTATGCTTCACTTTTGCATCTGTGAACATAGAGCTGATGTGACTTACCAAGAAGCTCCAGTTTTGTCTCATCTGTCCAAAGGACATTCTTCCAGAAGCTTTGTGGCTTGTCAATATGCATTTTGGCAGAATCCAGTCTCGCTTTTTATGATTTGCTTTCAACAGTGGTGTCCTCCATTAAGTCCACTTTGGCTCAAACAGCAAGAAATGGTGTGATCTGATACTGATGTACCTTGACCTTGGAGTTTACCTCTAATCTCTTTGGAAGTTGTTCTGGGCTCTTTGGTTACCATTCGTATCATCCGTCTCTTCAATCTGTCATCAATTTTCCTCATGTGGCCATGTCCAGGGAGGATGGCTACAGTCCCGTGGACCTTAAACTTCTGAATAATATGTCACAGGAACATCAAGCTGCTTGGAGATGGTCTTATAGCCTTTACCTTTGACATGCTTGTCCGTAATTTTCCTTCTAATCTCCTGAGACAACTCTCTCCTTAGCTTTCTGTGATCCATGTTCAGTGTGGTACACACCACGATACCAAACAGCACAGTGACTACTTTTCAGCCTTTAAATAGGCAGACTGACTGATTACAAGTCTGAAGACACCTGTGATACAAATTATAGGACACACCTTAGTTTAACATGTCCCTATGGTCAAATCATTTTCAATCTTTTCTAGGGGTACTATAATTTTTGTCCAGGACGGTTTCATTATTTTGTTTTTTTTTAAATGATTCTGTTGAACCATAATTCAAAAGCAATGTCTGAATTTCATTTGTTAATTTTCAGTAAATTTTTATTTATTATTACTTTTGTCAGTTTCAAGTTATTTCAGTGACCATTGTGGAATTTTCTTTCTTTAACGGAAGGGTACCAACAATTTTGTCCACCTCTGTATCTATCTATTTACTTACTTACTTACTTAGGTATTTACTTATTCATCAATCTATCTATTATTTACCCATTGATTGATTGATTTATCTATTTGTTTGATTTGTTTATTTATTCATATTTTTATTTATATATTTTAATATCTGGCATTGTCCCTTCCTATTATAAACATGCTACTGTTTAACAACCTCTAAAAAAACAAATCTTGATCCCTCCCTCAGAATTACAAGCCAATATCCAGGTTGCCTCTATGTCCAAAGTCTTAGAAGAACAGGTGGTGAACCAGTTTTTAGTTATTTTGGATGAGCCTGAATTCATGGGTATACCCAAAAGAACTGATGCTGGCCTGAAGGTAAAGGGTGGTCACAGCTAACATGGATCTGATTTATCTTCTGATTTTCACTTTGGACGTTAACAAAATAAAAATATCAACAATGAGCAGCATTTTCTACCCCTGACCTAAGCATGGACACAGTTTTTGTCTGTGTGATGGAGAAATGAAGCAGAAAGAGAGGACTTTTAAAGGTGAAGACACTTTAATGATTCACACAGGGCCTTCTCAAAGTTCAGAACATCTCAGCGATCTATGAAGACACCACATAAGACCTAAAACATCCTGATACATGAAGTCAGAACTCAGAGTATGCAGACAGATACTGGGATATACACAGTGATTATTGTTATTGTGAACACATTCAGGTTAGATAGGAGACAGGAAGTAGATATAACAGAGTCAGGAGACAGAGGTCCATGAAGGAACAGTACGGAAATGTGAAGGTTCATCTGAATATATAAAAATCTATAAAACATGAGCACAGATACGTCAGTGTAGTAACAGAGATGTTTGTTTAAGGCTGCAATTTGACTCCCAGTCAGTGTTAGAGGTCTGAATATTGAGCTTTGCTGAGTCTGGATCAGATCAGATTAGTTTAGTTAGAATCAGATCAGGTTGGTACCCATTGACTGAACAAATTGAGCAGATTGTAAATATCAAATTAATCACAGAAACACAATTTCTAATGAGGACAACGCGGCAAGTTTTCAGTCTGTTGCTCAAGCATTTTTTTCATCTCCTGAAAAGAAATATTTTTGAGATACGAGGTTTGTGCCCGACAGCGTGGCTGAAATGGGACGCAAGGTTAATAAAAAGAGTGCGAGGATTAGATTCAGCGGAAAAAAATATCTGTAGGCTCTAAAGACGTAAAACAGTGACCTGAAAGGAGACTACAAGGTCTTATCTACAGTTTGTACATTCATTTACATTTGTTCTGATAGTGTCAGGGGTCAGTCTGTGTCATTGTTCTGATGGTGTCACGGGTCAGTCTGTGTCATTGTTCTGATGGTGTCACGGGTCAGTCTGTGTCATTGTTCTGATGATGTCACGGTCAGTCTGTGTCATTGTTCTGATGATGTCATGGGTCAGTCTGTCATTGTCCTGATGATGTCGTGGGTCAGTCTGTCATTGTTCTGATGATGTCACGGGTCAGTCTGTGTCATTGTTCTGATGATGTCACGGTCAGTCTGTGTCATTGTTCTGATGATGTCATGGGTCAGTCTGTGTCATTGTTTTAATGGCTTTGGAGGTGGGAGGTCCACCTCTGTTAAATAATAAATCAAATATTTCGAGGGATAAGAACTGAATTTTACCAGCTCATGTAGTCTGACATTCAAGCTGTAAAGGTACAAAAGTTTTTTTAGTTTGTTTATTTTCTTATTTTTATTTCTTAAATATTTTAAAATGTTTTTTATGTTTTTTTATAGATATTATTTTGCAGTAGACAAAGCGCTGAGAAAAGGTCCGTTTTTTTAAGAAAAAATAAAAGTTTACAGCTAGTGCACACTCTTACAAGCAGGCTAATAAAATGTAGGAGTGCTCTTATTTTGAAAAATTTCTGGTGATTGTTATGAAGCAGAGGCACTTCGGTCCGTTTCTATGGCGACAGGTGGTCTGAGGATCCATGGTCTGGTCTGGTTGGGGTCAGGGTCTGGGGATAGAACTCAACCATGACGGAATGTGCATTGAAAATTCTCAGTGATCAAATCAGAGCTGACGTCAGACCATGGAGGAGGCCAACAGCTGGTTACAGGTAACCGCAGATAAAAGCTCAAACAGCTGGTTACCTGTAACCGCAGATAAAAGCTTGATCCTTGACAATGTTTATGATGGATTTTCTCTACAACTTGTTTTTTTTTGGGATGTTGGGATCAAATGTGAGGGCTGATGTTGTAATGATTCATCCCCAGTCAGTGATGGCTTTACTAGTCAAGCTGTGGCTGTTTGAAATAAACCAATCGAATCAGAGATCACTCATCATAAACAATATTTTAGGAGGTTTCTACAAACCAGAGATACCTGGATCAATCTAAGGCCGATCATCATCAGCCAGTATCTTCAAATACATGATCAGCTGATTGAAGCCAGTACCTGTTGTCACTGGTTGGATGACTGTAAACCAGTACACACTCTGCTCTCTCATCCAATCATCTGCTGCTCTGCTACAACCACCTGGACTCAGTTTCCAGTCCCGTGAGTCATAAACTTAAAAACACTGATTTTTAATGATGGCACTTGGCATTAGAGGGTTCTCCTAAACCTGCAGTGGAACTGGAGCTGGACTTCACTGACCAGGTAAAGATCTGGAGATTCAGGGAAATTTTCATTGATCATTGACATTGGTCATTGATCCACCTTCTCTCCAAAACCTCCTAAAACTACAACACCACAGAGCAGAGCCCTCTGAACATCATCTAGAAGAGTCATGCCTGATGAGGGGGACTGGACTGGGAAGAGGACTTACAAACCTCCAAACCCTTATGAAGGTCAGGGTGTCCAAAATAAACCTTACTGAGCCTAAAACCACAGGATGTGGACTGGAGTAGCTCTGTGCTGATTCAGAGTGACACGAGGATAAGGAGGTGAAGAAATGTTGGTTCCAAACCAAACCAGTACACCCGGACCAGTCTAATGGTGCATAACTATGTGGTGCTGGATCGTCTCATCTCAGCTGTACTCTGGCAAACCAGCCCACAGGACTGGCTCCTGAGGGGGCCTGTAACAGCCCCCTGAGGTCATTCAAAGCAACAGTAAGCCGGACTGCAGGAGCAAAGTTAGTGGCGTGGGGCAAGTGTAGTGTGAAGTAACTAAACCAAAGCATCAGCCCTGATCTGGACCTGGTCTGACAAAACTTTGGGTGTGAGAGCGACATCAGGCTGAGCCCAGCCATTCTCCTGAGGAGTCTAATGCCTACCCCTCATCTTTGAGTCATTTCTCAGGGCTCCTGACTGTGATCAGGGTTGGAACGACAATGGAGCAGTGAATCCAATGTCTTGCTTTGCGACTTAGCTCCCTCTTCACCAAATCCATCAGATACGACTGCACCACTGCAGATGCTGCACTGAGCCTCTCAGTCCACTGTTGTCCTCCATGTTTGGAACTTGTTGATACGATGGAAATAAAACATGGTCATCATTTGAGTTTAGGATGGACCCTGTCTTTGGTAACCCAGCACCAGCCCTCGCCATGATTTGAGCTCTGGAAGCCTGACCCTATCTCCTTCCTTGTGGGCAGCCTTGCACTCATGAATGGTATCTGGTACTTATTTTGGTATCTACTCTGGTGAGCTGAGCTGATCTATGATTGGTCAGAGGAGAGACGAGCCAAGTCGACACCACAGATGAAATTAAACCAGCACAGGTTCAATGCTTTAAAGTCCAAACATGAGACTAAACTACTCAGATCCAGGAGAACTCCTCTGATTAAACCAAAACCTCACAGAGGGTCATCAGGTCCATCCTATCACCAGTCAGATTAGTATGAGTCTTAATCTCAGGCAGTATGAAGCAGTCTACAGTCATTACACATCCACACCTGTGCAAGATCCTTCAGTAAAGATCCATCATGATTAGATCCAGTGGAACCGTCACTCATCATTAAACCCATCATCACATGGTCCAGGTGGACCACTGTGTGGTCCTCATGTCTCTATCCCAGGATGTCCAGATAGACGGGCGTGGCCTTCATCATGGTGAAGAGCATCTTCTGGATGTCCTTGATGTTGAGGCGTTGTTGGGGCTCCCTCTGCCAGCAGCCCAGCATCATGTCATACACTTCTTTGGGACACAGCCTGGGGCGCTCCAGGACACGACCCTGAGTGATGCACTCGATCACCTGGACAGAAAAACAGCTGATGAAGCAACGCTCAAGGAGAAACCTCATTCACAGTGGGCTTCATGGCATCAGCTGGAGGCAAGAGCTTAAAGTGACGATGTGTGTGGTTCATACGTAAGAGTTCTTACCTCGTTGTTGGCAAGTTGGAACCATGGCTGTTTTCCATAGGTGAAGATCTCCCAGAGTATGACACCAAAGCTCCACACGTCGCTCTCTGTGGTGAACTTCCTGTACATGATGCTCTCAGGAGGCATCCAGCGAATAGGCAGCATGGTGTGACCCCCCACCTGGACAGACAAGCACACATACGTCCTGGTGATAATCCCTACTATTCAGGTCAATATTCATATGTCTGATTCATAAAGGGGAGTCCTCATCTGTCTTCATCATGTTAACATGTTAAGGCATCCTTGTGGACATGTTAACCACTGACAAATCCTGATTAGAGTAGTGAAGAATTAATAAATAGATACAGTGACATTTAAATGACCTTCAGTGACAAGTAAATGGTCTGACCCTGTGGTGGTAGTTTACTAATCAATAGTTAATCCATCAGGAAACATTGAACAGACTTACTCTTTAATTAGTTAACTAATCAATAGTTAATCGATCAGTAATCACTGAACCTTACCCAGTAGTTATAGTTAACTAATCAATAGTTATTCCATCAGTAATCACTGAACCTAACCCTGTGGTAGTAGTTAGCTAATCAATAGTTAATCAATTAGTAATCATTGAAAAGTCTTACACTGTAGTTAGTTAACTAATCAATAGTTAATCCATCAGTTATCACTGAACCCTACCCAGTAGTTGAAGTGAACTAATCAATACTTAATTGATCAATAATCATTGAACCTTACCCTGTAGTTATAGTTAACTAATCAATAGTAAATCCATCAGTAATCATTGAACCTTATCCCGTAATTAGTTGACTAATCAATAGTTAATCCATCAGTAATCATTGAACCTTACCTGGTAGTTAAAGTTAACTAATCAATAGTTAATCAATTAGTATACATTGAACAGACCCTGGAATAATTAACTAATCAATAGTTTATCCATCAGTAATCATTGAACCTTACCCTGTAGTTATAGTTAACTAATCACTAGTTAATCCATGAGTAATCATTGAACCTTACCCTGTAATTAGTTAACAGAACAATAGTTAACCCATCAGTTAACACTGAACCTTACCCTATAGTTAGTTAACTAATCAAAAGGTTAATCAATCAGTAATCAATGAACTTTATCCTGTAGTTATAGTTAACTTATCAAAGGTTAATCGGTCAGTAACAATTGAACCTTACCCTGTAATTATAGTTACCTAATTAATAGTTAATTGATCAGTATTCATTTAACCTTATCCTGTAGTTAGTTAAATAATCAATAGTTATTCCATCAGTAATCACTGAACCTTACCTGTGGTGGTAGTTAGCTAATCGATAGTTAATCAATCAGTAATCATTGAAAAGTCTTTCACTGTAGTTAGTTAACTAATCAATACTTAATCGATCAATGATCATTGAACCTTACCCTGAAGTTATAGTTAACTAATCAATATTTAATCCATCAGTAATCATTGAACCTTACCCTGTAATTAGTTGACTAATCAATAGTTAATTCTTCTGTAATCATTGAACCTTACCTGGTAGTTACAGTTAACTAATCAATAGTTAATCCATCAGTAATCACTGAACCTTTCCCTGTAGTTAGTTAACTAATCAATAGTTATTCCATCAGTAATCATTGAACCTTACCCTGTTGTGGTAGTTAGCTAATCAATAGTTAATCCATCAGCAATCATTGAAAAGTCTTACACTGTAGTTAGTTAACTAATCACTAGTTAATCCATCAGTAATCATTGAACCTTTCCCTGTAGTTATAGTTACCTAATTAATAGTTAATTGATCAGTATTTATTTAACCTTTTCCTGTAGTTAGTTAACTAATCAATAGTTATTCTATCAGTAATCATTGAAAAGTCTTACACTGTAGTTAGTTAACTAATCAATAGTTAATCCATCAGTAATCATTGAACCTTACCATGTTGTTAGTTAGCTAATCAAGAGTTAATCCATCAGTTATCATTGAACCTTTCCCTGTAGTTATAGTTACCTAATCAATAGTAAATCCATCAGTAATCATTAAACCTCACCCTGTAGTTAGTTAACGAATCAATAGTAAATCCATCAGTTATCACTGAACCTTACCCTGTAGTTAGTTAACTAATCAATAGTTAATCCTTCAGTAATCATTGAACCTTACCCTGTAGTTAGTTAACTAATCAATAGTTAATCCTTCAGTAATCATTGAACCTTACCCTGTAGTTAGTTAACTAATCAAAAGTTAATCCTTCAGTAATCATTGAACCTTACCCTGTAGTAAGTTAACTAATCAATAGTTAATCCTTCAGTAATCATTGAACCTTACCCTGTAGTTAGTTAACTAATCAATAGTTAATCCTTCAGTAATCATTGAACCTTACCCTGTAGTTAGTTAACTAATCAATAGTTAATCCTTCAGTAATCATTGAACCTTACCCTGTAGTAATCGGTGCTGTAGATGTCTCTGGACATCCCAAAGTCCCCTATTTTCACCAAGAGCCCGTTTCCCACCAGACAGTTCCTGGTGGCCAGATCTCGGTGCACAAAGTGCTGAGAGGCCAGGTAGATCATCCCCGCCGCGATCTGACTGGCGATGTG
Source organism: Cetoscarus ocellatus (assembly GCA_037902135.1). Classification (NCBI taxonomy): domain Eukaryota; kingdom Metazoa; phylum Chordata; class Actinopteri; order Labriformes; family Labridae; genus Cetoscarus; species Cetoscarus ocellatus. The sequence goes on along the minus strand of JBAMNC010000267.1, from coordinate 1,460,705 downwards.
CAGCATCTGTGACAGACCCAGCTCACCGTTGGTCTGCAGGGGCTGCCCGTCCACCAGGATGACGGCGTCTGGCCCGTGGGCTCTTAGGAGAAAGACCAGAACAATTCAGTCATCGTCTTTTTATCGTATCTGCAGACACCAAAGAGTGAAGCAGGGAGCGTCACTCTAGTTCCCTCGACCAAAAGCCTAAGCAGTTTCATGTGTTTTTGGATCAATGTCCAACTGTCTCTGAATGTAAAGCACCTTAAACTTCTGTGTGCAGGGACGGGCCTTGGTATGATCTGTTAGGCCAGGCTTTCTCAGCAGAGGGGCAAGAGTGACCCTGAAACTGCATATGACCTCAGACAAACTGATTTATATGCCTTAGGTCCTGGAATCACATGATCAGTGTTGGGATTGTAAAATGAAAACTCACAACGTAATAAGCCCCCCATGTTGTTTGCTTGTTTTTTTTGCTTGCTAACATTAAAATTAAGATTTTGAGTCTGAACCATCAGCTTTACTGAGTGACATGCATGATAAAGACAAATGTTCGGTCGGGGTGTCCATGAATTCGTCTCTATCATGAACTCTCATGTTAGTCCCTACGTTCCGGCCTCTGTCCTCTCTACATCTCTGTAAAAAAAATTAAAATGAACATTTCAAAAATAAAATTAAAATAAGATCAAATGTAAAAATCAACAGATGAGTAAATAAACAAAAGAGTAATTGGCCTGCCCCTCTGTAAAGTGTCCTGGGAGGACATTGGTCATGGTTTGGTCAACAGTCCTGCCGACCCAGTGACCTTCATTATGAGATAAAGGTCACAGAGTCTGACCTTCACAAACCACCAAATACAAAACATCATCATCTACATTAACAGTGTTGAGCTGGCAGCCGGGTGTTTGGCCCCGCCCCCTTCAGCAGCCAGACTCACCGGAGGAACTTGTTGAGGTCTCCGTGCTTCATGTACTCAAACACCATAATGAGGGGGTCTCCATCCACACACACTCCGTAAAACTTGACAATGTGCTCGTGCTGCAGGTTTGTCAGCAGCTCGGCCTCGCGCTGGAAATCCTTCCTCGCTGCCAGAGTCGGGTCTTTGAGGGTCTGAGGAAGAAGATCACATCATGGTGAAGATGAACCACCCTGAGGAACACTCAGCAGATAAACCCAGTAATAAGGTTTCTCTGAAGGCTTTTACAAAAACATCATCATGCCCCCCTCCTCCTCTGTCTCTCACATGGTCATACCATCGTCTCACACCAGGTGGCGTTAGCACGTCTAACGTGGTTTAATGAGCTATTTTTGTGTTTCTCTACTTATGAGTTTAAGTGTAATTGGTGTTGATTATTGATGCCTCCTGTGTCCTTCCTTCAGTTTGTCTCCATGTCTTTAATCACAGACGTGTCCACGGGGCTCAGCTCATGAGTTTAAATGGCAAATGTTTAATGATCATCATCTCCATCCACCATGACAGCAGAACATGGTCCTCCTTAGAGAATGGCAGTTCAGGATGATCACACATCACCATGGACTGAGCTGTTATCACGGCAACAGTGCTGTCTGCATCAGTCATCAGGTCTCTATGAAGGAGCATGATGGTTGATCATCTGAGTCTACAGACATGTTAATGTTGAAGGAGATCAGTGTGGACCTGTTCATGATCATCTCAGAGGACACCCGTGGTCAGTGTTTACATCTCTGGATCAACCACATCATCATTTAGATCCATGGGGAGTCAAACATGAGGGTTCTCCTCTCTGAAGAACAGGAGCTCATGTTCAGGGAGTGTGGAGCACCATGAGCCAAAGTCTGATCACCAGGTCTCAGTCCACCACAGACATATGGTTCCACTTCAGAGACAAGTCAAGGTCCTCGGTCCACAAGAACGAGTCAAGACAGGACCAAACAAGACAAGAGCAGTCGGGACACTGGGTTTGTCAGAAGGAAGCATGATAAGATGAGCTGAGATCCCTAAGGTGAGGTTTATAAGACTGGAGGAGATGTTTGGTTCATGACAGAAAGATGAGATGAGTTAAGGTGTTGGATTAGACCAGTGAGCCTTAATCACTCATATTCATGATAACATGGATGAAGAAGAAGGTGTCACTGATATTATAATCCAATGAGACAAAGACAGAAGGGAGCAGCGTGAGCATCAGACTTACAAAAGCACAGGAGACAAAATCATCCATGACCTGTTCAGACGCTGGGTTAATGATTAAAAGAATAAGGGAAAAGAAATTAGAGGTTACAGATAAGGATGTTGGGTTAACAAGAGGAGAAGGTAAAGACAGAATAAGGTGAGATAAGTTTAGATGTTAGGTTAACTGGAATTAGAAAAACAAAATAAGACATGAAGGAATTCGAATGTGGGTCCATGATAAAAACAATAAATGAGATTAAATATGAAGAGTCCAGTTTATATGACAGGTTCAAAAAACAGAGCAAACAAAAAGTAAAAAAGATGAGTTGAACACTGAATCATGATAACTGGATAAACAAATGACAAAATAAGATCTCAGGTCCATGATAACCAGAATGAACCAGACAAAATAAGAGGCAAGTTCAGGGATCAGGTCTGTGGGATGAGAACATGAAACTAGGTGGGCTGTGATGTTGAGAAGAATCAGCAAAAACAAGACACACTGGTAGTAAATATGTCTGAACACTGGACCATGATGATCAGAGTCTGTGAGGAGGGGTAAAGGACGAGAAGAGACCAAAGGGATCGGGCCTGAAGAGCCGAGGTCCACGTGGACAGAGAGATCAGAGGTGTTAGCTCTGCAGCTCAGCGAGGGACTTCCTATGGAGGGTCCTTTAATCATTTTCAGGTATGAAGAGAATAACACCTGCTCCTTCACCTGACTGATCCTCCACCAGGCCCTTACCTTCACAGCCACCAGCATCTTGTCCTTGGTGGGGCTCAGGTTGTAGCACTCGGCGAGGAACACCTTTCCAAACGCTCCCTCTCCCAGCTCTCTCTTCAGGACGATGTCTCTGCGCTTAATGTGCTGGACATCTGAGACACACAGAGACACACAGAGACACACAGAGGGACAGGGACAGAGACGCAGAGGGACAGGGACAGAGACACACACACACACACACACACACACACACATATATATATATATATGTATGTATATATATATATATATATATATATGTACATACATAAATATATATGTGTGTGTGTATATATATATATGGATATGGATGGATAGATAGATAGATGGATATAGATATAGATATATAATTAAATGTTACATTTATATACACACACACAAATATATAAATATAGATAAATATATATATATATATATATATATATATATATATACATATATATATATATAATTATAGATAGATAGATATACATATATATATAGATAGATAGATAGATAGATAGATAGATATATATATATGTATAGATAGATAGATATATATCCTGTTTTTGAGTCTATTTGTTGTTAGCTTGGTGGTCCAACAACTCTGGGCTCACATTTCTACAACCAATCAGATTGAAGTATTATTAAATAACCGGGTTAGCTGTGATCAGCACAAGAGCATGTGTGTAGTCGTGTGCTCACATGTGGTTGGTTTGCTGCAGTTGTGTCCGTGTCTGAAGTACTGCGGGTTCTCAATGACGGGGATCCTCGTCATCCCAATGATCACAGCGTCCGCTCCTCCATCCAGCGTGCAGGGGCTGATGATCCCATGGTTCACATGATGAAGGGGAGAGGCAGAGTCTTCCTCGCCACTGATTACTGCCACTGGACCTGAACACACATGGAGGTACAGAGAGAACCTGAAGAACAGGACCTGGACTCTGATGGAGGTTTTCTTCTTCATGGTCCTCAACATGGTCAAAATCAGCTGCTGTCAAAGCCTTTCAGGGTTATGATGTGGTCACTCTGTCTAAAGGTGTTATTTCAGTAAACCGGTGCACAGGGACCTGTACCTGTATCTTTATGGAGGAATGTTCTAGAAAACAATGATGATCCTGAAAAGGAAACCACATGATGGTGTGGAGTGATGAGACCTGAAGGTCACCACACAGGGGTCATTCACATATCTTTGTATTGTCAGACATTCAGACCCCTCTCTCCCCTAAAATCAATCCCATAATAACATGGAGGTGTGCCTGTAGATGACTCTGTCAGACATCTCCTGAGGCTCTGGTCTCAGTGATGCTCCATTGGTCTGATGGGTCTACCTGGACATCCCTCAGGAGAGCTGGAGGTGTTTCCACAGTGGCCTAGCTGAAGCTGCTGTGTCTGCACTCTGTGGAGACATTTAAAAGGCTGAGAGCTGAAGCGGAGCAGATCAGGGCTGAGCCTGTGACATAAATAAATGAAGAACCCTGAGGATCCAGATCGGTCTGAGGAAACTCAGAGCAGATGGTGGTCCTCATTAATCCTTCACACCCTGGAGTCTTCACAGTGGCTTTATCTAAACACCTCCATAAAAAGATCCAATTAGCAAAGTTTCAATAAAACTGAAAGTGAAGTCACAGCTGAGGACCATCTCTGCTCCATGGCCTTAACCTCAATCTGACCCATCTGATGTCTGCAACATCACTGATGGAGAACATTCTGGTCCATCATGGAGGGGGGGAGGGGGCTGGGGCTGAAATAAAGTTATGGACACAGATGCATGTGTGAGGTCTCTGAGGTCCTCAGTCAGATCTTTGATAGAACAATCAGGTCCATCATCAGGTGAGTACTCAGAGCTGACTCTGCAGACACAGACGTTAACAAGCAGATAATCAGATCAGCTGATGTTACCTCCACACATGATCTTTGAGGAGACCATATCAGGACCATCTATCTGTGAGGGAGTCATGAACTTCAGGCTCTGAAGGAACAGATGGTCGAGAGGAACAGATGGTTCATCTGCTGAGTGTGCCCTCCAGACATCCAGAGAGGGAGTCGATGAGTGTTTGTCAAACCAACACAGGGTCCAAACCCAGAAACCAGAATCTACAAAGACAGGCTCTGGACCCTGGGTCATGTGGAATTATAACATTGATGACTGAGGGTTTGAAACAAGTGTTTTGGTTAATCAATTGTTTTGGTCCGTGCTTTTACTGTCATAATCAACGTTATGCCCAATAATTTACTTTTATATTTGACTTCATAATCAACATTGTAATCAGTGATTCACTTTTAAATGATTCGCTGTTATATTTACTGTCATTTGCTTATTTTTATATGTCTTCAGTGTCATAGTTTACTTATTTTTACTTATACTTTTATTATGAATGCTGGATTAAGGGGTTCATGTTATATGCTTAATGGTTCCATAAGTTTATGTTACATATTATGTGCCTTATATATTCTCTTAGATGTTTGCCTCATATAATCCTCATGCATACACACAGAATGTATTAGAAATATCAGTAATATCAGTATAAGTAATATATATATCACACACACTCACAGAAGGTATTATTTAAAATTGTCACAATATATGCCTTATCTAGTTGGAATTGTCACAATGTATGCTTTGTCAAGTTAGAAGTATCACACAATATATGCCCAAGAGTGTTATAATTTTAAAATCTCACAAAGTAGAAGATAGACTTTTCACACAGTATATTTTCATGTAATGGTTTCTGACTTATTGAAGGTATCTGGTTTAATATGCATAAAAGGCTCTTAAACATTGTTTTTCCCTTTCATGGGGCCAAAATACAAATCTAATGATGTCTATTTTAAAGATCAGGTGAATCTAACACGTCTGGGAAAGACGCTCAGAAGGGGAAAGCCCATATTTGGAAAGCTCACATAGAAGCCATTTCGGAGCAGCAGACAGAACCAGCAGACGCCATTTTGAGAAATAGGGAAGGGAAAAAATGCCAAATTATAACTACAAAATGAAGAAACTCTGGTCATCATTGGATTTTTATGACGTCCTAGGGAAGGGAAATCCACACAATTAAGTCTATGAATAAACAAAAGTAAATATTAATAAGAGGTGGTGGAGCAGCCATAGGAAGGGATGGAGCATTTAAGTAGGAGAGGAGGAGCTCCACCCAGAGATAAAAAGCGATGTTTCACAGCTTTGCGAGGAGTTTGGGGTGTTTGGTACCACGTTTCAACTCCACCCACAAGTTTGTTAAAGATTCTTTTGAGCTTTAATAAACTGGTGTTACTCGAACTTTTTCTGCATTTTGTGCTTTTTTGGGGACCTGGAGCTTAAATTGGAATATAACTTTTTTACGTACTTTTGGGGATAAAGAGTGTGAATTGGATTACAACTTTTTTCCTTTATTGGGATTAAGGGGCATAAAGTGGAATATTTTTTATATACTTTTTTTCCTGTTTTTGGAACAAGCCAGCATATTGGAATTTAACATTTCAGACATCCCTAAGTTTAGTTTTTGCATCCATTTTGAGGGAGTATTTTTCCTATCAGCTCATACAATATCTTGATGGAATATATTGGAGAAACTTCAGTCACATGAACCATCCCATTATTATTATTAATAATAATGGTATAATAACATAATGACAATTATTATCAAGATTATTATTATTATTATTATTATTATTATCATTATTATTATTGTTGTTGTTGTTGTTGTTAACACAGAAGTGGACACATCATTTTCCAAATAGCTGAATTTTGATGTTTGGATTTGAGTGGAGCTCAGCTGATGTCTTTATCAAAAGACCGATCAGATGGAGCTGCTGACGGCCTAGTGGTTACATCCGTGCAGGAACAGGTTTGATTCTGTCCTGGAGCCCCTGGTTTCTCTCCTGCTCTCCTCCTGATTCTGTCAGTAAGAGCAGAAAGCTCACCTGTACGATGCAGGTGTTGAAGGCCCCTGGATCAGCCTCTTACCTTTCATCCCAAACTTGGAGCGTCGTCCATATTTGTTCATGAGGAGGATGAGGATCATCAGCATCATACAGCCCACACCTGCCAGACCAACAGCCAGAGACACCTGAGGAGCATCAGATGGACAGGCTGCTGTGTTATAGTCTGAGTTAACAAGCTTCACACATGAGCAGAGAGGTAAACCTGGACCACCTACAGAGAACCTGCTGAGATACCTTCAGAGAGGATCTTCATCACCTCAGGCGTCACTGTGTGACATAAACCCGTTAACCCTTTAACTACAGGTCATCAGAGACCATCATCTCTGACCTCTGATCATGTGGTTGGTTTATCTAAATATGTCAGTCTATTTTTGAAAGTAAACATTAGAGTGTCTCACCCCGAAGGCGTCCTCCTCAGGTTTGTGGGTCTCCACTGGAGGAGTCACTGAGAAACACAAACGTTTAGATCAATAATCAGTAATCACTGGAGTCTTACAAACATGCTGTGATCATCGTGGCACTGTACTCTATCATTTCCTGATCTTCTCTCTTGTCTCTGTCTGGACCTCCTGAAGGTTCCCGTGGACCAGAGTCACCAATCAGCACGTCAGCCTGAGTGTGGCTGTATGTCCATCTTTAATGAATCGCTGAAATCAAACGTGTTTGTCCAACAGCTGACAAAAGACGTAATTTATTTATCTGAGTGAGCAGTTTTTAAACTTTTCAGGACATGTCAATCCAATAATAACAGTGGTTATTAATCTGAAGATCAAACACGTCTGTTATCATCACTTCAGCAACATGGTGAACAGATCAGTGAGGCTGAAGGTCTCAGCATCAGACTGAACTAATAGGTCAGGCAAAGCAAGAAGTGCACCTGCCTCACAGCAAGAGGGTTCGATTCCCCTGTCCATCAGGGCCCTTCTGTGTGGAGTTTGCATGTTCTGCCCGTGCATGCGTGGGCTCTCCCCAGGCACTCCAGCTTCCTCCCGCAGACCAAAAACTTTATTAGGTCATTTGGTGAATCTAAATTGCCCTTAGGTGGGGATGTGAGCAAGAACAGTTGTCTGTCTTTCTATGTGGCCCTGTGATTGGCTGGCGAACAGTTTAGGTTGTAGCCTGCCTCTCACCCAGTGTCAGCTGGGATAGGCTCCAGCCCCCACGACCCCAAAAGGACGATGGATGGAAGTAGACAGAGTACATGAGTTTATATCCCATATCACACGAGAGAAGAGATGATCTCTGTCTCCATAGTAACAAGCAGGGAGTCCCAGCTCAGAGTTTAATCAGACTACTGAGTCACAGAAAGACTTTTTTCAAGTAATTACAAGAACAAAGGCTAATTATGATGTTAATAATTAATTCATAATCAATGTAATAGAGTAACATGGATAATGTAATGAAATTGATGTAAAAACAAGTCATCATGATTGATGAGAATAACTGTGGTGCTGAGGATGGTGTTGCTGATAATAATCCTGTTAGGTACTGTTGGTTTGATGTTGTCATTGATAAAAACCAAATGAAAAAACACTTCCTGACACCGTCCTGTTTTGTTATTTTTCAGCCACCCCCTTACACTCAATGTTCTAATATAATAATAAACATTTTAATAATAAATATACAGCTCTGAGTACATCAGGGCACCTGGAGCAGCTCCATCCAACAGGGGGCGCTCCCAGCACAGCCCAACTGCTGGCTCTTTTGTTCTCAACAACAGGAAGAACATCTTAAGGAAATGAAGGACAGGCAAAGTGACTCTGTGGAAGCACTTTGGGATCCAGACAGCCGATGGCTAAAATGATAAAGAAGACCAGCAGTATGTGACTCATATGCGAGCACATGAGGTCCCATGGTGCATCCTCAGGGAGGTAAACAGTAAAATGATGGAGATGCCTCGTGTTTGTGTTGTTAACATGTTTGCTGCAGTTTGATTGATTTAACGTGTGGTGAACTCACCATAATCATAGTAGTCCAGACCTGTGGAGTAGCACAGAGGATGTCAGATACACAGTTCAGAGACCTTCTAGATTAACATACTGAGGGCCCCTGATCCACCTTTATTCTCGCTCTCGAACACATCAGTCATACCATGAGCACTCCTCCACCTCTGATTGGTTAGTTCTTGTCATTGTCTGCTGTTGGTTAGCTGGGTTATGATATCATGGTTAACCAATCAGAGGCAGAGGAGGGCACGGTGTACCTTATAGTTCTCCACACACTTCTGTCCATTAGCCCTCCCCCCTCATCATGATCTTAGAACAGAACAGAACTCAGGTGTCAGAGTGCAAACACAGAAGGCCTGGACTGACCATCAAAGGGCTGGTCCAGGAAGTGTCCATAGACCGTGCTGCTGGCCGAGCCCAGGTAGTTGGTGGCCTCCAGAGTGTAGTTCCCGTTATTGTGGTGAGTGGGGTTCTTAAAGTTCAGACAGCCCTCCACATAGTCCTGATAGAAGTCCATGTCAGGACGCACATACTCCGTGTGGTTGATCTCCTTAAAGTCAGAAATATTAGGAAACATCGAAGAAGAAAAACAAGAAAACATCACAATTAAAACATTATTTATATTAGAGTGACTTTTTACAGTGTTAACGAAGACACACGGGAAATGATATCAGATACTCCAATCTGTAGCTTGACAACCTTCAGTGTGTGACTGATCCAAAGTCTCCATGTGCATGAATATTTTCCTTCATTCTTTGTTCTATCTCGTCTGCGCCCTCAAGACTATCACGTTCTCATGATTTTTATTTTTTATGGTAGCACCACCTGCTGTCCACTTATTGACTCAGTGTGAATGTTTTTGAGCAGCTAAGATGAAACATCCTGACAGAGAGAGGCGGACCTCGTCTTTGTAGAACCAGCGCAGTGACGGGTGAGGCGACCCCCTCACAGTGAACTCTATGCAGGTGTCATGGCGGCGCTCAGGCTTCTTCAGCCTCACGATGGACGGAGGGACTGAGGGGATGACAGAGAGAAGACATGGACATGTCCTATCACTGAAAACATGAGCAGCTTTTATTCATATTACAGTGTTGAAACCTTAAAATCATGACAGCAACAGGAGAAGAGGGGGGCCCATGGAGGTAAGCAGAGAGGGACAACCCCAAATATTTATACAATTATGTAATATTAATAAGTTTAACACGTGACAGCATCAATGAAACAAGACATTTGATTTAAAACTGTAAGAGCAGAGTGACAGGATCGAACATGGGACGGCCCATAATGACCCTTAATTAACATCAATTAAACGCTGTGGGACGGCCCACTAAGGGACATGTTGTAAAATACAATGATTATGATAGCAAGCATGTGTGTGCATGTGTGTGCGTGTGTACATGTGTGAACATACATGTTTCCTTAGTAACAAGCGTGTGATATTGGTCATGCGTGTGGACTCACAGTGCACAGTGAGCTGCACGGAGGCATTGGTCATCCCCACCACGTTGGTGGCCGTGCAGGTCAACAGGAAGTTGTTGTCATCTCTGCTTATGTTGACCAGCGTGATGTTGATGGAGTGGACAGTGCTGTTGTGGTAAACCTGAGCCTGTGGACAGAAGAGTCAGAGTCTGAAGACCTGGACAGGGGACAGAAGAGTCAGAGTCTGAAGACCTGGACAGGGGACAGAAGAGTCAGAGTCTGAAGACCTGGACTGGGGACAGAAGAGGGACGCTCAGGGACATTGACCTCGGTCCTTTTAACTAAACATCCAGAGGTGTGTTGGCAGCCAATAAGGTCAGAGGGAGAAATAGTGTGTATTAGTGTGTATCACTGTGTATTAGTGTGTGAAGTGTATAATAGTATGTATTAGTGCGTATTAGAATGTGTTTCAGTGTGTATTAGTGTGCTATAGTGGGTATTAGTGTGCTTCGGGGTGTAATCATCTAAAAGTGTGTATTAGTATGGATTAGTGTGTATAATAGTGTATAATAGTGTATAATATTGTGTATTAGTGCATATTAGTGTGTGTAATACTGTGTAATAGTGTATAATAGCGTGTTCTAGGGTGTATAAGTGTGTATTGATGTGTGTAATAGTGTTAAATAGTGTGTATTAGTGTGTAGTAGTGTGGATAACAGTGTGTGTTAGTGTGTAGCAATGTGTATTGGTGTGTGTAATAGTATATTGGTGTGTAAAAGTGTGTGATGGTGTGTGTCATAGTGTCTAATAGTGTGTATTAGTGTGTATGTGTGTGTGTTAGTGTGTGTTCATGTGTATTGGTGTGTATAATAATGTATAGTGTATTAGTGTGTATTAGTGTGTATAATAGTGTGTTTTACAGTGAAGCAGTGTTTATTAGTGTGTGTTATAGTGTGTTATAGTGTATTATAGAGTGCATTAGTGTGTAGCAGTGTGTATTAGTGTGTGTATTAGTGTATAATAGTGTGTATCAGTGTGTATTAGTATGTATTGGGGTGTATCAGTTCATTGTAGTATGTATAAGTGAGTAATAGTGTGTAATAGTGTACAATGGTGTCTAATAGGGAGTATTAGCGTGTATTACTGTATATTGGTGTGTAATAGTGTGTTTTAGTGTGTATTTGTGTGTGTTATAGTGTATAATCATGTGTTATAGTGTTAAATAGTGTGCATTAGTTTGATGACAGTTGATAGATCATAGATGACGCATCACATCAGGATGATGGAAAAGGAGAGGGTAGATAGAGGATGAGTAAAAGAGAAAAGATAAATAAAAACATAAAAAAAAATAGAAGAGAAATTATAATAATTGAAAAGAGAGTAAAACATGAAAATGTGGTAAAAACAGGAAGAAAGCCATGAGAAACCAGTGAGGAGAGTAATAACAGAAGGGTTTAAAAATAGTCAAATAGGTAATTGTAATATAATTGTGTAGATAAAATAAATAGCTAACAAGGATAAACAAGTATGTGAGCAATAAAAGGATCATGTAAAAGCAAGTCTAAAAAAGTGTGTTTTAAGATGCGATTTAAAAGATGTCACTGATTCAGCTCGCCTTATCTCCTTGGGCAGGTCGTTCCAAATTTGAGGAGCTCTGACAGAAACAGCTCGATCACCTTTCGTCTTAAGCCTCAACTTTGGAACAGCCAAGAGGCCCCCGCCCTAGGATCTGAGGCTGCGGGCTGGCTCATAAGGAGTCAATAATTCAGAAATGTAGTTTTGTATTAGAGTGTATCGGTGTGTTTTAGTATGTATTGGTGTGTATTTGTCTACAATAGTGTGTAATAGTGTGCATAATAGTGTGTATTTGTGTGTATTGGTGAGTAATAGTGTGTTTTAGTGTGTATCAATGTGTATTAGTGTGTATTAGTGTGTATCAGTGTGTATTGTGTGTATCGGTGTGTGTACCTCCTGTGTGTTGATGGAGTGCAGCCCGTTCACAGGCCAGTCCACCTCAGGTAAAGGTGACCCCGATCCGTTGCAGATGGCCGTCACCCGATCGCCCTCGATTACCGTCAGGTTGCTGTGACTCACACTGATGTCAGGTAGGTCTGGGGGGGCGGAGACAACAGCTGATCAACATCAGGACGAGTCCTCGCCGTGGTGATGCACCACATCAGCATGAGCAGGTGATTATCCGGCAGTAATAATGACCATCAGAGGCTGACTGAGACACATGACTCGTGCTCCAGCGGCGTGCACTGCTCATGGATGTGCACGTGTTCAGGTGGGCAGGGCCTCAGACTCTCCTGTACACGTATGACCCTTTCAAACTGCCACAGTAAGTGCATGTGTGTGCATATTTTGGTGCGTGTGTGCCTCCTCACCACAGTTGCTGATGTTCATGTCCTGCAGCGGCGTCCTGCTGACATCATCGGAGCAGTATAACCTCTGGCTGCTAAGCCCCGCCTGTCCTCTCTGCTGCCATAGCTGCAGCCAGCGGATCTCACAGCCACAGGTGAACAGCACGTCCTCCAGGTGACTGCACGCACACACACACTGATGAGTGCTTCCTCAGGAAGGAGAGCTGTTCATTCACACTCAAACCATTAAGTTTATTCATTAGAAGAAAATAAACATTTTTTAGGATTAAAAAGAGATTCTTTGAGCTAAAAACCTGCTGCACCTGTTTAATAAGAACAACTGTGACCTCAAATCAGAAGTCTTTTTTCAGACTTTTAGAGAAAAACTCCTTTTTCTCTTTCAGGAAATTGTATTTGAACACATCATGATGACAACATATTTATTCATCTAACTCATTTTTCTCTTTTTATTAAAACAATCATAATGTAACCATTAGCGTCTGCTCATTTAGGCTCGTTAGGTTTGCTTCTAGTGGACTTCAGAGAGGACCAGAATGGATTAGAGTGTTAAACCAACAGGACATTGAAGACTTTGTGAGTTTTCGTATCAATGTGTATCAATGTGTATTAGTGTACACATTGATACACATTGAAAAGGTTAGACACTGATGTTCGCGTGACGCTTTGTGCTGATGTGGGAGTTCCTGTTCCTCCTGTCAGACCTTCTATTCACATTATAAATATATTTGTCCTGTCTGCAGTAATCTTAATTATTAAAATCTTTTTAATAATATCGTAAATATATTTGTCCGGTGTAAGCCAGGTTAAATAACTGACTCTTATTGTGAAGGTTAAATAACCGACTCTTATTGTGAAGGTTAAATAACTGACTCTGGCTGAATCTCAATCTCCTCCCTAAACCCTGAGTCCTGAGCCCTCATTGACTTCAGTGACTGCACCTGGAATGTGATTGAGTGCATGAGGCTGCAAGGGCTTCAAGTACTTTCAATAGGAATGGGACAGCCCTTTGTTTTTTGTGGACAGCAATGCAAGAGATAAAAACGAATATATCTTGCCTATATGCCTATTTCCTTCGCTGATGAAGGCTGTTTTATATATAATATACCAACACTAGAACTTCTTCTTTTTTGCAGTGTCAATGCTGATTGCACCCTCCATGTTGTTTGTTTACTAATTTGCTCGTTTCACTTCCTTTTTGTGGTGACCGCCAGCTGGTTGCCCCAGGAGATTCCTGCCATACGTCACAATGCAATGAACTATGGGTAATTCCCTCAAGCTAAGTCTGCAGAGATGCCCACTCTAAAGCTGCGTTCACACCGAACGCGACCTGAGCAACCTCGGCAACCACTCTCCATGTAAAGTCAATGTACAGCCATGATGGGTGGGGCTAACCCTTCCGCGACGCAATGGACGCACTCTGAGCGACCGTGTCACTCGTTGCTTAGTCACCAAAGTTGAAAAGTTTGAACTCTCCAGGCGATGTCACGTGTGGCTGTGAGACAACAGCCAGTCAGTGTTGTGTGGGTATGTGACAGTACCCGTGATAGACTGTTTATATTCCAGTTCACAGAGTGATAATCCACCTAGACGGGACAGCAGAGAACTCACAGACGATGCTGCTGCAGGGTCATCCGCTGCAGAGTTTTGTGGTTGGTAGGTGAGTGAAAAGGATACAGTTGGAATAATGTCAGCTAATACATCCTGTTATATGATATATGATATGATAGAGGTGAAACTCGAGCGGATGTGACATCACTGAGCGACAGCGATGGCTACGGTGACCAAAATGAGGTATTTATGGACACGTGACACGACTTCAGTGGGCGACGCGATTTCAGTCGCAAAGTTGCGTTCGGTGTGAACACAGCTACAGAAAGGTGCATGAAGGACTCAAAAAGTCAGCGAGAGACCCCTCACACACTTTATGATTTGGCAGTGGGATAGCCCTAAGGCCTCATGGGCCTCAAAGTTAGTGGGTGTGTGAGTGTGGACATTGGGATTGGGCCTCTTATTGAGAAGGTTAAATAACTGACTCTTATTGTGAAGGGGCGAGTCCAGCCCATGAGTTCCTGTGTAGCGGCTACAACATTGCGTTTTGAGCCACAGCGGGGCGATCAGACACAACCAACACATACAGGAAAGTTTGAAAGTGAGAAGAAAAGTTAAAAAGTGAGCGAAAAACAACTGAAGAACTCCGAGGTTGTCCAGGATTTGCATGGTCAGCTCACCTCATGCCAAACACTGAAGAAGCTCTAATGCTAATGCTGTGTGTATACTGTGTGACATGCTAATGGTAGCTCCGCTAGTGCCGTTGCTAATACCCTTAGGCAAAAGCCATTCATTCACTGTGTGACATGATAATGTTACTCCGCTAGCGCAGTTATTAAAAGCCTTCAGCTGCGTTCACACAGAACGCAACTTTGCGACTGAAATCGCATCGCCCACTGAAGTCGCGTCGCATGTCCATAAATACCTCATTTTGGTCACTGTCGCTCAGTGATGTCACATCCGCTCGAGTTTCACCGCTATCATATCATATATCATATAACAGGATGTATAAGCTGACATTATTCCAACTGCATCCTTTTCACTCACCTACCAACCACAAAACACTGCAGCTGATGGCCCTGCAGTAGCATCGTCTGTGAGTTCTCTGCTGTCCCGTCTAGGTGGAACTAATATCCTCACTAACTAATGTTTCCACAGGGACATGGATTGTTACTCTGTGAACTGGAATGAAAACTGTCTGTCACGGGTACCATCACACACCCACACAATGCTTATTGGCTGTTGTTGCACAGCCACACGCGACATCGCCCGGAGTGACAAGTGACGCGGTCGCCCAGGGCGAGTTCACTGCGTCGCGGGAGGGTTTGCCCCGCCCCATCGCGGCTGTACATTGACTTTACATGGCACAGAGGTTATGAATACACTTATATTCATATTCATATTTGGTGTGGACATTCAATGTTTTTTTTTATCAGAAAAAGGAAAAGGTTTGGTTTAAATGTCACAATCAGTTATTATGTTGCCGTTAAAGTGCATTATTTGAGTTATTAAGCTTATTTAATAACCATATATTTCTGAGTTTAGAGTATAAAGTTTAATTACTGTGTTTATCCCATAGCTTTTATTTATAATGCTCCATTATTTAAAATAATAGTTATGTTGATAATACAGTGTAACAAGGGCGTTTTGATGAACTAATGCCACAGCTGTATTTCATCATTTGAGATTAGAATTAAGTTGATTCTGACCTCACTATTATAGGTCAGTGTTTTTTTGGACTCACCAGGAACTGGAGCAAGGATACCTTTGGATTTGGTTGGAGACCTGTGATGGCGAGCTACAGCCTGTGGAGATGAACTAAAACCAACTGCATGCAGAAGATTTAAATGGAGGACTTTGTCTCTATTACAGATCTATAGAGCGGGCAGACTCAGCTGTCCACCAGCGTCTTCTGGTGACCACCATCACTGTCATCAAGTTGAAAGGCCTGTTTTTGTTAATTATTTTTATTTCTACTACGCGGGTAAAAGTTAGAATGTGTTTTGATGATGTTGTGTTATGTTGCACGATGGTGCTGTTGTTACTTGGACCATATTTTCACTTAATATGAGGAGAAATACTTTAAAGGCAGATGCTGTGTTAGAGTGGTTCTTTTGACACTTTCAGGCACTCCTTAGGCTCTGTAGTTGTTCTTAATATCTTCTGTGACCCAGCTCATGTTAAGTTCATTTACTTAAAATTCCTCATGTAACTTAAGCTAACCTCAGTAAAAGGGTTACACCTGTCTGCAGTATAAAGAAGGGCCTCTCGTCCTCAGATAATCCATCTGAACTCATCAAACTCTAACTTCATCATTTTTTCGCTCCATGATAATTTAATCACATTTTCTCCGTCTCTCTGATCAGAGCAGTTTTATTTTTTATGATGTCAAAAAATCCAGTTTGACAGCTCAAAACAGACTCTGAGTCACGAAGAGTTCATTTTTCCTAAATATATGGAGACAGGTCTTTTTCTATTTTATTTTATAATGCATTATTTTTTCATACCTATTTATTTCATGATCTTTGTAAACAGAATGAGCGCTCAGTTCATCTCAAAGGTGGAGGAGACCTTCAATAAAAGAGTTTCATTTCTCCTGTTTGTCAAACTGTGATTAAAGACTGACGACTGACAGAGCAGCAGCTCTGCTGGAGATCTTAGTGATGAATTACAATCACTCTCATGTTTCTGTGTCGTGTAAAAATGAAAAAAACATTTGGGACAGTGTTTCAGACTTGTGATGGGATGTTAAATTAAACATCAGAGTCCCTCAGATGTCTCAGCCTTAAACTCTGTCTGTTGAGAAGGACGTCCATCCACATTAAACCCTCATATCTGATGGAGAAAGTTCTTCAGAACCAGGCCGGGGACAGATGGGGCCAGACTCTGCTCCTCTGGATAACGGTCTACATGCTGGAGAGCGTTTCTTCAGCCTGAGCAGAAGATCTGAGGAGCAGCTTCAGAGTGGAGGTGGAGGTCTGTCTTCAGATACAGACCAAGCACTCTGACAGCAGGCTCGGCCTCACAGTGTACACATAGATCTATAGATTTATAGATAAATATCTATGAATAATATCTGCATACTCACAGTTCAAAGAGCTGCAGGTGATCGAAGATCTGCCAGGACAGAGAGCTGATGGGGTTCTTGGACAGATTTCTGTCAGACAGACAAACAGATGTCAGACCCTTAAACTAAAGAGATAACAGATGCAGGAGGAAGTTTCAGGTGCCCTGCCCATCTTCTGGCACCCTCGCAGATCACTGGCCTTATTATAAGGTACACCTGTGTGTGCACTCACATGTAGTGCAGGTGGGGGTTCTTGGAGAAGGCTCGTGCGTGGATGGTGTGCAGGCTGCTCCTGGTGATGGTCCTGAAACACAGGGACATGTCCACCTTTCAGAGGGCCGAGTAGGTCTCTGTCTTACTCTATCCATTTATTTATTAAAGCTTTTTTAGTTTCATTTCTTTATTAATACAGGACGGGGATGATTCTCGGCACAGCCCAGAACAATGGAGCCCAGAGGAGTCCCTCAGGGTGTTTGTACTCACAGTCGCTGCAGACCGCTGTACAGCTCCATGTCCACGTCCCGCAGTGTCTGCAGACCAGTCCAGCTCTCTATGTGTCTGTGAACACACCAATCAGTTACTGATAACTCATCAGTGATCACTTTTTATTGAGCGTTTCACAGCAGCTTCCAGCAGAGATGATCCGTGTTCATTTAAACATGTAAGCATCACAGTATATATGACTGATTAAAAAGGAAGAACTGACCCCAAAAGATCTCAAAGAACACGTGACAACCAGGACCTTCCTTCACCCCAACATGGATACATGTAAAAGTGTATTTTATATATTTATATATGTAAATGTGTATTTTATATATTTACATATGTATACATGTAAATGTGTATTTTATATATATTTATATATGTAAATGTGTATTTTATATACTTAGTACACATGTAAACATATGTATTTTTCATATTTATACGTGTATACATGTGAACATGTGTATTTTATAAATCTACATAAACATGTATTTTATATATTTATATATGTATACATATAAACATGTGTATTTTTTATATTCATATATGTATACATGTATATATTTATATATATTTGTATATATATGTGTGTATCCATAAAATGAAGAGTTTGTCTTCAGCCTGCTTTATTGTAAAGTGTCCTGAGATAACACTTGTTATGAACTGGAGCTATACAGATAAAGACTGACTGACTTTTGATAGATAGATAGATAGATATGTACTCAGGTGAAAACAGGTCAGTTATTAACTCTTTATTGGGCACAGCCTGCTGCAGTACTCTCACACAGCCTCAGCAGAGGTTATTGACGTGTCAGGCAGCATCAGAGCATTACTAATCATAGTTATTGATCCAGTTTCATTTTCATAAGTGACAGACTTTTAACATCCACATCAGAGTACAGCCAATCACAGTATTGAGCATCTGTCATAATGAGTTTCATACAGAACTCTCACACCCACGCTAGGGCCGGGCCATATGACCTAAAATTCAGACCACACTGTGGCCCCTCTGTAGCAGTCAGAGCATTGAGGGCAACGACCATGCCAGTGGACGTTACAGCTGACACCACAACGTTTCGCACTGGGCGAGACAGAGGGCCTGTTTATACCTCGTATGTGATCACTGTGTTAATGGTGAGAATCAGAAACACTGCTGATATTTATTTATTTATGTTATCTCAGCTGTAAACATGGACATTGGCAGGTGGATTGGATTCCTGCAGCCTCAAACACAGTCTCTTGTGGACATGAGAGGAACTGTAGCTTTTCACACCTGAAGAAAACCCATGCATGCACAGAGAGAACATGTGAACTCCAGAGTCCGTTCAGCAACCTTTGTACTGTGAGGCAACAGCACCCCCTGCTGCTCCACTGTGCAGGTCTGAGGTCTGCAGCCAGGGGTAATGTCATATGGATGTGGTCATAACGGGTGATAATGGTATTGATGTTATGACTGATGATGTCACGGATGTCTTTACTGATCATTTTATTGAATGTTCAGATGCTAATGGAGCCACAGACTGTCTCCATGTTCAAAGTCAGGGTGACCCTTTTCACGTCAGACTGAACTCTGCTTTTGAACTTAACACGTAAAGATCATCAGATATCAAACATTTCCTTTGCTGACTTCACCTCCTCTGGCCATGCCATGACATGCTGCTCAGCTCCACCCAACTCCGTGCTTACCTTCTTATTGGACTGGAGCAGTCACTGAGGCAGACAGTGAACCGTCATCACTGCTCTCTGTGTCAGAGCACCATCACCTCACTAGTTGGCACCGTTAGCCTCTCATCTGTGATGTTTCTGAATACAGCAGCAGAGAAAACTTCAGCCTGTCCCTACTCCATCGGAAACAAGTGATTTGGATTCTCCAGTGTCCCGGGTCGGACAAAGCCGACATGCTCAGGCTGCTGACTCTGCAGATTTAAACATTAGTCTCGTTCTTCGACGCCATCACCCAGAGTTAAAGAAGCAGGACAGCAACCAGGCTGACCTTTGACCTCTGCACAGTTTGACCAACTTCAGTCTGAATCCAGTACAAACTCCATCGATTCATTTCTAAAATCTGACGCCCCTACAGAGACCACAAAGGCTTTAGACTCAGGAAATGGATTATTGAACCATTTAAAGCTTCATCATATTCAGCTGTTATTTTACTGTCTGATTGTTTTACTGACTGATCATTTAACTGACTGATTAATTTACATGCTAATAATTTTACTTGCTGATTTCTTGCTGTTTATGTACTTGCTGATTATTTACTTGCTGTTTATTTCCTGGCTGATTATTGACTCTGCTCTAACTGAGATCCAGGAATCACTTTCAATCTAATCTGAAGTGAGCGGTGACACAGAGACAGATCCTGATCCTCACAGTCAGTGCCTCACTTTCACATATCTACTTCATCATGTGGGTCCAGCTGTTTGAAAACTACCCAATAACCAGTCTGTGCAGTGGGCAGAGCCTCAACGGTCAAACCACGCCCTCACATGCCCAAACATCGGACTTTGACCCTGTCAGACTCAGAAACCAGTAACTTCGGCCAAAGTAATTTAACTCTGAGCATCGTGAGTAGTTCTGATGACTGCGGAGTAAAACATCCGCAGCAGGATCCTGAAGGAAAAACTGAAACACTGAACTTTAAAAATGAAGTCCAAAGAGCTTCATGAACCAAACTTAATGGATCTACATGTCAGCGTGGATCTTTGAGTGGTTTGAGAAACCTCTGCTCACTATGACAAATGTTTCTGTGGCTTAGTGTGATCCACATGCACTGTAATAAATACGTCAGCAGAGCTGCACCACAGGAGGGACACAGATCCACGTCACCTATTTTAGAAAACACACCAAATGAGGTCCGCCAAAGACCTCAGCTGTGCCTAATAAAGTGGCCACGCGTGTCATTGTTCTTTGTTATGGCCAGTGCTGCAGGCTGTAATGTGCCAAGGGTGAAGGTCAGATTAATATTCATAATATTGATCATATGAAATGTAATCAGATTAGTTAACTTGGTATCTGACACGGGGGTCAACAGCTGACTCCCATCACCAGCTGCATTAATTTACGTGTTAAGGGGGCCACCAGCACCATTTATTAAGGTGTTAAGGGGGTCACCCACTGCATTAATTAAGGTGTTAAGGGGGCCACCTGCTGCATTTATTAAGGTGTTAAGGGGGTCCATATGAAGGACAGCGCTGTTTCCCAAGAGGCCCAGGTTAACCGGAGGGCCACACTGCTGTCCTCTATTCAATAACGGTATTATTATTATCATTATTATTATTATCATTATTATTAAATACATGGATATACTTCTATTATCATCATTTAGGAGAGATGCTTTATTAAAGAGCCAAATGCAGAAATAGTTTCCTGATTATTAAGAAGTACTGATTATTGATGCCTATTTTATCTAAGTTCATTTTTGTTTTTTTAGTCAAACAGAAGAATCTTCTGAGATGAAGTCTGATGGCAGCCCTCTTGTCCCAGAAGAAGAAAAGCTGTTTTGATTCCTCTGGTTGACTTGGTGACTCGAGTTTTTTAAGTTTTAAACTGAGAGCTGGGCTGCACTGCAGCAGCGAAGGCCACATGTGGCCCCAGGGCTGCTGTCGGAGCTTGTCCTTGTTGTTTTGTTCAGCTAAATCAAGGTCATGCTCCAGAGTTACAGATGTTTCTGGAGAGCTTACAGCCGGTCTGTGGACTTACTGTCCTTCAGGAACCAAATGATGGACTTCAGCGAGAAGATCAACGCCACCCGTGAGTCTGGAGATGAGTTTTAATGAGAAGAAGAAAAGACTTAATGATGAGGATAATTAATGTTTATGACTTTAGGGAAAGAATCTGAAATATCCTGCAGTCAAAAGTGATTAAACGAGTTTCCTAACCACTGCGTGGATTAACAGATTATTATTACACATGCAGATTTCGGAAAGACCCCGAACATCAGATCTCAGGTGACTGAAGGGACTCTACAGATTGTTTTGACAGAGTAAAGCTCTGATTGGCTGCTGGTCCCTTTTAATTAATGATGTTTAATTATAAATAGATTAATTATGACATGTTTTTATTTATTGAGTGAAGGAATGAAGCCGTGCACACGCTCTGACCGGCTCTCTCTGGGAGGTGCTCCGGCTTTACTTCACCAAACTTCTCCCACATCACGGACCTTTCTCCACATTTATCCAGGCCCCACCACGGGTCCCAAACCACCAGTTGATACCCACAGGATAGTGAATCAGGACTCACATGGAGGAGATGTTCTGGAACAGGTCCTCGATGCCCCCGCTGCTGTTGGTGGAGCTGCTGCCGGAGGAGAGCAGCGGGAAGATGGAGCTGCTGTCGGAGCGGTTACAGAAGATCTCCGCGGGGGAGCAGGAGCAGGAGGGCGGGCAGTCCAGCAGGGAGCTCCGGGACCCCCGCAGACAGGCGCAGACCAGGACCAGGACCACCAGGCTGCGCCGAGAACCGGGTACCGAGCCGACGAGCCCCGGACCGGAGCCCTCCATACCGTCACGACCCCGCGGAGCTCGATCAGCCCCGAACCTGAACGAACAGCACCGGAAAGAAACGGTCCAAGTCGCTCTGCGCGTGCGTGAGAGTGTGACTGCTGTCCTCACCTTCGGCTAACAGCTCCCCTCAAGAGCGTGCGTGTGCCTGATGATGATGATGATGATGATGCCGGTCACGGCTCTGCGGCTCTGAACGGGAGGAGAATCCGTTAATAATCCAGGTGAGACAGGAGGGAGAGCACGTGCACATCGAGCCCTCTCTGCTCGTTTAACGTCATCCCTCCATCGCCATCATCTGCTCCGTCCTCCTCCTCCTCCTCCTCTTCTTCAGCTCTGCTGCTCAGAGCAGACAGTGCGGAGGGTCGAGCGAGGGGGGAGAGAGGGGAGGAGAGACGGGTGGCTTTAGTCTGCAAACACGAAGTGATGCCAGTGTGAAACAATGTGAAACAAGTGACCCGGGTTAGATCAGCTAACTGATGAGACGGATCAGGGAGATTAATAATGAATTGACCAAAATAACAAATGTGACAATATTAATAAACAATAACAATAAACAACAAAAACAATAATATTAATAAACAATAAGAACAACAACAATAATAATAAACAGAAAACAATAATAAAAACAAACCAAAAATAATAATAATAAACAACAATAATAATAATGAACTAATAAATATAATAATTCATAATAACCTATAGTAATAAATAAAATCTTGTAAAAGTTTTGATGAACTGTTTTCTGGGACCTAGACCTAGACCACTCAGTGACCCAGGTCAAGAGGGGTATTTCACCAAAGTGGAATTAAGACATCCAGGATAACCAACTAAAGCCAGGCTTGACCAAGTCCCTTCCGAGCACGCTGGGTTAATGTGTTTTACGAAGGCCAATCCAGGGGCCTATAGCACGAAGCGCTGTCAACTTACCCTGGGTAACTCACATTTAACCAGGGTCGAGTAACCCCAACAATGGCAATCAGAATAATCGATAGCACGACGTGGATTATCAACAGGGTAACTCAATCCAGGTTTGTCTCATCAAGAGACGTGAACGAGCAGGTATAAAGGGAGGGCTCAGGGGCAGCTGACCAAATCACAATCATGAGCGGCAAAACGCTGAGATGCCCAGGGAATACACGGACAGAGCTCCCAATGTGAAGAGCAGCGTCTGATAATGTTAAAATATGAGGATGACAAAGCCAGTATAATGGAGAAAGGAAACACCGTAGCGGCTGTCAATCATAGGCAAAATGTATGGCAACGCATAGTTGACTGTGTGAATGCTTAAGTTACTCATCAATGACTCAATCTGACACTGACCACACTTGTGAATCTCATGAAACAATATACTTTGCAAATGTATTGCGTGGCTGACAATTATCATCCCAATCCCCCAGATGTAATCCCTCTGGAGTGAGAAGGTCGTGGGAGCAGATAAAAAATAAATACAAAAACATCATCTGGTAGCTAAGTTGGTCTGTTCATGTCATATTATACTACATTTAAGATTTAAGTCGTCGCCACAATGAAATCATTTCAACATACCAAGCTGATGTCTGACCCAAATTAACAATGTAAAAATCAGCAGCTGGACTAAAATACACCACCCTCTTAAAAGAAAAAACCCTCAAACACAATGAATAAAGTGCAGGAATGACATGAGAGAATAATGTGCTGTTTCACATTAGCATTAAATCCATTTTATATGTCAAGTGTGGTGCATTTGAATGTATGAACGGGGCTATAAATGAAGTTTATGTAGCAGGGCGATGCACAATGACTGCGGGACAGTCAGTGCACCGCTCCTGCGGGTCGCACGGGCAATAAACGGCTCCAATGTGTCACACAGGTAGATGAGTCCGGGTCGCGAGAACCGGTACCGCTCATATAGCGCATCATCAGGTTGATCTAGTGGGTCGGATCAGTCTCGGGACACCCTTACTTAACGCTCATCTCACAAGCTGTGCCTCTACCGGGTTCGGGAGAAGAGGGCAGAAGCCCATTGGCTAGTGCGAGGGGCATTTTAAAGGATCAGATTCAACCTCCAACCAACCCTGCTCCGGAGCAGGTTAGCCGTTCAGAGTAAGTCACCATGGTGATCTACCCCGATAAGAAATGAACCGGCTTTGTGCTATCAATAAACCAGGGTTAACCCTGAAGTTACCTCGCTAAGACATTAATCCTGCTTATAGGCCCCAGGATGAGAAGGAGCAGCTTGGTCAAGCCAGATGAAACTATTTCGGATGACTGCTCGTTCACCGCTTCAAAAGACCACAATGAAAAAACAGCGTCAGATGGAAACTTATCAGGAAGTCAAACACATCAAATTTCCTTAAAAAAAGAAATAGCCGCTGCAATAAGGAGCGAGAAAGGGTGGCAGATAAAATCAGACCTCCTAAAAGCGTGAGCAGCTTAAAACATACATCAACTAACCAGTCAAAGTGTAGGCTATTTACAGCGCAAATCCAAATTAATCTTTAAAAAGAACCAATGAGAGATAACAGAACATGCATTACTATAACAATTAAATACAGCCTATAGTGAGAGGAAGAAATGAATAGTTATCAGACTGAGCCCTGTTCACTGCCCAATTTCTCAGCACAAGCATCTTAGGAGCAAATTTTTTAGTAGATATACGACGGTACTTTTTTTGAATACACAACTTATAATTATTATAGTCCATTTATGTTAAAGACATAAATAAGTTCCAAACAGTGGAGAAAACGCTCTTAAATTAAAATGTAGGATAAATGGTGAAGGAAACTATATCTTAAAATATCTGCCTGGCATTTGGACCATTAAGCATTTAAAATATATTTGTGTATCATATAATCATTCTTTAAAAGTCTTAAAACTTTTGAAGGATTCAGATCAACACCTGGATCCAAATCTGGATTCCAATCAACAACTGGATCCACATCTTGATTTAGATCAACACCTGGATATACATCCGGATTCAGATTAACACCTGGATATACATCCGGATTCAGATTAACACCTGGATCCACATCTAGATTCAGATCAACACCTGGATCCACATCTAGATTCAGATCAACACCTGGATCCACATCTAGATTCAGATCAACACCTTGATCCACATCCAGATTCAGATCAACACCATAATCTAATCCTGTCATCAAGGTTATATTAGATGTGTCCAAAGGTCAAAGTAAAGCGTGACCTCCTGGTAGTCATCTGCAGATGTAGAAGGTCGTTGATGGTCCTGGCCTTCTCCTGAACCTCCTTCATGTTTGTTACCTGCAGATAAACAATTTGATTGTTTAAATTATTAAGACACATAAAATGATCAAATTAAAGTCAGTTAAACTTTTTAGAGCAGTGTCTTCACCTGTTGATTTATTTCCAATATACTGGGATGGGGACGTGGTTTCATATTCTAATGTTGGTTCAAGTTTTTTCATGAGAGACACTCAAATCAAAACCTTCAAACCAGGGTCCCCTGCAGGTCTGATCCTGGACCAGCCGCTGGTCTCAAAGGTCTGATCCTGGACCAGCCCCTGATCTCTGTTTGCTGGGTGATGGGCCTTAATAATAGAGACTCTGTAGTTCATTGTAGTTCTGTGGGTGTGTTAGTGTTTGTTTGGCCCCGCCCTGCTGCTCTGGTCAAAGGTCTCTTCTTATTGGCTTATTGGATGTAGCCCTGCCCCCCTCGGATGACAGCCTGTGATGTTCATGTCCTGCCTCCTTAATGTGGCAGTGACCATGATACATTATTGATGAGGCATTGATCCATAATGCTGAGTTAATGTACTGCCTGACCACCCACACACACACACCCACCCCCACACACATGCACACGTACACACGGTCATGGAAACATGGGAGCTCTGACTCCAGGAGGAGGAATCCTGGAACTTATGGCAGTCTTCAGGGAGAGTCCTCTGTCTTATGGCGTCCTCTCAGAGATTCATGTTGGACATGTCCCTCTGTGGTGGTGTTAATGGGACACCATCTCTTATTCATGACTGTGTGGTTGTTTTTATGGACTCATTAATGCCTCGGCTGAAGATCTGAGGAGGTCTTCATCATCTTCATCCTGTTTGTTTGTCTCCAGAGTTAAACCGGCAGGACATTAACGTCCTCTGAGGACCTCTGAAACGTGGTGGTTTAGTTTTCTGTTGAATCTTTTTCTTTGCTGCAGTTTGTTTTTTAAATGTTGCCCACAAACATCTGTCTCCAGCAGGCACCATGAGGACAGACTCTGAGCATCAGGGTCCTACAGAGAACAGGTGTGCTGTGGTTCTGCTGGTTCTGGTTCAGTCCTCGTCAGGTTCCAGCTGGACTCACCCTCACAGGCTCATTATGGAGTCATTTGTGTAGAAACCACCTGTGTGTGAATGATTCTAGGGGGACTCACTTATATGAGGCGGTGGGGGACACACTTGCATGTGCCTCAGAGCGAGGACTTAGTCAAAGCACATCCGTTATTACAAGCCTGTACATCTGCTTTCCTTATGTCACATATAAGCACATATCACATCCCACCTCCACACGCATCAAATCTTTATCAAAACTAAAACATGCCAGTCTGGCTACAAAGAATCAAGTCTGCATTAACATGCTCAAAATAACCTCTGAAATACTATAACACGCATCAACAAACCAATCACTGACACCACACACACGACCATCATAAATTAAAGACATCGGCCAGGCTGCTTACAAGAGATCCAATCTTCAGCAGGACAAAAACTGCATGCAGGCTGGCATCTTTATTAAAGTGAAATAGTGGCGAATCACTCTCGTACACAAATCATACATTAAAAATAGCCAAATTTTACACATGATCCATGATTATGAAAATACAACAAAACAAAACATAAAGGAAATGCATGAGAAAAAAAACAACGTTTTTGGCAATATTTTAGAGACCCCCACAAAATTTCACAATCATGTTTTCAGGGGAGCTTATGGCTCATTAAGGGGGGCTGAGACCTCCCTGGCTCCCCCGTAATTTGCACCATGGGAACCACAGAAGAAGAAGTTGGCCATCTGTAGAGGTCCATCAGGTCTAAATGGGAGCTGGGTGTGTCCTCAGGGTCTCTGTGGTGGACCTGATGGACTGTGGTCTGGAGAAGACAACCACGTCAGGGTGTGTCCACCCTGCAGCATTAGTGGAATGCTGTGGTACTAAACTGGTGGGTTGGGGCTCTTAAGTCAGTCAGTGGGCTGATTTCAGAGGGTCATGGACATGAGCCCTGAGCCGACATTTGTACACCCCGTTATTTTTAACAGGAATTAAAATATGAAGACAAATACCAGAAGATACTGAACACATGACTGCCCTGAACCAGAGACACAGCTCACAAATCATCCATCCAATCATCGAAAGGATGGATGGACAGATGGACTGATGGACAGACAGATGGATGGATGGACACATGGACGGATGGATGGAGCATCAGAGTAGATCAGAGACAAACACCTCCTCCAAGCCAACCCTCAGCCTGCCTGTGGAGGTCAGGGGCATTCAAAGGGAGTCCCCATCAACAGACTGTCCTCTGTCCTCAGGAGGACTCACCTCATTAAGAAGACTGTCTCAGGGGTCACACCTGCACCTGTCTCTTCTCCTGCCCCCCCCCCCACCCCCTTCATAAAAGCTGTCTGTGGTGCTGCAGAGATACAAACTGATTTCATGTCGTACTTTGAGCCAAACTAACGTCTTTATTCTGGATTATTCAGTTATCTGGTCTTCATCAGAGGAGCCGGAGGGACAGGAGTCCATTTAGACACAGCCGGGCCTCGGGCCCTAAAAGCCATCAGAGAGTTTTATGGACCAGACCACCATCAGAGGAGCTTTCTGACTGAATCCAACACACATTTATACTTTCTCTCCTCTTCCTCCTCATCCTGATAATCATCGTCATCCTCCTCCTCTTCCTCAGAGCACTGAGGCAGGACTTCAGTTTGAAGCAGATCAAACCTGACAGGGCCGATGACCCTCAGCAAACAATAACGCCAACAAACACACAAACAGGAACGATATATTTAGATATATAATATATATATAGAACATATAGAATAGAATAGAATAGAATAAACCTTTATTCGTCCCACACGGGGAAATTTGCAATGTTACAGCAGCAAAGGGGACAGCGTTGATAAAGAATAAGTATAAAAATTGTATAAAAATATATATATTGTGTGTAGATATATATATATATATATATATATATATAGATAGATAGATAGATAGATAGATAGATAGATAGATAGATAGATAGATAGATATTCTTGTATAAGATGTTCAGAAGAAGAATTTTGACTCAGAGATAGACACCATGAGCAGTCTTCATCCAAAGACCTCTGTGGACAGACCTGAGCCTGACGAGACAGACCTGAGCCTGATGGGACTGTCAGACGGGCTCCATGTCGAGGTGGTGAAGTCCGAACCTGTCCATGCAGACCCTCTTCAGCCTCACCATCACCGCGGCGACACATTTCAGACATCATTTCCTCAAAGCCTAGCCGTCAGCTGTTTTCCTGTGAGCGGCTCACTCTTCACTTCGTCCAGGACGTCCTAACTGCCATCACCTCGGCCATTACTGTCTCCGGTTTCTTTTGGGTCTTTAAGTGCGTTAATGAGCAGCGCCGCCGCCCTGACAGGAGCGTCCCGGGATAATCAGCAGAAAGTGCAGATGGAGGCGTAAACCAATCCAAACAGGCTGATGATGAGAGGCCTCGGAGCTTTTTACAAACCCCCCCAGCCTAATGCAGGCCCACCACAGACCGGCCTGAGGCCTTAACTCCAAACTAATGCTTCCACTTTACTAATGCTCCTCGCCACAAAGCCCCGGGGCAGCATCACACGTGCACACTCATACGTGCACACACCCCTCTGGGCCACTAAGTGGCCTCAGAGCTGCAGGTTCCTCTGACCTCATGGCATTCCTCGGTCACCGTGTAAGACTCTAAGTCTGACCGCTAAACATCTCAGACCACCGCTAATGCACCGTGCAGCCAACACCAGCAGGACGCATCAGGACCACTTTATTACCCACACTGCACCAGGGCAGGGTCCAGGCCTCAGGGTCCAGGCCCTCAGGGTTCAGGTTTCGGGTTCAGAGCCTCAGGGTCCAGGCCCTCAGGGTCCAGGTCCTCAGGGTCCAGGGTCAGGGTCCAGGGTCAGGGTCCAGGTCCTCAGGGGGATCACTGTTAGGGGACACTCCTGGACAGATCCTGATGGACTTCAATCATGTTCTGTCTCCCATCAGCAGGTCCTGAGTCGCCCTGAAGCTGAGGAATCAAACCTCAGCCACACCTGTAGAAAGACCTGCAGGTACCTGAGGCCACCCTGCCAGACCTCCTGGGATTAAAGGGGCAGTTCAGGGTTTTTCTCAGTGGAGCCTGAGCAGCAGAAGACCACTACAGACTCACCTGTGTGAGTCTGCAGGTGAGCTCTGACAAACAGTCCCATCTCAAATCAGCCCCAGAGGGCCTCTCGCAGCCCTGCTCACCTGTCCTCGACCCTGTTTGGGCCCCTGTCTGCCACGAGACTGTGTCTCCCACCCAAGTCCCGAATAAAAACAGTCTGCACAATGCTGTCGTGGCACAGCCACATGCGACTTCCCCAAAAAGTTCACATTATTCAACATTGGCGATGCGACCTGGTCATGAGTCCAAAGTGACCTGGGAGGGGTAGGTCGCGGGAGGGCTGGTCCTGCCCCTTTGTGGCTGTACATTGACTTTTGCCTGGAGAGTGCTCACCCAGGTCGCCCAGGTCGCGTTCAGTGTGAACGCAGCTTCACTATTCTCCCACAGAGGCCCCAGCAGGGGGCAGCAGGTCTAAGTCCATGAAAGTTTGATGCTGGTGTGCAGACTCCAGCGGCAGGGCACGTCTCTCAGACTGATCTTCTTACTAGATCCCTCACAGTATCTGACCTCTGACCTCTGAGGGGGGGTGAACAGCCTGCTGAGACCATCTGCTGCTGTCCCACAGCCTGGTTCGGACCAGCTCTGGAAGCATATACAGACACCACATGAGGGAAACTTTCTGAGGAAAAACATCTTTAACTGAAATGTTCAAAAAGAACATGCTGTGAAGAAGGAGTGGGCCACATGTGACCCCTCAGTCCCTAAATACGGTCAGCCAGTCACCTGAAAATATAAAAAATGTAAACACTAAATAAAAAACTCAGAGGGGATGAAAATATAAATATGATATAGATTATATATCATAATAATAATAATAATAATATATCTGCTGCACTGAGTCTCCTCAGCAGACCACCACGTCCACAGTCCTCTTCTCCGCTCCTCTCCTGAAGACCTGGATCTCCTAAAACTCCAGTCTGCTCTCAGATTCTGCGGAAACCTGTGGAGCAGAACACATGAGCTCTTAAGACCAGAACCGTCTTCTGGACCGGGCTCTGACCCCTGCTGAGTCTGAGGCGGCCTCTGTAGGATACTTCGGGAACTGCAGCTCGGGGAGGTGCTGCCTGGTCATGTGGTGCATCAGATCTTACAGGTTATAACCCCGACATCTGCTCAGAGCCTCAGAGAAGATCACTGACAGAGAATCAGATGTCACCCACACCATCTGCAGCCTCTGGAGGTTAGCGCTGATCAGGTTCCTCTGCAGCTCCTCCTGCGTCTTCTCTGTGGCTCCAAAGAGTTTAGGTCTGAACACAGAGGACAACCCCACAGCTGCAGGTATCTGCTGATACTCACTGTGCTGTCCCACGTGGACCTGGAGGAATCTTCAGAGGGACCTGCAGCTGTGATGCCTCTCACCTGTGTGAATGGTCTGGTGTGTGTGATCAGTGATGATGCCTACCTGAACCAGTGTTAACTTTGACAGTACATTTTAATTTAGTTTTAGTTATAGTCTTTTGCCTAAAATATGTTTTAGTTTAAGTCATATTTTAGTCATCTAAATTGTTTTAATTTTAGTCTAGTTTTAGTTGATGAAATTTCACAACATTTTAGTCGATGAAATCTGCTGTAAATTTAGTCAACTAAAATATGAAGTGTACAGGTAAGCCGTTTTTTATGTTTCCTTGAATTTCTGAAGTGATGTTTGACACTTGGATAAAATGAAACATCTAATAACCCTTTATTGAATGCTAGTAAAGTTTGAATGTATAAATGAACAGAAACAAATTGAACTTTAGTGGGGAAATGCAGTCACCTTTATTTAGGCTACCTGGTATTGCATCTCAGTTACAATACCAGAATTTACAACATACAGTGAACCTGCTCTACATGAATATATCAGTTCATAAAGAGAGTAGCTCTGATTGGATCGCTCCCCAACTTATCCCACCACCACCAAGCTAAGGCAGCTGTGATTGGATGTCCCTCTTATCTCATCCAACCTTTCCACACAACCAAAGTAGCTGTGATTGGATATATTCCTAACTTGTTCCTACTTTCTACATGACCAAATGAGTTCTGATTGGATTAAGTCTCAGTCAAACATTTTAGTCTAGTTTGTATTTGTTCATGAAAATGTCAGTTAATTTAGTTTTAGTTTTTGTCCATGTGCACTTATTTTTATTAGTTACTGTCTAGTTTTCATCAGGGGAAAAAGGTTGTTGATGAAAACCATGACGAAAATAATTAGTCAACAAAATGAACATGTACCTAAAGGTCTTAAGACAGACCTTACAGGTGTGCTTCCTGTTGCCAGGCCCTCTGATGGGTCAGTACAGTGGATCTGTCTCACAGTCGTCTTCCAAATATGATTTTTAGATTTATTTAGAATAACTCAGGGTCTACATGCTCCTGTGCTTTGTGAAGCTGAATGTCCTATTAATGAAGCTAAATAAATACCTGAATAAACTTTATGTATTTTATTAAAATTTGATGCACAAATGTTCTTTTAAGTGAAGGTGAAGGTCATATCATTGAGGACGTCTGCATTCCATAACAAAGAGAATCACCAGCTAGATCAGATGTTAGAGTGACTGTAAGCTTTAATTTAAAACGGTCAGATCAGATGTCAGAGTGACTGTAGCCTTTACTTTAAACAGTCAGATCAGATGTTAGAGTGACTGTAGTCTTTACTTTAAACAGTCAGAGTGACTGCAGTCTTTATGTTATACAGTCAGATTAGATGTTAGAGTGACTGTAGCCTTTACTTTAAACAGTCAGATCAGATGTTAGAGTGACTGTAGCCTTTACTTTAAACAGTCAGATCAGATGTTAGAGTGACTGTAGCCTAAATATTACACAGTCTGATCAGATGTAAGAGTGACTGCAGCCATGATTGTATACAGTCAGATCAGATGTTAGAGTGACTGTAGTCTTTATTTTATACAGTCAGATAGGATGTTAGAGTGACTGTAGCTTTTATTTTATACTGTCAGATCAGATGTTAGAGTGACTGTAGTCTTTACTTTATACAGTCAGATCAGAATAGATGTTAGAGTGACTGTAGTCTTTATTTTATACAGTCATGTTAGATGTTAGAGTTACTGTAGCCTTTATTGTATACAGTGATATCAGATGTGAGACTGACTGTAGCCTAAATTTTATACAGTCAGATCAGATGTTAGAGTGACTGCAGCCATGATTGTATACTGTCAGATCAGATGTTAGAGTGACTGTAGTCTTTATTGTATACAGTCATGTTAGATGTTAGAGTTACTGTAGCCTTTATTGTAAACAATCATATCAGATGTTAGAGTGACTGTAGCCTTTATTTAATACAGTCAGATCAGATGTTAGAGTGACTGTTGTGATTATTTTATACAGTAAGATCAGATGTAAGAGTGACTGTAGCCTAAATTTTATACAGCAAGATCAGATGTTAGAGTGACTTTAGCCTTTGCTTTATACTGCCAGATCAGATGTTAGAGTGACTGTAGCCTTTATTATATACAGTCAGATCAGATGTTAGAGTGACTGTAGCCTTTATTATATACAGTCAGATCAGATGTTAGAGTGACTGTAGCCTTTACTTTATACAGTCAGATCAGATGTTAGAGTGACTGTAGCCTAAATTTTAAACAGTCAGATCAGATGTTAGAGTGACTGTAGCCCTTATTGTATACAGTCAGATCAGATGTTAGAGTGACTGTAATCTTTATTTTATACAGTCATGTTAGATGTTAGAGTTACTGTAGCCTTTATTGTATACAGTGATATCAGATGTGAGAGTGACCGTAGCCTAAATTTTATACAGTCAGATCAGACCTTAGAGTGACTGTAGCCTTTATTATATACAGTCAGATCAGATGTTAGAGTGACTGTAGCCTTTATTTTATACAGTCAGATCAGATGTTAGAGTGACTGTAGCCTTTACTTTATACAGTCAGATCAGATCAGATGTTAGAGTGACTGTACCCCTTATTGTATAGAGTCATATCAGATGTAAGAGTGACTGTAGCTCTTATTTTATACTGTCAGATCAGATGTTAGAGTGACTGTAGCCTTAATTTTAAACAGTCAGATCAGACGTTAGAGTGACTGTAGCCTTTATTATATACAGTCAGATCAGATGTTAGAGTGACTGTAGCCTTTATTTTATACAGTCAGATCAGACGTTAGAGTGACTGTAGCCTTTATTATATACAGTCAGATCAGATGTTAGAGTGACTGTAGCCTTTATTATATAAAGTCAGATCAGATGTTAGAGTGACTGTAGCCTTTACTTTATACAGTCCGATCAGGTTAGATGTTAGAGTGACTGTACCCCTTATTGTATACAGTCATATCAGATGTAAGAGTGACTGTAGCTCTTATTTTATACTGTCAGATCAGATGTTAGAGTGACTGAAGCCTTTATTTTATACAGTCAGATCAGATCAGATGTTAAAGTGACTGTAGCCCTTTTTGTATACAGTCATGCCAGATATTAGAGTGAGTGTAGTCTTTGTTTTATACAGTCAGATCAGATGTTAGAGTGACTGTAGCCTTTTCTTTATTCACTCTTAGTCTGTTGTTTTATTTTTAATCAGTCTGTTTAATTTTTACATAAGAAGGTATTCTTAAAAGACAGATCATTTTCTATAATTTGGCTGATTATGACATGTGGCTCATTAAATATTTATTAAGATCATGTTCGTGTAGGTCAGCATCCTACAGCTCATTAATATCTGATTAATTAGGGCTCGAGCACCACGTGTTTTTTTATTAATCTTCTGATCGAATGAATCTTAATCGTCTGTTTGAATAAGAAGTGGCCGAGGACATTACGAACTCCCTCTGTCAGGACATACACACTCCCTCCTTCAAACCTCAGGTGTTTTTTTACCTGCACAAACTTCAGATAAACACTTCAGCCGCAGGCGGAACCTTCAGCTGCCGAGCCTCCCATGACGGAAGTAAATAGTGTGACACACGGCGGAAGTAGAGTACAGAGGGACGGCTTGATTTGAAGTGGCTTCTGGTGTCTCCGTGTCTCCTGGTGTCTCCGTGAGGTTGAGAAGGTCCAAGATGTTTTCATCAGAGAGTCTGAGAGAGTTCGTCTCTGAGAGACTGGCTGCTGCTGCGGAGGACATCTTTGTAGTTTTTAGAAGAACCATCGAGGAGTACGAGGAGGAGATCGACCGACAGAAGAGGCTGCTGCAGGCTGTGTGGAAGACAACCGGGGACCCGGACCGCACAGGTGAGACACAGACAGGTGAGAGAGAGAGGACAGGTGAGACACAGACAGGTGAGAATCATACAAGTGAGACAGAGAGGACAGGTGAGACAGAGGAAGCTGCTGCAGGCTGTGTCGATGACAACGGGGGACCCGGACCGCACAGATGAGACACAGACAGGTGAGAGAGAGAGGACAGGTGAGACAGACACAGGTGAGACACAGACAGGTGAGACAGACACAGGTGAGACTGAGAGGATAGGTTAGAGAGAGAGGACAGGTTAGACACAGACAGAGACAGGTGAGAGAGAGGACAGGTGAGACAGAGAGGACAGGTGAGACACAGACAGGTAAGACAGAGAGGACAGGTGAGACAGAGAGGACAGGTGAGACACAGACAGGTAAGACAGAGAGGACAGGTGAGATACAGACAGGTGAGATACTGACAGGTAAGACAGACAGGACAGGTGAGATACAGACAGGTGAGATACTGACAGGTAAGACGGAGAGGACAGGTGAGACACAGACAGGTAAGACAGAGAGGACAGGTGAGACAGACAGGTCAGAGAGAGAGGACAGGTGAGACAGAGACACTATGACCCCACTGTTCCTGGAGACTCCAGGTATGTTCCATGTTATCAAAATCAGCAGGTTCTTACCTGAGAAGGTGTTGAAGCACATGGACAGGTGTGGAGACAGACTGTCCTGCTGGTCTCACCTGCTCTCAGGAGGACAGTTGCTCCTGATGATGATGAGGTCCAGATGAAGTTGTGATGTTTCTGCTGTCCACTCTGATTTATTTCTGACCTTTGAATGAACTCTGACCTGAAGGACTTACCCCTGTTCCTCCAGGTGTTCCTCCAGGTGTTCCTCCAGGTGTTCCTCCAGGTGTTCCTCAGCAGGCTGCCTGTGAAAAGCTGGAGGAGGGTGTGTCTTCTCCGCAGCTCTGTCAGCAGGAGAGGATTTCCATCCTGGAGCAGGAGGACCCAGAGGCTCCTCAGGTCAAAGAGGAGCAGGAGGAGCTCTGCAGCAGTCAGGAGAGGAGCTCACCTGAGGAGGACCACAGTGATCCCCAACCTCACAGTGGTCTGCAGCTGCTCCCCCACGGAGCTGAAGGTCACAACGCCCCCTCAGCTAAGATGCGTCACCCCTGTTACACCTGTGGGAAAGACTTCAGCTCCGGCAAGTCCCTGAAGTTCCACCTACGAACCCACACAGGTGAGAAGCCCTTCACCTGTCAGGTGTGTGGGAAGTGCTTCAGGTTCAACCAGGCGCTGACAGTCCACATGAGGACCCACACAGGTGAGCGACCGTACTCCTGTTGCTTCTGCGGTAAGAGCTTCTCCAACAAGGTGAACATGACCAGCCACACCTTGATCCACACAGGTGAGAAGCCCTTCACCTGCGAGACCTGCGGCAAGTCCTTCAGGTTAAAGTGTGACCTGAAGGTCCACATGAGGACTCACACAGGTGAGAGGCCTTTCACCTGCAGCACCTGTGGGAAGAGCTTCTCCAGGACTTCCCACCTGCACAGGCACATCCTGACCCACGCAGGTGAACAGAGAGAAGACCACCTGTGAGTCAGATCAGAGGGTTCAGGTGGACGCTGCAGTTCCCTGAGACAAAAACAAAGCACGTTAACAGCAGAGAAAAACAAAAATAAACATGTTTACATCTGCTGTAAACAAAGATATATATATATATATATATATATATATATATATATATATATATATATATATATGTATGTATGTATGTATATGTATGTGTGTGTGTATAAATAAATTAAAAAAATATATATGTGTGTGTGTATATATATATATAAACATATATATATATATATATATATATATATATATATATATACATATATATATAAATGATCCGTCTTGAAATATCAGGGTCAGGATTGTTTGATTAAGTCTGATTAAATCTTTTTATGGCATTAAGAACAAACATCATGTTCAGAGGAACAATCCAGCGTCTTAGAGTTCTTCGTGTGAACCATAGTCCCTGCTCCTCTAGAACATTGTGATCAGACGTCAGAGGACACAGGAAGTGGACCTCCATCCTCCTGCAGCTCCTTAGGGAGGGGGTCCTCCTAGTGGAGCTCTGATGACTGAATGATCTTATGATGGAGCTCTCCTGATGCTCTTTCTGGGTTTCAATGTGTCTGTTGGTCCCTCAGTGAGGTGCAGCTGAGGTCTGCTCTTGTGGTTTATGGACTGTCTCAGAGAAACGTTAAAGAAGGACGTGCTGCTGCAGACCGGCTCTGCTCCTGTGAATAATATTAGACATTTGAGCTGGTGTTTGTGTTTGTATGATAATCTGTTGAATAAAGATTGATGTTGAACTTAATATTAACCTGAACTCTGATTTTTCAACAAGAACATATTCTGCACAGAAACTTTTACAAACCACAGATTCTCCATCATCACAGCCCTGAAAATGAAAGTATATGGTTATATGATCAGAGTTATGTTGATTTATGGTTTCATCTTTGATGTTAGGATAGTTTAATGCAGACTATAACATGAAGGATGAGGGAGGCTCAGAGTCATCATACTGCTGTTGATCTTTATTTAATCAGTGGTATCCACGTGTGAAGGTCTCTGCAGATGTTTACAGCTGATATTTGGTCCATATCGGGGCCATTTATTGTCTGTTATATTGTCAGAATGTTCCAAAGTGGATAACCTCATCACTGAATGTCTATAAATCTACAGTTGAGTTTATTAAAGAATAAAATGTCTTTGTTTCATCTCTTTTTGTCACAAACAGACCGTCAGCATGAAGAGGCCTCATGCTCTGTCAGAAAATCCTGAAAACAGGTTTAATGAGTTCAGAAGAATCAGACATCCCAAAAATCAAAGATCCTGCCTCCCCAATCAGGACAGCATTATGACAATCAAGGGGGGCAACCGGCAGCCTGGGGGCAACATGCAGCCCTCCTGCTGCCTCAGAGCGGTCTGCCAGCCAGTTCAAGTGACCATAACGATGTTTGCATCTGGAGGGAATCCAAACAAAAATTTTCTTTAAAACATGAATATTTCCTTAAAATAGAGCTGTGGATGTTTCTGTTGAAATCCCTTTGATTCCTGTGTTGATATGGAAATAAAAATGTCCTAAAAATATCCTTTAATAATCAGTAAATGTTCAGGAACTAACCTTAGATCACATGATTGTGTCTTGCATTTGAGTTTAAATGTTTGAATAAACGTATATATATATATATATATATATATATATATTTATGTATGTATATATAAATAAACACACATATATGTGTGTGTGTGTGTGTATATATATATGTGTGTGTGTGTGTATATAAATATACAGTTAAAAACAGAAGTTTACATACACTATATAAAAAGACACATAACCCTTTTTTTCTCACTGTCTAACATTAAATCAGATTAAACTTTTCCTGTTTTTGGTCAATTAGGATTACCAAAGTTATTTCTACTTGCTAAATGCCAGAAAATGAGAAAAGGATTTTTTTAGACATTTTTTATTACTTTCTTCAAAGAAAGAAGTTTGCATACAACAAGATTACCATGCTTTGAAACAATTTGGGAAAGCCCAGGGGCCTGTTGCAAAAAACCAAGATAAGGGATTAAACCGGGATATCTTGGTTATCCTGAATCAACTAATCCATGATGTGGTTGCACAAAAGTCGGATAGGGGGAAGTGTGATATGTTTTGACATATGTTACCATGGAGATTTATTCTGTGGAGCTAGCCTGCTCCAGACCAGGCTAAATTCCAGGATTTATTTAATCTCATCCCTTTTCTCAGTCAGCAGTCCCTGCAAACAGAACCAATATTTATTCTACTGCCCACCACACATCGGTA
The DNA here is from genome assembly GCA_037902135.1 of Cetoscarus ocellatus. Taxonomy (NCBI): domain Eukaryota; kingdom Metazoa; phylum Chordata; class Actinopteri; order Labriformes; family Labridae; genus Cetoscarus; species Cetoscarus ocellatus. The sequence goes on along the minus strand of JBAMNC010000267.1, from coordinate 1,422,136 downwards.
TCACATTCAACAAGACCCACCTTCATTATTTAAACATTTGTGATCATTTATTGCAATGATTTAGATAAAATTATGACTTTCATATGATTTTGCAATCATTAGATAAGAGTTATCCACAGAATATAAATAAAATGCACATCCTATATTAGTTAAAATACATGTCAGATAGTCAGGTGGTGTTTCTTTATTGAATAAGGATAAATCAGAGCAGGTAAACCATCAACTCCTTTAAAACTGAAGTCACACAGTTCTCAACAAGACAGAAAGCACAGAATCAAAGCATATTATAAAACACATAAATAAATGCACATTCAAAGGTCTGTATATAATCCACCCCACATGTCTGCACACTGAAATAAATGCAGGACAAATCCAAACATAACAAATGAACAGACAGATGAATGGATGCAGGAGCCCCTCTGCAGGCCTGTGAACAGCACAAACAACATAATAGGACAAAATAATTTAAAATTAAACACATTTGTCTGCCATTGCAGGTCATATTTAACTTAAATTTACAGCATGCGTAAGCAAAACTATTTGAGACGTATTGGTCTCTGACCAGCCGGACACTGTCGTCATGTGTGAAGATGGCAGTCTTGTCCCGGTCTATGTGTGAAGGCACTCTGGGGGTCTCTGTACTCAGGCAGGACACATTGTGGAGGACAGCACAGGACACAGGGATGTACATGCCCTGTCTGGACTGACCCTCAGGTTTTGCAGACAATGAAAGTGTGCCTTTAGGAGGTCAAAGGTCATTTCTATTCGGGCCCCTGTCCTGTCATGGGCATTGTTGTATGGCTGCTGTGCTCCCCGAGGGTCTGTAAATGGTGTGAGGAGAAAAGGCTGCCAGGTATACGCTCTGTCCCCCAGCAACACACCTGAGAACTCACCTGTGAAAACAAAATTTCATCATCATAACCTCAGAAACAGAGACATTCTTCACACAGCCAAGATGTTAAAGTGGTTATCAATAGAGGCTGTGGGGCTAACCTTGTGATAGGTGCTGGTAGACTGCAGAGGTCAGAGGTCAATTTGCCACAACATTGCTGATCAGGCAGTCAGCACCTGAAACTATAAGATGTAGACTATTAAACCAATCAATGCACATCACAAGGAGTGAACAATGTTCATTAAATAACAATATCAAAAAGTCAAGTTCACCTGAACATTAATGCTGTGAAAGGATTTCCTATTCACAAAATCACCCTCAATGGCACCTGCTGCATGTCAGCTTTGGCCCAGTCATGTTTAATCTACACACACGCACATGCACACACACACACACACACACGGCTTTAGGTGGTTATTTCATGACCTACCCACGTACACATGCATGCAGAGCCATCTTGCCAATTAGGCAATATAAGCAAAGGCCTCCAGGGGGTTGCCACAAAATCTGTGAAAAAAATTCACCTTCAATATAATTATATTAAAACTAGTTATTTCTATTAACTCTAAAAATAGAAAAGCTCACAGTGATTCAAATGTTAAGGTACTGCATAGTGTAAAAGTAGCTTATATTTAGAGTTATTATTTGCTAACTGTGTGGTTATTTAAATTGTCTGATATTGATTTTTGTGCTTATAATTTATTACAGTTATTATTATTTGTTCACCTATTTAAAGGGTTTTTATTTTGCGGTAAGGGTATTTATATTGTATTTCAGAATTTCTTTGTATGTATTTGTAATTTGTTAAGTATGTGAATTTGGTGACACGTTTTCTTATAAATTAAAGATAACAGTAAAAACAATGCTGTTTAATTTCTTATGTAAACATATGTAAATCACTGATGGAGGAGGGCATCATAGAAAATCTAGCCTAGGGCCCCACATTGGGTAGAGACGGCTCTGCATGCACGCACAAACTCGTGCACACTTGCATATATATAATCCAACGGCATAGGGGCATGGATCATAAGGATCAAACATGGATGTTTTAATTTCAGTTTCACCTGCAATTCAACAAATTCATTATGGGCACAACTATGATTTCGGAGACGTTAATGAACTATTTGGACTGATATTGTGATGTTTCAGCGGAGTATGGAGTGTGTGTCAGTGCACTACTTACACATTTACGGCGTCTGCAATGCTTCCTGTCCTTGTATCGCCGTGGCGGTGTTTCCTCATTTTTATTAAGGTCTTGAACCCCCTCATACGCGTCCATGAAGACTTTCTGCTCCGATGAAGAGAAGCATGCTGCTGTTGTTGTCATGGTGAATCCGTGATTCTGTGATCGATCGCGGGGTCTGTTTAAGGAATCGTGTGCGCACACTGATCCTGGATTGGTTACACCTGGCTTGATGAATCCATGTGCCCTCATCCTCGCTTGGTCTTTTGTGCAACCAACTAAGCCTGAACCCTCTTGTTTTGGGTTCGATGATCCAGGCTTAGTCATTTATCCTGGATGTCTGAATCCTACTTTCGTGCAACAGGCCCCAGGTCTCTCTGCAGGATCCAGTGTCAGGTTTGTCTTTGTCCCACAGCATCACTTCACGTTCTTTTAGCGTGACTGTAGAATAATTATCAAACTGAATTTCTGACAATCATTTCCAAACCAGGAAATCTGGATCTGGATCAAAGAAACTGAGGTCTGAAACATTTAGAGGACAAAAACAGTTCAGACTTGCAGTTTTAGAAAAAGATGCACCCTGTGCTCAAGTCCTTTGGACGATAATAATAATAACACTAATAATAATAATAATAGTCATAATAACAATAATAGTAATAATAATGATAATAATAGTAGTAATAATAATATAGGCTAGTAACAGTAATAACAATAACAGTCATAAAAATAATAGAATAATAGTAATAATAATAATAATAGTAGTAATAATAGTTAGAATAATTGTGAGGGCTTCTTGCCTCCAGAGCCTGCTGTTGTTTTGTGTGTTGCCTGTGCTGTTGTCTGTCTTCCCCTGCAGGCTGGTAGGTTTGCCACACCTGGGGGATAGTTCACCAAAATGGAATTAAGACATCCAGGATAACCAACTTAAGCCTGGCTTGACCAAGTCCCTTCTGAGCACGCTGGCTTAATGTGTTTCACGAAGGCCAATCCAGGATAAGAAGGACTAGCTTGGTCAAGCCAGATGAAACTATTTCGGATAACTGCTCGTTTACGGCTTTCTTCAAAAGACCATGAAGTAGACCACAGATATACTGATCGAAACAGGGAAGACGCATGCGCATACTTCGCTCCAAATGAAAAAAACAGCTTCAGATAGAAATTTATCAGGAAGTCAAACACATCAAATGTCCTTTAAAAGAGAAATAGCCTCTGCAATAAGAAGCGAGAAAGGGTGGCGGATAAAATCAGACCTGCTGAATGCGTGAGCAGCCTAAAACATACATCAACTAACCAGTCAAAGTGTAGGCTATTTACAGCGCAAATCCAAATTAATCTTTGAAAATAACCAATAAGAGATGAAAGAACATACATTAGTATGACAGTTAAATACAGCCTATAGTAAAAGGAAGAAGGGAAGCGTCCTAATGATTATGAGGAGTTTTATGACGTTCGCAAACGTGTACATTTATACACATAAGCTTATAATTTATTACTCTCTCTCTCTCTCTCTCTCTCTATACTTCTATACACACACACAAAAGTACTTGCACGCATATACGGTACTCTTTTAATACACGACTTAAAATTATTATAGTCCATTTGTGTTGTTTGAAGACATAAATAAGTTCCAAACAGTGGATAAAACACTCTTAAATTAAAATTATAGTATAAATGGTGAATGAAACTATATCTTAAAAGATCTTTCTGGCATTTGGACCATTTTAAGCATTTAAAATATGTTTGTTTATCATATAATCATTCTTTGAAAGATTTAAAACTTTTGAAGATCATACATTTGTCTTACTGTATAACCTGTTTTCTTCTAAATTACAGACTTTTTTTTACATACTGTTTGTTTGGTAAAACTAATACATGGATTAAACCAATATCCTCTGATAAACCTTCAGAGGGACTTTTTTTTAAAAAGATAATTGTTATTTTATGAGTGTTAACAGAAGCAAAAGATGCCTGAATTTTACTTTTTTTTGCAATTACAAACAGTGATGCCTGTTTTTTATTATTGTATGTGAGAGAAGAGACCAAAAGCTATGGCAAAAATTTAAAGATTTGTTAATTATCATAACATAATATGAACTAAAAACCATCATGTTAATTAGATATGATGAAATATGAACACAATGTTTTGTTTTGTTTTGTATAGTGGTGTCAGGTTCATTTTTATGTAATCTTCTTAGTTAAAGTGTAAATTAAGTCCAATTTTTCTAATAGAGGGAAGCGAGGACATTTTCTAATTTACTTTGTTAACTATTGTAAAATATTCCTAATAAAAGTGTGATTCAAAGTCTTCAGAATATTTATCCTTGTTGTTAAAAATGGAAAAAAAACTAATTTGTATTAATTAGGAAAAAACCTTAACAAAATAGGCTGCACGAAAATATGGGATATTTTAATAATTTGTTTAAGTTACTCATGTGATTTGTGTTGGCTTTTGGTTTAAATCCTATTTATCTCTTGTATCCTCATTTTAAATTGTCTCTGAGCTTTTTCAAAAGCATTTTTAAATAAAATGTATTATTAACATCAGTCCTATAGGAATACCTACCTCTACCTCTTAAAGTCATTATCATTATGATAACAGACAGAAACACATTAATTTCAAATGAGAGCGCTGTTGACTGAACAGCAGGATTAGTTAATCCTGCCTCTTAGCCTTGTCGGGAGCAGGCTAGCTGCTCAGAATAAATCTCCATGGTAACTTATGTGCCTTCACTTTCGTGAAACCAAATCACAGCTAAATTCATCCAGGATAACTAGAAAATCCCGGCTTATTCCCCTATCTAGGTTTTGTAAAATACCCCTCAGAGGTCCAAGATGAGGTGTTCCACTGGAAATGTCTAAAAGCTCCATGGAGGACTTTGAGTCACCCTGCTCACAGACCAACAGTCAAACAAACAAACAGTCAAACAAACAAACAGTCAAACAAATAAACAGTCAAGCAATTAAACAGTCAAACAAACAGCCAAGCAAATAAACAGTCAAACAAATAAACAATTAAACAAACAGTTAAAAAAACAAACAAAAAAGCAGTCAAACAAACAAAAAATCAAACAGTCAAACAAACAAATACACAGTCAAACAAATACACAGTTAAATAGTCAAACAGTCAAACAAGCAGTCAAGCAAATAAACAGTCAAATTAACAAACAAATAGTCAAGCAAATAAATAAGCAGTCAAACAAATACTGCATCAAACAAACAAATACAAAGTTAAACAGTCGAACAAACAAACAGTCAAGCAAATAAACAGTCAAACAAATAAACAGTCAAACAAATAAACAAACAAGCAAATAATCAAACAAAAAACAGTCAAACACAAAGTTAAACAGTCAGAAACAAACAGTCAAACAGTTAGTCAAACAAACACAAACAAACAGTAAAACAAATAAACAGTCAAACAATCAAAAAATGACCTTAATCTGAGAGTTCGACCTCCCTATACTCGATTAAATGTGTCACCCAATTAGTGTTTGTGGTCGTGAACTTCTTCAAACAAACAAACTGTCAAACAATCAAACAAATGACCTTAATCTGAGATTCTTCAGACATGACTTAATGTGTCACCCTCTAAGTGTTTGTGATCTTCTCCTGTTTCATTAATTAGTCTGACGAGGTGATCGAACCCTCTCTGCTGAGGCCCCTAAATTATGGTTGTGCAGTTTAAAGTGGATTGAAAGGTTTTAAAAGATGTTGAGCTGCAAGTGATGAGTTTATGAAGTTTTATTTTAAGCTTATTTCTTCATTATTATTGTTATTATAATTATTATTAGTAGTAGTATTTTTATTATTATATTATTATTTATTATTATTATTATTGTTATTACCATTACTACTGTAATTATTATTATATTATTATTTATTATTATTATTATTGTTATTACCATTACTACTGTAATTATTATTATTATTGTTATCATTATTGTTATTGTCGTTGTTTGAAGATCTTTGAGCTGTTGGAATCTTCAGGCATCAATCTGGTGAGGTCATCCATCCAGACTGATGTGGGACATGCTGGACATGTCTCTGTGGGACATGTTGGACATGTCCCAGTATGATTTAGAGAAACAGATCAGAACCTGAGGGTCTGCTCTACGTTGTTAGCTCTATGCTCTTGAGGAGGCTCCTCAGGAGAAGACAGACAGACAGACACAGGGACGTCTTTATGGACAGTTTAATGTCTTTGTCTTTATTTCTGTACAGATGGAGAGAGAGAGAGAGAGAGAGAGGGAGAATGACCTGCAGGAGAGAGGCCACAGGCTGGACCAAAGCACCTGCTGATGGTGTCTGCAGACAGAACCAGTAGACCACCATCTCACAGTTCCTTTGCTGATGATGATGATGATGAAGAGCAGAGGACATGGCTGATCTGAGGGGGATAGGTTTGCAAAGAGGACCACCATTTACAAAAGGACAAAGACCTCCGTCCATCAGACCTCACCGCTGGGCCACCCCAGGGTCAGTAAGACATAAACATTTCCTTCATCAAAACCAAACATGAAGATCGTTCTGGTCTGAACCTTCATGACGGGCAGTCTTCTAGGAGGACCAGGTCCTGGTCTACAGGAGTCCTCTAGGACTCTGCTCAGCTCCAGGGTTTCATCAGGAGCAGGATATCCTCCAGCAGGACTCCACCATCCTGAAGACCAGAGACATGTTCCTGATCTACCTGTCCAACAGTCTTCAGCAGGTGCTCCAGGACTTCAGACCTCTGAAAGGTCCTGCTCCATGTGAGCTCTACTGATTGGCGTGGGTCAGGATGTGCCTGTGAAGGTGGGACGTCCTGGAGAAGCTCTTCCCACAGGTGCTACAGGTGAAAGGTCTCTCACCTGTGTGAGTCCTCATGTGGACCTTCAGGTCACACTTTAACCTGTAGGACTTGCCGCAGGTCTCGCAGGTGAAGGGCTTCTCACCTGTGTGGATCAGGATGTGGCTGTTCAGGTGGACCCTGTGCCTGAAGCTCTGCCCGCAGAAGCAGCAGGTGTGAGGACGCTCACCTGTGTGGGTCCTCATGTGGGCCGAGAGCGCCTGGTTGAACCTGAAGCACTTCCCACACACCTGACAGGTGAAGGGCTTCTCACCTGTGTGGGTCCTCATGTGGAACTTCAGGGACTTGCTGGACCTTAAGTCTTTTCCACATGTGGGACAGGAGTGAGTCCTCTGGGGGGCGCTGTGACCATCAGCTGCGTGAGGGTCAAGAGGGAAGAGCTGGTCTTCATCCTGAGGCGGTGGTCCACTGAGGTCGCACTCCTCCAGAGCAGAGGTCATCAGGAACGAGTCGCTCTCCTGCTTCAGGATCAGCTGCTCTCCATCCTGACTGCTGCAGCCCTCCTGGTCCTCCTCCTTATCTTCCTCCTGGTCCTCCTCCTGGTCCCTGCAGCCATCCTCTGGATGCTCCTGGTCCAGACTGGAGCTCCGAACCTGGTTGAGAAGCTGCTGCTCCGGCACAACCTCCTGGTCCTCCTTCTCACCAGTATGCTGCTGTGGACTACCTGCAGGAAAGAAAAACAAGAGGGTTAGGTCCTAAAGGATGGACCTGCAGGGCCAGGAACTTAAACCTGAACCAGGGGAGGACTTGGAGAGGACTAGGAGAGAACAAGGGTAGGACTAGAAGAGGACCAGGAGAGAACTAGGAGAAGACCAGGGAGGACCAGGAGAGGACTAGGAGAGGAGCAGGAGAGGACCAGGACAGGACTAGGAGAGGATTAGAAGAGGACCAGAGGAGGACCAGGGGGGGACTAGGTGAGGACCAGAAGAGGACTAGAAGAGGACCAGGAGAGGACCAGGAAAGGACTAGGAGAGGACAAGGGAGGACCAAGGGAGGACTAGGAGAGGACCAGGAGAGGACTAGGAGAGGGCTAGGAGAGGGGAGGACCAGGAGAGGACCAGGGAGGACCAGGTGAGGACCAGGGGAGGACCAGGAGAGGACCAGGAGAGGGATAGGAGAGGACCAGGAGAAGACCAGGAGAGGACTAGAAGAGGACCAGGAGAGAACTAGGAGAGGATCAGGGGACCAGGAGAGGACCAAGAGAGGACTACAAGAGGACCAGCAGCCTGTGAGGACATGAGGCCTTCTGAACTTCTGAACTTTGGGTAAAAAATGGTCGGATTGTGGCCCGTGGTTCATAAGGTGAGGTTTTTGGAAAGCCTCCCTGACTGGTGCATGTCCTTCAATGTCCTTCAGCCTGAGAGGGTTCTGGCCTTTGGTCTGAAGGATCAGGAGATGTTGAGGTCTTTTGGCTCCAGGCCGTTCGGACAAATTAATGAGGTGACAGAGGAGCCCCGCGCACTTCTGTCTTTGAATCAATAATGTGTTAAATAAATTAAAATGATAAATATTATTAATCTGATGGATCAGGTTATTCACTTTGTGCTAACTAAAATTATTAATTAAAATAATTAATATTAATCTGATGGATCAGGTTATTCACTCTGAGCCAATTAAAATTATAAATTAAAATAATAAATATTAATCTTATGGATCGGGTTATTCACTCTGAGCTAATTAAATTATAAATTAAAATAATAAATATTAATCTTATGGATCGGGTTATTCACTCTGAGCTAATTAAATTATAAATTAAAATAATAAATATTAATCTGATGGATCAGGTTATTCACTGTTTCTTAAACAGTCTGGATTATTTGGACCCGATGGCTGTAGGGCTGTGTCACGTTACCAGAAACATCACAGTGATGATCAGAGGATGTTACAGCTGATAACTGGGCCCCCACATCGCCCATATAAGATCATATCAGGTTAGGTGTAGGGTGATTTTAGCTATTTAAAATCATTTTTTTTTTAAATTTCATCTGTTTCACCATGACAACAGCCAACAACAACATTATAATTAATGAGCAGGTATTAATTCTTTTAATGTTTTATTAAACACTGTGTGACTTAAAACTGAGCGACATGCAGCTCTGCCTCACCTGTCTGTCTCACCTGTCTCTGTCTCATCTGTCCTCCTGGTCTCACGTGTCTCTATCTCACCTGTCTATGTCTCACCTGTCCTTCTGGTATCACCTGTCTCCGTCTTACCTGTCTGTGTCTCATGCATCTCTGTCTCACCTGTCCTCTTTGTCTCACCTGTTTTCTCACCTGTCTGTGTCTCACCGGTCTGTGTCTCACCTGTCCTCTCTCTCTCACCTGTCTGTGTCTCACCTGTCCTCTCTCTCTCACCTGTCCTCTCTCTCTCACCTTTCTTTGTCTCACCTTTGCGGTCCGGGTCCCCCGTTGTCTTCCGCACAGCCTGCAGTAGCCTCCTCTGTCTCACCTGTCTGTGTCTCACCTGTCTCTCTCTCCCCTGTCCTCTTTGTCTCACCTTTCTGTGTCCCACCTGTGCGGTCCGGGTCCCCCGTTGTCTTCCACACAGCCTGCAGCAGCTTCCTCTGTCTCACCTGTCCTCTGTGTCTCACCTGTCTCTGTCTCATCTGTCTTCTCTCTCTCACCTGTCTGTGTCTCACCTGTTCTCTCTGTCTCATCTGTCTGTGTCTCACCTGTGCGGTCCGGGTCCCCCGTTGTCTTCCACACAGCCTGCAGCAGCCTCCTCTGTCGGTCGATCTCCTCCTCGTACTCCTCGATGGTTCTTCTAAAAACTACAAAGATGTCCTCCGCAGCAGCAGCCAGTCTCTCAGAGACGAACTCTCTCAGACTCTCTGATGAAAACATCTTGGATCTTCTCAACCTCACGGAGACACCAGGGGACACGGAGACACCAGAAGCTACTTCAAATCAAGCCCTTCCCTCTGTACTCAACTTCCGCCGTGTGTCACACTATTTACTTCCGTCATGGGAGGTTCGGCAGCTGAAGGTTCCGTCTGTGGCTGAGGTGGAACCTTAAACAGAGATCGGGGGTCACATTAACGAGGGCAAAACTGTTAAAAATAAAAGCGCGCCGTTGAAAAGATCAAAATAAAATATCTCCAAACAACCAAATGATAAAAAATGTTTTCTCAGTGGTTATATTTTCAGGCTTCAAACCAAAATGTTCAGCTAAATGTAATAAACGAAGAACTCACCCCCGCTCAGCAGGGGGCGCGCATGCTCCGTGTCGCTGCTGCACCGACCGCCGTGGAGCTGCAGAACAAGCCGTCTCTGCGTTCCTCTGCGGCGGCGGGAGTTTGAAGATAACCTGGAAGACCGGAGGAGCCGAGCAGGGACAGCCTCAGCGACCCGAGTCAGACTGTAACCCAGGTAAGCTCACCTGTGGCCGGTGCTCGGGACTGTTAGCTCCGAGCTAACGTTAGCCTCTGCAGCTGAACGTGTCGGTGTCCTGGTCTAAACAGTGACCGTGTTAACCGGAGCCTTCTGGCTGACTGTGGTCTGATGTCACGAGTCAAAATTATTTCAAACCGTTTTAAAGATGAAGCTGCCAAACCAGCGGCTGTTCACACTAACAGGATCTTAATCCAGATTCAGTCTGAACCGGTTTAACTGACGCCTCAGAGGCTGCTCTAAGAGGACCATGATCCCTCTGTGCACTGGTCTCAAAGTGGGGCTCGCAGTGACGACAGGGGGACAGCAGATCAGGACAGAAACCAGACTACAGGTGAAACCACCTGAGGAACATCTCTGAGGATGATCTGGGAAAATGGCTTAATTTTGTGGCAAAAAGACTAAATCTGTGATGTTGAAAAGGAAAAAAATTGTAATTGTGAGGCAAATACTCCACAATTAAGAGAATTTGACTGTTTGTAAACTCCAATGAGTGTTGGATCAAACATCGTGTTTTGAATGGGTTTCAATGGTGACATTGGTGTACACAAATATTTTGTCAGAGCTAACTATAGACCTTTCAAATGTTCTGATTTTAAAATTTTGCAGTTCCATAAAAAATACTTTCCCTTATATCAATATCATACTGCTAGCATTAACAGAGCCATAATAATTAAACGGCGAAAAAAAGGTGACACAAATGTTCAAGAAAAACCTGAAGGAGCCCGACGGGTTGGACAGTGAGACAGTGGTAGAGAGGATGTAGCACGGTGTGAGGTTGTTGTTTTTTTCAATCTGACCTTGAAAAAAGAAACATAATTATAATTATTGCTCATCATTAACATGTTAAAGGCTTTAATAACACAACGTCCAATTTGCACTTAAAATGTGAAAAATATGGACTTTTTACGAATATTTTCATTCAAAATGTCCGTGTTTGTAATTTTCAAACTAACCTTTATAAAGGTTAAATTCTGGAAAAGTTATCAAAAATTGATATGTATGGTCAGGACTGAAGTAAATCTAACAAATTACATAAAAAAGTGGGATTATTTTTTAATTCAAATTTTTTAAATTGCTATTTATGTACAGCAACCATTTTTGGACGTAAGGGTGCACCATGTGCATTTTTTTCAATCTCACCTTGTAAAGACAACAAAAAAACATAATTGTAATTATTGCTCATCATTAACATGTATAAGGCTGTAATAACACAATGTAAAGAAATCCAATTTGCACTCAAAATGTTAAGCATTAGGGATGTAACGGTTACCGGTAAAATGGTAAAATTTCTGACAGTTGGTATTAACATGTCCTCTTTTAATTACCGGTAAACCGCGTTTGATTACCACACTGTGCCAATTACTCACGGTGATGCAGCTCATTGCCTGGAAAAGCCAGAACTTTGTGTCTAATATAATGAGCTGTTTTTTATTTAACCTTTATTTAACCAGGAAAATAAACTTGTTGAGATTAAAAATCTCTTTTTCAAGAGTGTCCTGGCCAAGATAGGCAGCTGTAACATGGACACTAATGCTGTAGGCAAACAAAAAATGTGAGTGTATGTAAAATAGGTGAAGTTTATTTTTGGTCATCCCAAAACTTTGAACATGTTCATTTACAATTGTTTATGAAGAGAATCCTGTTTAAAGTTCAAATCAGCTTTTCTTTTATTGTAATTACACACTGTTTGAACATATATAACATAATAATGACAAATACTTGCCAGAATTGTTTACTTTTATTTCTCAGGAAAAATGGTGGAAAAATTGACTCAAAGGACACTTCCTGACACATTTATTGACAAAAACGGCAAAAGACCTATTATAATTGTAATATTAATGGGGTTAAATGATTTCAAGTGTGTGTAAAACTACTTTTTGAACATTTTGAGCACACTGCAACAATACTGTGATAATAATGATAACCATGATAATTTTGGTCACAATAACTGTGATATGAAATTTTCATACCGTTACATCCCTATGAAGCATACAGACTTGTTACAATTTTTTCATCCAATTCCATCATGACTGCACACAAAAATAACAGACTGAAAATTGTTTGCATGAAGTTTCAGGTAGATTGCTTCTACATTGACATCTGTGCTTTTACATGTATGTCTTTGCCATGTATCACCACTATTGCAGAAAATGTTCACACCAAGAAAAGGAGCTGTGGCCTGAATTTCCACAACTGTAGCAGCAGACTGAACATACTTCATACTTTTTTGCAAAATGTTACCAGGCATTGAGACATATTTGGTACCAACTAAGGCTATAAAATAGTCACTTTGCTCCTCAATGTATTTAACAACTGGTAGTCTTCGCCTTCTGTGTCCCTGCTCTGAGCCACTGATAACATGACTAACTGCCTAAAAAAACTGCTGCTATCGGCTACAACTGACTCGGTTTTGCAAATAGCACCCAAAGACATACAAGATAGTTTGTAGTGGCTCGTGAACATCCCTTTCAACAAAATGAACACCACCCTGATTACATAAAAGCTGAGCTACTTTATTTGACAATGCTTTAAGCATAACAGTGCTGACGGCCTATCATCCAAGTCCACCACGTTAACATTGCTCTGGTTTACAGTATTTTCAGCTACGCGTCCCCTCTCAAGTGGCACTTGGTGACTCTTTTCAGCCTTTCTTAAATTATATGGAGATGATATATTACTACAATAACCATAGCAATTACTGGGCCCATTAGGCTGCTGAACAGTCTACACCCTCATAGTGGTTACCATGACAGCTTTATAAGTACACCTCCTGCTGTGCAGCGTTACAGCAGTATTCGATCCAGTAAAATAACTAACCCCTAAACAATCTGCTGCTGCCTCAGTCTCCATCTCTGTGGCCCAACTACCCACAGAACTCAACCCTGACTGGTTCAAGTACGCACTAACAGATGACAACCCTGTCCTCAACAGGCCGTGATAACTATCTGCATGTGTAGCTGTTTGTTTACACACAGCTCAAACCTTTTTATGGAAATCTTCAGTTCCCTACAAAGCAATCATCTCTGAGGAGGAACATCTCTGAGGAAGATCATCTCTGCTTCTGTCTGATATTTCAGTTTGAATCCTCCTGACAGTCACCAGTTAACTCAGTCTCCCTTTAAACCGTAACACCGCTCACTGTAGTTGGGTGCAGTTTCTGAACATGGCCGACATGTTTGGATCAGGTCAGTGAGCTCTGGGGTCATGATGTCACATGTCAGAGGTCATGTGATGATGTCTCTGTTTCAGGACGATGTCTGACCTGGAGGACATCAGTCAACACTTCATCAGCAGGACGTCGTCCCTGAGACACATGCTGGACCTGTCCTCAGCTGGTGAGTCTGTCTCTGAAACTGAAATAAAGTGGGCGAAGCCACCGTGTTCTGATTAAAATAGAATAATGACCTTTGGCAGAGGATGACTGAGGTCAGGGGTCTGCATGTTCCCTGTCCAGAGTTTATGGTTCATGAGCCAATCACAGGGCTTCACTCTGTGGTTGGACAGTATGTGTGTGTGATCTTTTCTCCTCCACCAGAGGAGGATTGATTGGTGTGAAGCTTTGTGTTCAAAATGTGAAGTTTAATAAAGCAGCAGCTGGACCTCTTAACTCATCAAAGTTGTTATTTATTTAGTCACATAAATGATCTTCTCTGCCTCCCCACAGAGAAGCTTTAAAGACCTCAGGCTAAAATTAAAGTATTTTATTTATTTAGTCACATTAATAGTCTTCTCTGCCTAACTCCTGGAGCTTTCTTATCATCAGTATTTGCTGATGTCATGAAGGTCTTCTCTGTCCTTGCAGATGTTCCTCAGAGTAAGATGAAGAAGCTGGGGCAGGAGGTCCTTGCTCTGCAGAGGCTCACGGAGCAGTTTGAGGAGTGTGTGGACCACCAGAGGGAGCAGCTGAAGAACCTGAAGGTGATTATAGCTCTGCTGCCTGCAGGAGATGGTCTTCAGATCTGACCTTCATTTGAGCTCTTCTGCTCAAATGAAGGTCAGATCCTCTAACCCCTGTGCTGAGGACATTTTGGAGGTGAAGAGCTCATAACCTCTGACCTTCAGTCTGGGTCTGTTGCAGGAGCTGGAGGAGGCCCTACAGGACCATCTGGAGGATGTGGGTCATCTGAAGAACAACGTACCTGCTCACATGCCCAAGAGAGAAGCTCCAGCTCAGTAAGATCTCACGTAGATGCTGCAAACCACCATTCTCCTTGGGCATCCTTAGGTTACCTCAGCACAGTCATGAAACAGACAGGTGTGGTCACATGACCCATCACATGAGTTCTTCAGTATTAAGTAAGCAGAGCTAATGGCTAATCTGATCAGAACAACAGGAGCTGCTACACGCAGTAAATTAAATAAGGGAGAGTGAGAGAGCGCTGGGTTGATCGACACTTGCCAAAAGTGTTTTACTGAATAGACTGAAAACACTGAAATTACATATAAGCAAACGAACAGAAAAACTGTTCAAAATCACACTCTTCCTTTAAAACTCCATTGGTCTAAAATCTTAACAGTGTAGGTGAAATTCTCTTTACAGCTGGAATGCTTCATTAGAGAACAGTATCCTGTGTACCTGCCCCTGAGCTGAGGGCAGGTACACAGGATACTGTTCTTCACCTGAAAACCTTTGGAAGTGACTGAAGAAACGCTCTTACAAGTGTGAAAGGTGGGCTGATGGTCTGGTAATGTGATTTGGTGACTATTTTTTGGTTTAATCGATGTATACAAATATACATGTACATACATATATATAAGTATATATAGGGTGTCCGCAGGGTCTTAAAAAGTATTAAAAGTTGACAAATCAATTGTGGGAAAATTAAGGCCCTTAAAAAGTATTTAAAAGTCTTAATCATGATTTTATGAGGTATTAAATTTTATTGGTATTCAAGCTTTGACTTCAGAAAGTATCCATGAATATTTATTTTCCTCCTCACGACTATTACAAATAACAATGTGTCGGTGGCGTACTCGGAGCTGGATTGCCTCGGGGCTTCATGCGTACGGGAGCAATGTCACGCGAAAGGGAAGGTTCTGGCCAAGGGCGTATTTACCATTAAGCAAACACAGGCAACTGCCTGGGGCCCCGAGATTTCCAGGGACCCCATATGTCTTATTAAAAAAAAAGATTAATAAAGTTTTCCTAGACTCAAATGGGTTATTTCTGTTTCAGTCTTAATTTACACACTTAAAAATACATCAAAGTGCTTAATCTATCATGATCGTTTTGACTGCTCTCCCTCCCTTCTCATGCGATGGACTACTCCATGTTACTGTACATGTACAGACTTCATTCAGGAAGACGGCAGCAAAACAAACTCGTCGGCACAGTTATGAGGGTTTGAAGAAAATGAAGCAGAGTTAAGGCCCATTTATGCTCAACGTTAAAGACAGATATGGACGGAGTCTCCTGTACGTGCTTTGCGTTCATTTCGTCCATATTTCTGCACGTTTCCATAAAGCTTACAGATGCGGGCCAAACAGGCAGTAGCACTGGAAACCATGGGGGCAGTGTCGCTGTTACTACCCAGAATATAACTCTAGTGAGACATGAATAAGATATAATAATGGTGGAACTTTTTGAAGAGAACCTCTTCGAGTTAGTTAGCAATTACAAACATTTGTATTGTGGTGTAATTGAGTTGGTTTGATAAAAACTACAAAGTCGCCCAGTGACGTCGTCACAAGGGAGTGACAGTTGAGAAGCGGGATTGAGGCGTTAGCGAGCAGACAGACTAGATAGAAGTTGGACTCATGCAGTGTTTTAATAACACGACATGGTGTCAGAAGTCCTGTAGCTAACGTAGTGAGGTCAGCCCGGACATTCAAAGGATCGTTTTTACTCTGCGGAGTAAGAGAAGGGAGTAATAGTGAAGACGGAGATGCTAACAGAGGGATAGCAACTGCTCTGGGAGCCGCTGTGGCAGCGGGTCCATGTGCGACATTTAACATCCAGCCACCGGAGCCCTTTGACTTTTCTAAGCCACAGGAGTGGCATAAATGGATCAGGAGATTTGACAGATTTTGTCTGGCAAGTAACCTGAATGCTAGCTCTGAAGAGAATCAAGTTAACACTTTGATATATTGCATGGGGGACGAGGCGGATGATGTCTTACATGGGCTGGCTCTGACACATGCACAACGCAGCTGGTATGAAGCAGTGCATGATGGATTTCAAGGCTTCTTTGTGGTTAAGAAGAATGTGATTTATGAACATGCCAAATTTAACCTGCGAAAACAGCAGACTCTTTTGTTACTGCACTATATGCGCTGGCTAAACATTGCAATTACAGTGCGCTACATGATGAGCTACTTCGGGATAGACTCGTCGTTGGTCTGCTAGACAAGAGGCTGTCTGAATGCATGCAGCTAGACACAGATCTAACGTTGGAGAAGGCAATCAGGATGGCACGGCAGAGTGAAGAAGTGAAAAAGCAGCAAGCTTCTCTGTGAGGCACTGTCTGTTGATAGTGTTTAAGGGAAGTAGCAAGCCTGCTAAGAGCAAACCTCAGTGCGCTCACAAACTGCACATTACTCAGAATAGCAAAGAAAAGGGGTCACAGTCAAAATGTCATAACTGTGGCAGCTCTCCATCACATTCAAAACATGAATGTCCTGCTAATGAAGTGAACTGTCATGCTTGTGGGAGAAACGTGTGTGCAAGGCCTCAAAATCCGTGCTTGAGGTGGAAGAGGATGCCATCTTTCTCGGCAGCATTACAACAGACCGTGATCCTTGGATGGTCAACATCAACATTCATGACAGCAGCGTAATGTTCAAAATCGACACGGGTGCTGATGCCACAGTTTTGCCACATGCGTTGTTCCAGAAAATACACAGAGAAAATCCTCCTGTGCTCCACAAAGCACCTAAGCCACTCCTGGGACCAGGGAGAAGACCGCTTGATGTTGTTGGTGTCGCCAAGCTGTTGCCGAGTAAAGGTGAGAAAGAGGAGATGGAGGATGTGTATGTTGTCCGTTATGTACACACTGCATTGCTGGGGAGGTCTGTGAGCTGTAGACTAGGGCTTGTTGCATGCCTAGACAGTGTCACTATAGAGACATTAAAGGAGAACTATCCAAAATTATTCAGCAGATTAGGTGAGGTGCGCCAGGCATATGCCGTCAAGCTAAAATTAGGTACCAAACCATTCTCACTCAAAACACCAAGGAGGGGGTGCTATTGTGGTGGCAATGGAGTAAGATGTTCATCAGTGAGCTCTTGCCTTACCTATTTAAAAATACAATTTTATCGTGCATTTAATGCAAGTTGGATGTAAGTAACTCTTGCTTCAACATTCTAAATACGCTGCAGCAAGCTTGTAATGGTGTGTTATGGCATCAAGCGCCAAGCTCTGTAAATACAAGTACGACGGACAATCGAGCTCAAGGCCTAGCAATGCCGCTGCGCTAGCAACTGCTAGCCGTGGTGATAAACCATCCTCTCCATGGCCAGAGTCAATAATGGATGCCGAAGATGTGAAAGCAGATATTTTATTCTCATTGAGAGTGGACATTTCGGTTGTCAACAGGACGGAGCTAAAGGAAGCACTTGCTGCAGACTTTGATTTACTTAGAGTTAAGCTGAATGAGGTGAAAGCCAAAATTATTAACAATACAGCAGCTATCCTTTCTGAAGTGGATAAAATGAAAGCCACCATCACCAACCTGGAAACAGGCCTGTCAGCATGGGCAGATTAGATAACTGCTTTGCAGGCAGAAGTCACCGAACTTAAAACAGAGGTGGCTCAGGTGAGGACGAAGAATGAGGATTTGGAGGGCAGACAGCGGAGAAATAACGTTTGTATCGTGGGTGTGAAGGAGGGACCAGGCTCAAGCTCCACTGCCTCCATTTCCAAGCTGCTGAGAGAAGCTCTCAACTTGGACAAGGATATCCTGATAGACTGCTCGCACAGAGGTATGGGACAGAATAAACATGGAAAACCTCAGGTTATCATCGCGAGGCTGCATTACTATCAGGACTGTCTCAATGTACTACGCTGCACCCGTGAACGAGCCCCACTCCGATACCAAGGATAACTGATCTCCGTTTTTTCCAACTACACTGAAAGTTTTGATAAGCCCAAGCTGCGTTCTACGTCAGGAACATCCTTCGAGGCCAGCGAGATGTCTGCTATGGTATACTATTCCCAGCTCGACTCTGCATCTCATACAGGGGAGATGACAAGGAATTCCTGAACCCAGATGAGGCTATGACCTACGTGAAGAATACCATCACAACTGAGAATGAAAACACAGGCTAGCATCTTGCACACCTTAAGACTCAGATGACTGACATTTACATCCATCTTCTTCTCCTGTGTTATAGGGAGATATATGGACACCAAAACTGGACCCAGGAGGTCTAATTTGCATATCCTTTTTGCTGCACTGTCATTTTATTCTTGTACAGTTCAGGGGAATGTTATATTAGTCCTTTTGTGAGCACAGGTCGTTTGTGTTCCTGCTTATATGTGTTGCTTATGCATGTTTACACTGTAACACTGAAGTGACACTTAAATTAATGTTAGATTGCTTTAAATGCAGTACAGCAATGATCATTTCTACCACTCAGCCATATTTTGAAACATGCACATCTATATTTGGATTATTCAACTTACCTACTTTTGTTTACGATTCTATCTATCTATATATTGATGGTAACCATGTTTTCATCACTTTTTGTTTTGATTATCCGTTTGCACCTTTGGACTGCTGCACTGACATAGTTGAATGTTATCTTAACTCATTGCGCGACTTTTAACCTTCAAATTCCTTTTCAAAGTGAGGTATGGGGACTTACTGGACCTAAGTTATTTGTTCTGTCAGTTGTCTTACATGCTTCAGCTTATACTGTCAACAAATTTTGGAATATGTATACTGTATAATATCGATAACGATTCTTAATGGCAGTCGTAAGTAATTTAGGAAGGGCTTTAGGTAGCCAGGTTAATTTCGTAAGCTGGAATGTAGAATCTGTAATTCACCCTGTAAAAGGTAAGAGAATAATTATGCATCTTGGTCATCTCAAGACTGATATTGCATATTTGCAGGAGACCCATCTCCGCACTACTGACCAATTCAGATTGAGAGGTGGATGGATCGGGCAAGCATATCATTCCAATTTAGCTCCAAGGCGAGGGGGGCAGTGATCCTAATCAGTAAAAATATACCATTTGTGAAATCTAGCATAGATTCTGACTCCATGGGAAGATATGTCATTGTGGTTGGTCTGTTGTACGGACTCCCAGTTGTACTAGCGAATATTTATGCCCCAAATTGGGATGACGACATGTTCTTTAAAAAACTTTTTTCCAGACTTCCCAATATGAACACGCATCACCTTATTTTAGGTGGAGACACAAATTGTGTGCTTTCCCCACACCTAGACCATAGCTCCTCAAGGGCAACATCAGAGTCTAAATCGGCACAAGCCATCCAGCTTTTTCTAGAGACATATGGCATGGCAGACGTTTGGTGTTTCTGTAATCCCACAACTAGGGCTTATTCCTTATTCCCCCCAAGTCCATAAGACATTCTCCCGAATAGACTATTTTTTCGTTGACAAAAAACTTCTCCCTTTGGTGGCCACCTGCGAATATGAGTCTATTGTCTTTTCCGATCATGGCCCCCTGACCATGAGAGTACATTTTCCTGATGCAGATATAGGTTATTGTCAGTGGAGGCTTAACCCATCACTTCTTTCAGATGAAGCCTTTGTGAACTTCTTTAAATCAGAAATCGAATTTTTTCTTGCTAATAATCAGACTCCTGGTATGTCAGCCTCAGCTATATGGGAAGCAATGAAGGCATACTTCAGAGGGCAGGCCATTTCCTATTGTGCAGCACAAAGAAAAGCAAATAGTGAATGCCTTAAACAGTTGACAGATGATATTTTGAAATTAGATGCGTTGTACAGTCTTTCACCTTCGGATGACTTACTTAAGCAACGTCTAATACTGAAAATAGAATTCGATCTTCTTTCTACGCACCAAGCGGAAAACCTTATTTTAAAGTCCAAACATAACTCGTACAAATATGGGGAGAAAGCGAGTAAGCGAGTTTTGGCTCATCAATTATGTCAGAAGACTGCCAGTCAATATTTATCTGAAATAGAGGATGAACAAGGTCAAACTCGTACTGACCCCTCACAGATAAACTTGTGCTTTTATCACTTCTATTCCAGCCTTTATACTTCAGAGCCACCAACAAACCATTCAGTTCTAGATGAGTTTTTCCACAATCTTGAAATCCCTGGAGTAGACCCTGAACTTGCAGCAGAATTTGATGGTGATATTACTATTGCAAGGTTGTAGAGGCCATTAGGAGTATGCAAAGTGGTAAATCCCCAGGGCCCGATGGCTACCCCTCTGAATTTTTTAAAACATTCTCAGAAAGTTTAGCACCTCTCCTTCTGTCCGTCTTTAAATAATCATTCTTTTCTAATTGTCTTCCTGCAACTATGCGAGAAGCGACAATTTCATTCATCCTAAAAAAAGATAAAAACCCTTGGCAGTGTAGCTCGTACCACCTGATTTCTCTTCTGAACTCAGATGTAAAGATTCTTGCTAAACTCTTGGCCTGGCGTCTTGAGGTCCCACTCCCTTCAATTATTTCAACTGACCAGACAGGCTTCATACAGAATGGATACTCTTTTTTTCAGTTTTAGGTGCCTTTAAATATTTTGTATGATCCCACTCCATCTGACATACCAGAGGTTTTACTTTCACTTGACGCGGAGAAGGCTTTTGATCAGGTGGAGTGAGATTATTTATTTTATACTCTCAAAAAATATGGCTTCAGCTCAGAATTCTTATCCTGGATTAAAACCCTTAATGTCTCTCCAGGAGCGGCAGTTCATACTAACAATAATATTTCCTCCCACTGTCATTTGCAAAGAGGTACTAGGCAGGGGTGTCCTATGTCTTCGCCCCTTTTTCCATTGCGATTGAACCGCTGCCGCTAGCCATACGTCAGGACATTATTATCAAAGAAATCGTAAAGAGAGGTCGAGAGTGTAAAGTTTCACTTTATGCAAATAATTAGCTATTATATCAATCAGACCCTCTGCTGAGCCTTCCTAGGCTCTTGGATATTCTGAAAAAATTTGGTGAAATATCCAATTATAGGATAAACCTTCAAAAAAGTGAACCAATGCCAATAAATGAAGCAGTCAGGAATATATCATACAATTCAACCCCTTTTAAAATCAGTACAACAAAGTTTAGGTATCTGGGGGTCTGAATAACGCACAATCACAAAGATCATTACAAAGCTAACTTTCTGCCCCTGATGGAGCATTTGAAACAGGACATTAAACGTTGGGATCAGTTTCCCCTCTCATTAACGGGTAGGCTCAACACAGTTAAGATGAACATATTGCCTAAGTTCCTCTATCTATTTCAGAGTCTCCCTATATTCTAGGGGTGTAAATCACCAGTTTCATGGCGATACGATACGATATCGATTCTTTGGACAACGATACGATATTTGCCGATATCACGAAGTCTGCCACTTTTCGGCTTCGATTCGATACTATTCTAGGGCCTTCGATCGATTTAAGACGATATTATGTACTAGGGCTGAACAATATATCGTTATCGTTATCGATATCGAGATATGAACATTCAAGATATTAATATCGAAAAGCCACGATATAAAAAATATAGATTTCCCCTGCGCTAAAACTGCACTTTCCACATTCTTTTGTATTATGATGTTTTTATTTTTCTGAAAAATGCTTGGTTTTCACCGAACCTGTAGTCATATCGTATCGTATCTATCATATCGTATCGTATTGATATCGAGATATCTGGCATGAATATCGAGATATGAAATTTTTTCCTTATCGTTCAGCCCTATTATGTACACATTTAACACAATCAGCTACGTTTCACCTAAATTGCAACTGATTGATTGATTGATTGATTGATTATGTTGGCTCAATTACCTAATGGGTGTTATTGATACTTTGTGATGTTAGTATATTATATTAAGTAATGATATAATATAATACAAATTATTGCATTATTATTTTATTTTCATTTTTATTGACCCCCAACATTTGACTGTGCTCTTTTAAACTAAAAATGTGCAATTTTGATTTTAATTAAATCCAAACATTTTTCATGTTCTAAGTAGAACTATTAACTTAACTAACTCAACATTGATGATTTTGTTTTAATGTGACGCCTGGTAACCACAGTTTGTATGTCAGTGTGATTAGACTTTGCTTTACTGTTTAATGGTAGATGTGGAGGAAGAATAAGAACAAGCTCTCGCTCTTTACCTTTCGTACAATAAGTACTTTCATTAATCCGTGCGCTACAAAATCAAATGATGAGATAACTTGCTGTACTCGTGTGATTAGGCACTCCTGTCATGTGCGTGCAGCATGCATCCTCTGCGGTCAGATCGACCGTATCTTACCCGGATACAGCAGTGCTATTTACTGATTGGCTGATATGTCAAGCTCCCTTTGAGTTCTGTGATGCTCAGAGCATCTTGCTTCATGTTCCAATGCACATATAGCGGTGTTACTCGGTCGGCGCTACAAAATACATTTTAATGCATGAGAAATACCAGGTGTGGTGTGTGAGAGAGCGAAAAGGTTCAAATGCGTCTGTCACTTGCTGAAGATGCTGAGACTTGAGAATCCTGGAAACTGCTGAAAGAGGCGCAATTGGGTGGAAACTGTGAAACGGATATCCAGTCAAAATTTCAAAATAAAGGCGTTTTTTTTTTTTTTTTTTTTTTTTTTTTTTTTCCCAATTATTTTTTAAAGTTATTTTTTGGGGGCTTTTTTTATGCTTTTATTCAGAGGAGAGAGTACAGTGGATAGAGTAGGAAACGGGACGAGCGTGGGTGAATGACATGCAGTAAATGGGCCACAGGCGGGATGTGAATCCGGGCCACCTGCTCAAGTGCGAACCTCATGGGGTGCGACCTAAACCTCGAGGCCATTTGCGCCCCATGAAGGCGTATCCTAAGGATAACGATGTTGATCGATGTTTTTAGTTTCCATCGATTTGACTGGATCGTTGCTTAACCAATCGATGTATCGATCCAGATCGATGGATAATTACACCCCTACTATCTTCCTAACCAAATATTTTTTTAGCTCCATGGATAGTCTTTTATCAGATTTCATGTGCTATAAAATCCTGATTGCCTGATCTTATTACTATTGGGCATCAAATTTTAGGGTTCTGATGTATTGGATGAGAGATCTAAATACCTCTGATACACCCAGGTGGCTAAACTTGGAGACTACATCCTGCAGATACACCTCTCTGCCAGCTTTATTGTGCTCTGAACTCCCATTGGTCAAACCTCTTTCTTATTTTACTACTAACCCCATCGTGGCACAGTCAGTGAGAATCTGGAACCAGTTTCTGAAAGCATTTGCTCTTTATAATTAGGGATGGAAACTGAAAACCAATTCCAGTTGAGAATCGTTAACAGCTCCATCAAAGTAGCGATATCATGAGTCTTTTTGCTAATCAATTCCTTTATCAATTCCTTCCACTGACAGGGTTTAAAAGCGGTAATAATTGTGGCTTATTTTTTTACAAAAGGTGCCTACTGCACAACCTTAAGTGAGTGGAAACACCAGGAACTTGCAGAAGCAGTTATCTATGCTGTGGCATATGTTTGACATTGTTGCCACTGAAAATCTACAGGAATCAATAAGGGAATCGTTAAAGAATTGGATCGATTAGCAGGATCATTAATAGCATTGGTATCGATAAAATCTTATCAGTTCCCATCCCTATTTATAATCTTTTTCCCCTTGCCCTGATAGTTAAGAATCATGTTTACTCCATCATTGTCAGACAGAGCCTTTAACATCTGGCTTGGTAATAGAATATCATCTCTTCAGGATCTCTTTATAGACCATACTTTCGCATCTTTTGAGCAATTAAGAAGTAAATTTGGTATCCCTAAATCTCATTTTTGTAGATATCTACAATTGCAGAGCTTTGTTGCCTCACACTTCGATGGTTTTTGCCAATACCTCAATACAGATATATATATTACCTTGTCAATCATCATTCATTCATTCATTTTCTATACTGCTTATCCCTTTTGGGGTTGCGGGGAGGCTGGAGCCTATCCCAGCTGTCAACGGGCGAGAGGCGGGGTACACCCTGAACCAGTCACCAGCCGGTTGCAGGGTAACATAGAGAGACGGACAACCATTCATGCTCAAAGTCATACCTAAGGGCAATTTACAGTGACCAATTAACCTAATGAGCATGTTTTTGGTCTGTGGGAGGAAACCCGAGTGCCCGGAGAGAACCCACACATGCATGGGAAGAACATGCAAACTTCACACAGAAAGGCCCTGCCCAACCCGGGGATCAACTCGGCAACCTTCTTGCTGTGAGGCACTTGCACTACCTGCTGCGCTACTGTGCCGCCCTTGTGAATCATCATAATTCAGCAAATTTGACTGAATTTAAGAGCAAGTGGGAAGGGGAATTAAATGAGCAGCTCTCAGAAGAAGCTTGGGCAAAAATTATACAAAGAATTTACACATCCTCCATCTGCCAAAGACATGTTGTACAATTTAAAATTGTCCACAGACTTCATTGGTCAAAGGTCAGACTGTCTAAAATCAGGCCAGAACGGGACCCTACATGTGACAGGTGCAAACAAGCCCCTGCAGGCTTCGTATGTTCTGGGCCTGTCCAAGACTACACACATTTTGGGAATCCATTTTTGATCCTCTTTCCAAAATATTAGAGGTGCCAGTAGATCCATCCCCTCTCACTGCTTTATTTGGTATCATGCCACAGGCTGTACATCCAAATAACTCTAAGGGTAATATGCTAGTCTTCTGTACTTTGTTGGCCAGACGCCTTATACTGTTCAGGTGGAAAGACCCTCTTCCTCCTAAATATTCTTACTGGATTAAAGAGATTATGCAATATGTCAAGCTTGAGAAGATAAGATGCTCCCTTAAAGGGTCTGCCTCAAGATTTTATGAAACCTGGAAGCCTTTCTTGATGTTTGTGGAGAAGTTAGGAGCAGAGAGTATAATCCCATAATTTATTGTATTTTTTTTTTTTTGCAACAAAGTTAAGCGAGAGCTGTCTTGCATGGAAAGCCTTGGGGTAATATGCAGAATCGAAGAGCCTACAGACTGGTGTGCTGGCATCGTGGTTGTGCCCAGAAAGAACAAGATGGATCCTGTGTGAATATCTGTCGACCTCACTAACCTAAATGAGTCCATGTGCAGAGAAAAGTTCATCCTACCAGTAGAGGAAACACTTGGGAAGCTGGCTGGAGCTAAAATATTTAGTAAGCTGGATGCTAATACTGGGTTTTGGCAAATCCCATTGACAGATTCAGCAAAACTGACAATTTTCATCACGCCCTTTGGACATTATTTCAAACGGCTACCTTTCGACATAGCATCACTCTCTGAACACTTTCAGAGCATAATGCTGACGCGGGTCACAGAGGGGCTTGAAGGTGTAGTTTGTCACATTGACGACATGCTGGTGTGGGGTCGTATGCAAGAGGAGCATGATGCTCGCCTGCATACTGTGCTGGGAAAGATCCAGAAGGCAGGCATCACACTTAATATAAGAAAGTGTGACCTGTTGAAGTCAGAAGTGACTTTCCTAGGCCACGTCATTTCCGCCAGCCGCATCAGCCCAAACCCGAGCAAGACAGAGGCTGTGAGGAAAATGCCTGAGCCTAAAACAGTGATTGAACTGGGGTCTTTTCTTGGAATGGTAAACCAGCTAAGCAAGTTTATCCCACAGCTAGCTGAGAGAGACAAAGCTCTCAGAGATCTCCTTTTGAAAAAGAACTGCTGGGTATGGGGCGCTGAACAGGCTAAATCCTTTCAAGACTTAAAGGATGCACTGACGTCGCCGCCGGTGCTAGCTGTGTATGATCTAACAGAGAATGCAAAGTCACAACAGATGCATCATCTTATGGACTTGGAGGAATCCTGCTACAAAACTGGGACGATGAGTGAAGACCAGTAGCCTTCATGTCGCGGTCTCTCACATTCACTGAGTAGAGATCCACGCAGGTGGAAAAGGAGGCTTTGGGCTTGACCTGAGCTTGCGAGAGGCTCAGCAACTTTCTCATTGGAAAACACTTCCAGTTAGAGACCATAAACCTCTCCTAAGTCTACTGGGGTCTCAACCACTGGATGCTCTACCCCCTCGGATTCAACGGTTTCGAATACATCTTATGTGCTATTCCTGCTCCATATCTCATGTGCCAGGGAAGTGCCTGTGGACAGCCGATACATTGTCGCGAGCGCCTGTCACGAGAGAAGAGACACCAGCTGACAAAGAGTTGTTCGAGGACACAAATATCTATGTTGATATGATGATGGAGAATCTACTTGCCTATCTGGAGGAGCTGAGAGAGCAGTTGCACGTGTGTGTGCACGAGTGATGTAGCTGTGTCCAGAAGGCTGGCCGGCTCATGACACTGGCTCATGATACTGTCCAGGATGGTCTCTTGTTAAAGGGAGATAGACTTGTCATACCCTCAACCATGAGAAATGATGTTCTCGCTAAGCTGCACAAAGGGCATCAAGGTGTGGTTAAGCGTAGAGAGCGGGCACAACAGTCTGTATGGTGGCCGGGGTTGAGTCAACACCTGAATGAGTTGGTTCTCAACTGCAGAGCATGCTGTCACGTGAGACAGAATCACATGGAGCCGCTGATACCAACACCATACCCAGACCAACCATGGCAGAAGTTGGGAGCAGATTTGTTCATGTTAGGGAGCAAGACTTACCTGCTAGTAGTGGACTACATGTCAAGACATGTGAAGATTGCCCTGCTAACTCCCACAAGGTCTGGTGATGTGATCCACCACCTTAAGACAATCTTTGCATGTCATGAGATCTGTGGGCCACAATTCTCTGGTTTCGTCATGTGACCAGCAGCCCAAGATATCCACAGGGAAATGCTGAAGCTGAACATGCAGTGCAGACAGTGAAGGGGCTTTTGAAGAAGTCAGATGACCCCTACCTTGCTCTGCTGGCTTACAGGGCTACACCTCTCCAAAATGGGTATAGTCCAGCTCAACTACTCATGGGGAGGAGGCTTCGTACAACTGTTCGTATATATCCTGCGTTGTTATGTCCTGCTTTCCAGATGGAAATGCTGTTATGCTGAAGGAAGGGGAGAGGAAAACAAAAGATGTGCAACACTACAACCTTCGACATCACGTAAAGAATCTCAATAGAATCACTCCAGGACAGGACGTGTGGGTTCAAGGTCAAGGAGCAGCAGGAGCTGTCATCGGAAACCACTCCACACCAGGATCTTGTTTGGTGGAGGGACCCCACAGGACTATCAGGCGAAACCGTCGTCATCTCATCCCCTGGAAATCCTCGTCGGAGCAGAGTGGCAATGGTGTAGCTAAGCAGTTCCCGGTAGGTGTCCCAGAGCAACCTTCAGTTGAACAACCTGAAGCAACATCTTCACAGCAGAATGTTCCTGAACCACCTTCTACTCCTACTCCTAGGACCAGGTCTGGGAGAGCAGTTGTAAGAGCAGCTCGGTTGGACTTATAAATATTTCAGAGACTGAGAGACAATATTGAATGTTTGAAAATGATAAAGAGAGAAAAAAAATGTTGAAAATGTGATTGCACTATTTTTCAGATTTTTTCTATTTTTGTTATGTAAATATTCAAGTCCAGGGCTTTGAGTGAGGACAGTACAGTACAGCTTTTACTGTGGAAGGACTGTATTTGATTTTGCACATATAGTTCAGTGCTAAGGTTTAAAACAAAATTGGAGGAAAAATGAACTGCAGTGTGTCTGTTGTGTGTGTGTGTATGGCATTAGAAAGGACCAGACCTTCCAGCCACAGAGGCAGAATAAACCTCGAAGGTCTGTTGAATCAATGGCAGTCTACCCATTGATTCTAGAAAAGGGAGATGTGGTGTAATTGAGCTAGCTTGATAATAACTACAAAGTTGCCCAGTGATGACGTCATAGGGGAGTGACGGTTGATAAGGGAGAGCGACGGGGAGTGAGATGTGTATTAAACTTTAAATAAGTTTTTACTCAGTTGTGTTGGAATAAAACTTAAACACGTAATCTGCTTTCAGTACTGCGCCGGTTATTGTAACTTTAGGCTGCACAAAATAAGAGCATAGCTGTGTTGACTCCAGTTGTTTCTAGTGCTAGACTGGAGTGAAGAGACCCATCCAATATGGCAGCGACACTGGATCACGCTCCAGCACATAATGAGGCATCTACGTATATTATGCCTATGGAGCAGACGGACTAGCAGGAAGATTTAAGCGTGGTGCAATAAAGACACGTTCAAAGCTGCAGTTGGACTCACGCAGTGTTTTAATAACACGACGTGTATGATGTTACTTTGCCTGGACACCAGGACAAACAAATGCAAAAAAAAATGCTGGGAGGAGATTGGAGAGCAATTAAATATCAGTTGTTCTGTAGCGAAGGAGAAGTGGAGGTCTGTGGGAGACAGAGACCGCTGGATGTGTTAGTTAACAGCAATGCCAATGGAAAAGGACGCATGGAAGTATGTGAGCAGTGACAGTAACGTTGTTTAAAAAGGACGAAAACATTGTCATATGTAAAGGGAGTATAAATGGGCCTTTACCCCAACGGAGCGGAGAGGTGAGAAGAAAGTAAACAGTTTTTATCAAAACTACTGAGGGTGTAAACCTTTTTACAGTGACACTGTATGTTGTTTCTCAACAACAGCAAGAGCGAAACGCTCCTGTCAGTGTCAGCAGAGGAGGACTTAGGACTAGAGATGAGCGGAGACACAACTGACACTACTCATCACAAAGATGAGGACTAAAGCTGTCAAAATGGTAAACTATATTAAATGTTGATTTATGTTCTTATTAATTACAGTAAAAGCATTGTGATGACTTACTTGTCAGATAATAATCTCAGTTAAAAACATTACAGTTATTACATTTATCATAGTCATTATCTATTAATTAACATAATTCAATATAAAAAAAATCATATATATTTAATTAAAACCTGTTTCTCTAAAGTAAAAGATGAAGTGTGAACTAAAGGAGATTTTTGATCATCAGGCTGTGTTTTTGTGCCACTACAGTTAACAACAGTACAGTTATTATAGATACAATAGTTCTTACATATTATTTATTATAATCAATTTAAAAATATTATAAATTAAATGAAAACCTGTTTTCTAAAATAAGAGATGAAGTATGAACTAGAGGAGATTTTTGATCATCAGGCTGAGTTTTTGTGCCACTACAGTTAACAGTACTGTTATTATAGTCTGTACCTATTAATTAACCCTGTTCAATATAAAAATGATAATTTAAATTAAAACCTAATTCTTCTAAGTAAGACCTGCAATATGAAGTAGAGAAGATCAACATCCATATTTTATGATCATTTTGTCAGTAGACCTCATACATTTGATGCCATTGTCTTTATTTTTAATCATAATTTCCTGTAAAATATTTTCATTTATACATTTTCAGACTATGAGACATTTAGACATGAATAGCATAAGGTCCCTGCTTGGAATAGTTTTGCATGCGCACAAGAAACTTATATTTTGCCAATGTCCCTTTAGGGACTCTCTAATGAGAAACATCAATATTAAAAATGTGTGTTTTGCTGATAAATATTATTCACTGGACGGGAATACATATAAACATGGTTATGTAACAAGTAAAATGAGCTGGCCTAAATAACGTACTTACTTTTTGTCAAAATTGAACTAAAGTACAGAAGTTAATGCATTTAGTTTTGTTAGGTTACCATGTACAAGGTTAAAATAAAACTTTTGTCAGCGCAGTACAGGGATATGGAGGGCCCCTATGACTGGGTTTGTCTTGGGCCCACAAATGATTAAATACGCATCTGCACCAAGTCCCAACACCTTGCGCCGAAGGCACAAAGGAAAGCTCAGAGCACTGATGGACATAGAGAAGCTGATGGAAGCAGTCACACAATCTCAGGCACATGTCCTAAAGTTTGATCATGATGTAATGAGTTCTTGTTGTTTTCCGCAAGTTGACCTTGAATTACTATTGTTACTTCTTGTGACCTGAGGGGAATGTCAATAAACCTGCCTTTAGTTTCATTTATTCTTTTGAGCTTTATTCTGTCTTAGCTTACCTCATTTCTGTTAAGTTGCAAACTACACCTTTTAAAGATGTGTTGCGAGCAACAGCTTAAAGTAGCGATGAGGTCTTAAATTTTTTTTTGAAAGATTTTTTAAAGTCTTAAAAAGGTCTTGAAATTAACCTCAGGATTCCTGCGTATACCCTGATATATACAGTATATATTTACTGTATGTACAGTACATAAATAAATATATAAATATATATACATATATATGTATGTATGTATGTATGTTTGTATGTGTATATATATATTTAAATATATATATATATAGATAGATAGATATATGTATATATATATATAGATATATGTATATATAGATAGATATATATTAGAGAAAGAGATAGATGGATAAACATATGTAAACATATACATATATAGATAAACATATATAAATGAATATATATATATATATATATATATATATATATATATATATATATATATATATATATAATTTTTGCCCTGCTGTTTGGCCTCATGGCCATATGTCTGTCCCTCTGGTTGTAGGTGGGACAGCTGGACCTCAGTCGTCCTCAGGATCAGAGGAGGGTCTCCATCTTAAATGGCTGAATGTACCTGTTCAGTTGATCCAGGAGTCTGTGGCTCTGACTGTTTTTTTGATGTTGGTGTGTTTCTCATAGAGGTCACGACCCCGTGGTGGTGAAGCAGAGTGATACTGCAGACATGAAGCCTCCACAGGAGCAGGTGAAGAAGAGCAGCAGGGGCTTCATCAGGGAGGTCGACTTCATCACCGTCACAGAGTTTGACAGCATCCCGCAGTAAGAGACCTCAGTACATAAAGACCATGGGGGACGGCCTGTTGGCTCCGCCCACCTCTGCTTCTCCTTTAGGAGTCTGTTTGACAGGAGTACCTATTTTTTTGGGGCGGTGAACACCTGTATCCCTCAGTGGGACACTTGTCCAGGTGACTGTGGGCCGTCTTTGCCTCCTCAGTGACTGATTTCACAGTTACAGTGTCACAGATCAACTCTTTCAGGGCAGGTCAGCCATGACCTTTGACACTGACGGACAGGTGTGCATGTGTTTCAGGTATATGAGAGGAAGGGTGTCGTACGACCAGCTGAACACGGCGGTGCAGAACATCAACACGGCCGTCACAGCCAAGTACAAAATCCTCCATCAGCCCGCCAAGAGTCTGAACAACCAGTCCAGGAGACTGCAGCAGCGCTTCAAGGAGCAGGAGACCAAGGACACCAAAGGTGAGCCCGCAGGTATCTACAGGGGCCCGCAGGTACACTATATTGCCAGAAGTATTCGCTCACCCATCCAAATAATCAGAATCAGGTGTCCTAATTACTTGGCCTGGTCACAGTGTATATAAAATTCAAGCTCCTAGGACATGCAGACTTGTTTCTACAAACATTTGTGAAAGAATGGGTTCGCTCTATCAGGAGCTACAGTGAATTCCAGTCGTGGAACTGTCATAGGATGCCACCTGTGCAACAAATCCAGTCGTGAAATTTCCCTCGCTCCTAAATATTCCACAGTCAACTGTCAGCTTTAATATAAGAAAATGAAGAGTTTGGGAACCAACAGCAACTCAGCCACCAAGTGGTAGGCATGTAAACTGACGGAGAGGGGTCAGCGGATGCTGAGGCGCATAGTGCAAAGAGGTCGCCGACTTCCTGCACAGTCAAATTGCTACAGAGCTCCAAACTTCATGTGGCCTTCAGATTAGCCCCAAGTTCAGTACAGAGAGCTTCATGGAATGGGTTTCCCATGGCCGAGCAGCTGCATCCAAGCCATACATCACCAAGTGCAAATGCAAAGCTGCGGATGCAAGTAGGTGTAAAGCACGCCGCCCACTGGACTCTAGAGCAGTAGAGACACTTTCTGTGGAAGTGATGAATCATGTGCATGTGCCATCACGGCAATCAGATTGACTAGTCTGGGTTTGGCAGGTTTGCCTAGGAGCCACGTTACATGATCGGGACTGCATTGTGCCAAGAGTGAAAGTTTGGTGGAAGGGAGGAATCTATGGTGTGGAGAGTTGTTTTCAGGAGCCTTGGCTTGGCCCCTTAGCTTCAGTGAAAGGAACTTTGAATGCCTCAGGATACAAAACATTTTGGACAATTCCATGCTCCCAACCTTGTGGGAACAGTTTGGAGCTGGCCCCTTCCTCTTCCAACATGACTGTGCACCAGTGCACAAGCAAGGTCCATAAACCACATGGAAGACGAGTCTGGTGTGGATGAACTTGACTGGCCTGCACAGAGTCCTGACTGAACCAGATAGAACACCTTTGGGATGAATTAGAGTGAGACTGAGAGCCAGGCCTTCTCGTCCAACATCAGTGTGTGACCTCACCAATGCGCTTCTGGAAGAATGGTCAAAAATTCCCTATAAACACACTCCTCAACCTTGTGGACAGCCTTCCCAGAAGAGTTGAAGCTGTAATAGCTGCAAAAGGTGGACCAGACATCATATTGAACCCTATGGGTTAGGAATGGGATGGCACTTAAGTTTCATATGGGACAGGCAGGTGAGAGAATACTTTTGGAAATATAGTGTACCTACGGGTGAGCCCTCGGGTATCTACAGGTGCAGTCTGACTGTTTATTTACAGAGGCAGGGCGCCCCCTGCAGTCAGACTGTTTATTTACAGAGGCAGGGTGCCCCCTGCAGTCCGAATGTTCATATACCAAAGTGCAGTGCCCTCGGCTGTCTGACTGTGTTAATATACCGAGGCGCAGTGCCCTGTGCTGTCTGACCTTGTTTATTTACCAAGGTGTGGCACTCCATGCAGTCTGACTGTTCATATACCAAAGCACAGTGCCACCTGCTGTCTGACCATTTTTATATACTGAGGGACAGTGCCCCCTGCTGTCTGACCGTGTTTATACAGTATACAGAGGCGTAGTGCCTCCTGCAGGCTGATCATGTTTATATACAGAGGCGTAGTGCCCTCTGCTGACCTTGTTCATAGATGGAGGTGCAGTGCCCCCTGCAGTCTGACGATGTAGATTTAAAAAGGTGGGGCACCCCCTGCTTTCTGACCATGTTTATATACAGAGGCCTAGTGTCCCCTGCAGGCTTACCATGTTAATTTACAGAGGTGTAGTGCCCCCTGCTGTCTGACCATGTTTGTATACAGAGGTGTAGTGCCCCCTGCTTTCTGACCATGTTTATATACAGACGCCTAGTGTCCCCTGCAGGCTGACCATGTTTATATACAGAGGTGTAGTGGCCCTGCTGTTTGACCATGTTTATATACAGAGGCGTAGTGTCCCCTGCAGGCTGACCGTGTTTATATACAGAGGCGTAGTGCCCCCTGCAGGCTGACCTTGTTTATATACTGAGGCACAGTGCCCCCTGCTGTCTGACCGTGTTTATACAGTATACAAAGGCGTAGTGCCCCCTGCAGGCTGACCATGTTTATATACAGAGGCATAGTGCCCCCTGCAGGCTGACCCCTCTGACCTGTGTGGTGTCCCTCAGGTCAGTTCTTCGTGGTGGAGGAGGACCTCCGGGACTTCACTCAGATGAAGCTGGACAAACGCTTCCAGGGGATCCTGAACATGCTGAGACACTGTCAGCGCCTGAGGGAGCTGCGAGGGGGCGGAGTCACCCGCTTCCTGTTGCTCTGAGACAAACACTCACCAGGTTCAACGCCACGATCTTTGACCCCATTATGATGGATGTTGTGTTGAGGATCATGGAGATGTTGACATATGACCTACAGACATTATGACCACGGAACAAGAGGGGTGGGGCTAGACGACATCATCAACCAATAGTGTACTAACTGTCCTGCATCTGCAGGTCCATCCCAGAAAAACACAACAAATATAAACACAATAAGTAATTAGAATTTTTATTACTACATAACAAAAGGCAAAGATTTAATAAATGACGTGATGAAGATCAAAAAAGATGGAATAAAAAATTCTTTGAGGAGCATTACAAAAATGTATTTAAAAAAAGAAACAATAACCAAGAAACTTGCAATAAATCTGATTATTTTGCTGTTTTTCTCTGTCACCACATTTTTTTAAAATAATACATTTTTAGTTTTTTCTAAATTTTCAACATTTTCTTTAAATTTGTTGTCTGTATACATTGTATGTCTTTCTTTCATTCTTTCATGTTTCTGACCGTATTTCTTTTTCTTTCTTTTTTTTCATTTTGAATATTTTTTTATTTGTTGTGTACTTCATGCCCTCTATAATTGGAGATAAGTGTTTCTGCACGGATGCATCCAATGGTGCAATAAACTGTTCTCATCTAATCACCCACTGACCTCTCTGATTATTAAACATAATTAATTAACAATAATTATTATTAGATTTTAAATTAATAATTTAATAAGCCATCAAATATGCTCTTGTTTTACTCTAAATGAAGCTGATTTTATTCTTCCTGCATTTATTTCTCTGGATGGATGTAAATCTGAACAACCAAATCTTTAACCACAGACTGGAGAAAATAAATCATTTGTTTGAATGATTTTTAATTTATTAGAAAACTCTGGATATCAGGGTCATTTAAGCATGATTATTACAGCAAAATGATTTGGAGCAGAAAATCTGTCACCAGCTGATTTAGGAGAACATTCGTATCATTTTATCCACGCTGTCATAAGTTTTGATCTGAAACATTCAGCTTGATTTAGGGCGAGGGGATACGAACAGAAAATAAAATCTAGATTTTTTTCCACACATTTAATTTCCAGTTTTAACCTTTTTTTCTAACTCAAACAGGCTTTGATTTAATTTGATCAGACTCTGTCATGAGGGTAAATGTTTTATCCTGCAGAGGTGCAGGCTGTGGTTTATTATTTCAGATGTGAGGTTACTCTGTAGTCTGGATGCAGGGATGTGTGTTGATGCTGAAAGCTGCGCTGTTTTCAAGAACCCTCTCATCAATAAACTGATCTTTAACTACAGCCCCGCCCCTCAGGAGAACCTCAGGCCTTATGTTCAATCTTTCAGTTTTTCCCTCACAGAGAAAAATCACCATTTTATTTTCAAATGTTTAACAAATTTTGAATCAATTTATGTAAATTTGGTCCAGCTCTGTCACTGAATTACACATATTAACAGGAGGGTTTGACCTCTGACCCCTGACGATCTTTAATGGTGTTACCCTGGGCGGGGTCAGAGGGCGTCCTGATTGAAAACTTGTTGAGGTCTTCAGACCCTGAGGTCCTCACAGGTGGGACAGGTTGGCCCCCCCGTACAGGTTGTCCCTCAGGAAAACCAGCAGTTTCCTCCAGGCGTCCTCCTGAGCTCGGGAGTGCTGCACCATCTGCCCCCCCCACAGAGCGACCACTGCAGAGACAGAAACATCAGATCAGTGATCGGCTGAGGCCCCAGACCGCAGGCCGAGGAGGAGCCTACCCTTCTGACGGGTCTCCACGGTCACGAAGGTGGTGGCCCTGCAGTGGGGCGTGAACGGGGGCTCAATCAGGTGCCCGGCGTCGGGATAGGACAGGACGGTCAGGAGGTGGCTGTTCCCCGCCCGTTCCATCATCTTCTTAATCTGAAACAGAAGAACAGTCGATTCAGAGGAGTTGGGACGTCCCAGCTGCGCTGGTCTGAGCTCCGGATCTCTCAGCAGGAACCACCTCGCCCCTGCGTCCACCTTCTCCAATCAGATCCCCCAGAGCAGGATCAAGCTCTCAGGTACAGGTGATGAGACGGGTGAAACCTGCGTCTTACATGACCTTTGTTGTAGCTTTATTTGATTTATTGATTTGAAGCTATTGATATTCGGGCAATGCACCTTTAATAGTTAAAATAAAGGAAATTATTATATTTTTATATAAGAGGTTTAATTCACATCTGCAATCTGTACTTAATGCCACTAGGTTAGGCCGTTTGTGTGTTGAACATTGTTTTCCACAGGCACCACCGAAGAAGAACAGCACCAGAAGTGCGAGTTTTCTACTACATGTTGTTATCTTGTTAGCAGAAGGATGTGTTAGCTGGAAAAACACGCACCAAAAGAAGCTGTGACGTGTTTCAATAAAGTGATGCACCGTTTTTCAGTATAGAAGAAGGGCCTGAACGACCGTCTCCACACATTTTATCTATGTAGTAGTAGTTAAACCGTATCAACCTTATCATGTACTGTTTCTGAGGGCGGTGGAGCTGAAATGTCCTGACTGTAGAGAACTATGTGGTGCTGAAGCTTGTTCATCATTTAATAAAGGAGTGTGGTCTAGATCTGATGAAACTGAAACTGAAGCTGTTAGCATCTATGATAATTCCTGTACGTGTTGTCACTTCCTGTTGTAGTCTTGCTCATAGCTCCACCTCTTCCTGCTCTAAAGGACTCTGATTGGACAGATGGATCTGCCTGATTACAGACACTGAATCAGGAGGATCCAGCTGCACTGTATAGTTACAGCTGTTGATCTGCTGAGACCAGCAGAAGGTTCTGGCATCACAGTTGAGGAGCAGTTTTAGGTGCTGCTCCTTTAAGAGACGTTCTGGAGGGACACTCACGTCCTCCGCAGACTCGGGGGAGGGCCAGTTCTGATCGTCCTCTCCAACAATCAGCATCAGAGGACACCGGAGACGCCCCACCTGTTGGACAGAAAGAAGGGCAGAGGTCACCTTCAGACAGGAGCAGCAGACTCAAACATCAGTGCAGCGCATGTGGACGAATGCACGAGCACGCTCTGATACTCACGTCGACCTTGTAGGCGGGGTCAGTGGGGATGGGCAGCAGCAGGTCTCTCCAGATGGCCTGGTTGTCCTCATTGAAGCGAGTGTTTCCTGCGTTCCTGCGTGAGGGTGAGGGGTTAGTTTTCTGACTGTGGAAGTCTCCTCAGATACTTCATCCAGACTCACTTGTTAAAGTACTCGAGTATTTCTGCGATGGATCCCTCCACGGGCTGCACGTGACTCCCGCTGATGCACACCGCACACCGCAGCTGGGAACCAACAGGAGCAGCATTAGGTTGAGGGGTTGGGGGGTCAACCCTGGTCCTCAGGGGTCAGTGCTTGACACGGTCCTAACAGGAGTTACTCAATCGATCAGTCATACCTTGATGACCTCAGAGTACGCAGCTATTTTGAAGGTCATACTGGTGCCGAAGGACAAACCCATCATGGCGATCCGGCTGCCGAGGACCTGGGGGTGCTGCTCCAGGACTTTGTAGGCTCTCTGCAGGAGAACATGGTGGAGGATCAGCTGAGGGGTCAGGATCTGGACCAGCTTCATCAGGTCTTCATGAACTCAAACTCATTTATCTTATCAACACATTCATGGTTTCTGTGGGCATCAGAGGCCTCGCAGTAAGAAGGTTGCTGGTTCGATCCCTGTGTGGGTCAGGGCCTTTCTGTGTGGAGTTTGCATGTTCTCCCTGTGCATGTGTGGGTTCTCTCCGGGCACTACGGCTTCCTCCCACAGACCAAAAACATGCTCATTAGGTTGACTGGTGACTCTAAATCGCCATTAGGTATGAGTGTGAATGGTTGTCTGTCTCTCTATGTAGCCCTGTGATTGGCTGACGGCCATCGTTAACAGAGGGATAAGCAGTGAAGATGTCTTCTTTATTCACTTTTATCCTCTTTTCTGTCCTGCTGCATCTTGTTTCAGTTTAGTGTTTGTTTCTTGGGGGCCACTCAGGGTTCAGGCTTCATGGATAAAGGGGTGAACCTGCTGATGTCACAGCCCTACATCAGAGACCATGACGGGGCAGGGGGTGTCTTCCTCTCCATTGTGGTGAGCATGCAGGAGCAGGACAGGATTACAGTATGTCTACATTCAGTTAAACATTAGCTTAGAGATAACCTCATCTTAATCCTTCAGCCAATCAGAAGCACCATGGCTTTATCTGCAAAGTGGATGTAGGCTGAAGGTGAGGTTAGGGTTATGAATCAAACCGTGTCAGATTATGCGGAGACCTCGGCCCGTCAGGTCACGTCTCAGGTGAATGACCTCTGAGCAGGATTTTTACAGTCAGGTCTCAGGTGAATGACCTCTGAGCAGGATTTTTACAGTCAGGTCTCAGGTGAATGACCTCTGATTTTACGGTTTACTGATATAAACACAGACTGAAAACAAACTCTCGCTCTTCACATCTGACTGCCATCAGAGATGCAGTGGCCGTTAGGGCCAGGACAGATGGTGTTTTTAAAAGATTCAGACCAATTTCAAAGGAGATATGAGCTTAGACAGTAACATCATGAATATTAATGTGTTTAATTTTGATTTATTAATGTAAACTAATGTTTAGTAAATAATAAATTCACCTCAGAAGTTCAGAGTTTTGGGCTGCTGGTTTGGTGGAGTGGTAAGTGACCAGGCACGTCCCCTATACATGCTTCTGCCGGCCGGGGTTCAAATCCAACCTGTTTCCTCCCCTACTCTCTCACCCCCTTTCACAGGCCTATCCACTGTCTCTCTCTGTCCTGTCAATAAAGGCACAAAGATGCCAAAAATGATCTAAAGAATTCAGAGTTTTCTTTCCTGTTTATTTTACTTCATGATTGTGATTAAAATACATCATTAGACTCTGTCATTGACTGTCAGGGTGGAAACCAGAGTACCTGGGTAAACCCTCACATGCACGAGGACATGTGTTCACACAGAGAGGACCTGACCTGCTGTGAGGTCACAGCTCTACCCGCTGCTCCAGCGTGCTGTCATCATTCATTTATAATATGACACCTATTTGTTACCATGGAAACAGGAACAGAAGTCCCTGATAGCTTATATGGACAGATCATCGTTTCTAATGATGAAAACCTGCAGGGAGACTCCTGCTCATTGCCCAAACTGTCCCCCTGTGGACCATGACTGTAGTGTAGTGGGCTCATGGTCCAGGATGGAGATCTAAAATCCATCCTGGGGACTCTAATTCTGAACTCTTTCAGATCTGAAGTCCACCATCAGTCCCTGATCCTTTTGGACTTTATTTTTGGAAACTTACCTCAAAGTAGTCATTTCCAACCATCTTCTTGGTCTCCAAGGTGATCTTTGGTGTCAGGTAGTCCAGGGCCATGGCGGCGATGCCGTGGGAGGCTAGAAGAGAAGCTCGGTACTCCACCAGCTGCCCTCCACCCCCCCACAGGTCGATGAGGCCGGGGAAGGGTCCAGGTCCTCCAGAAGAGACAAGACAGGGAGATCTTTTTTATATGTGATGGTGAACAGCTGATTCATGCATGGACTTTATTGTGGACCTCAGACCAACACGCCACAGTCACTGATCTGGTCTCTTAAGACCTGAACCCCCTCAGAGCTGAGGACCACCAGGAGAACATCAGAGCTTCACACACCAGCCCCTCCTAAATCCAGAAGACATGATAAACCAGGTCCTACAGACCAGTCTGGGTGATGGACTCTCAGATCCTGTACCAGAGGTCCAGGGGAGCCTGATGGTCCAGGGTCCAGGTTTTAAACCAGGTATTCCATGACTGCATGTTTGTTGCTCCTAAGAGAGAAACTCTTAACAGAGATGGAGCGCACGCCCGTGTTGGGTTTAGTCATGTGACTTCCTGTTTCACGTACAGAGGGACAGGCAAGACCATGGGGTGTACCTGTGAGGGGTTTTCTGGTCTGAGGACTCTGGCTGACCCTGGTGTCCCCCTCTGTTGTTCCTGAGCTCAGTTTCTAAACTGGGTCATCCTCCTCGGACTCCTGAGTTTGGTGGTTTTTGCGTCACTGCAACAGCGGCAGACAAAGACCTGCTGACTGAATTTTAGTCCAGTCTCAGGAGGTCCTGAAGACCAAGGCAGGATCCTGGAAGCCCCCCCCCCCAAAAGAAACAGCTGAAAGCTTTGGTCACTTTCACCTCCCCACCCCCCCCCCACCCCCCTCCCAACACACACACACACACACACACACACCTCCTCAAAGCTTCACCTGTGTCTCTGTCCTACCTGAGGGCAGGAAGAGGGTGGCCGTGAGTCCATCCTCTGTGATCGGGATCCTCTGGACGCCGGGCGCCATGTACCAGCGCTCCACCACCACACCGGCCAGCGGTGTCTGACCAGTGAAGGCTGTCTGGTGACCCTGGTACACGGAGATGGTGAACTCCATGGGGGTCTGGATGTTCTTCTTCCTCATCCTGAGAGACGGGGGGAAAGGTTAGACTGGAGCACCAGACATGTGGACCCTAAAGTGTCCTGGTTTTGTGTTTGTGGATCTACACAGGACCTAGGATGATCCAGATCTGCAGGACCTGAGCAGCCCAGACAGAGACCAGGTCCCGGCGTCTTTCAGGTTCTCAGAGGTTAGCCTTGTGGCCTGCCTAACCTGAGGCTCTCTGAGTGTGGTGGACCTTCTGGTGCATGGGCCTCAGTGCACGAGGAGCCTCGGTCTCTATCCTGCTATAAAGCTGTGGCAGAAATGAGGCCCTCTGGACAGGTGTTCCCCCTGGAGTCAGTTGCAGACCTCACTGTTTTCTAGATTCCCTGAGTGGAAATGATCGGGGATACATAAACAGGAGCTTATTCTGGTCTTCCTACCTGAGCCAAGGTTTGCTGCCAGGAACCGGTCTGAGGCTCCACATCAGGCCCATCGGTTCCACCCCGGTGTACGTTCCTCCAAGGCTGGGGTCTTCACAAACTGTGAAGGCATGAAGGTGAGTACACTGTGATGAAGATCTGCCCTCCACAGGGCCACTGTTCTAGAAGGACCTGGACTCTGGTTCTTAACTGGAGGACTGGGAACCAAAGGTGTGGCAGAGCTGGTTTTGGATGGTTGTTATGCTGAGAAACCACTAGGTGGCTAAGAGTCCATCATGAAGTCTGGCTGACTATGAGAGTGACTGTGAATCTGCTTTTATTCAACCTTGAAATTAAATAATATGTAACTTTTATTATTGTTAGTTATTATTGTTTTTTGGTTTTTGTTGAAAGTTGAAAAATCAAGTAGCTAAAACAGTGTAATTTCAGGATGATTTCTTTGTCTTCATGTACAGATCATGTCAGTGCTCCAAACTTTCACTGCAGTCTTTTTATCAAACCTTAAACGTTTCTCCTAAAATCACAAACTTTAAGAAACCCTCTGACCTCAGGAGGTTGTCTGGGCACTCAGTCACATACCGTTGACGCTCCCCGTGTTGTTTGAGGTGTAGTGGGCAAACGCCTCCCAGTCATGTCCATCATCGCTGTGATGGAGGGCATGGAGAGTAAGCTGGAAACCAGGCGGCGTGTTCTGGACCAGGATGGTCACCTTCTCGTCCACCAGTCCTCTGGATGGCTGCACCGACAGCCTCAGGCAACACTGAGTCTTCTGCATCTTCACTCCTGGAACCACAAAGCAGCTCTGAGAGGAGGACCAGGACCAGAGGAGAGACCAGAGGAGAACCAGGTGGATAAACCAGAGGTGGGACCAGAGGAGGGACCAGAGGTGAGACCAGAGGAGAGACCAAAGGAGAGACCAGAGGAGAGACCAGAGGAAGACCAGAGGAGGGACCAGAGGAGAGACCAGAGGAGAGGCAAGAGGAGAGGCCAGAGGAGGACCAGAGGAGAGACCAGAGAAGGGACCAGAGGAGAGATCAGAGGAGGAACCAGAGGAGAGACCAGAGGAGGGACCAGAGGAGAGACCAGAGGAGGACCCATTTAATCAGAATCAGATTTATTGCCAAGTAAGTTTTTACACTTACAAGGAATTTGCTCTGGTGCTGTTGGTGCAAAGTACAAACAGACAATAAGTAAAAAGATAATAATAAAAATAAAAATAAGATGCCAGCATTGTAATAAGAGTAATCAGAAATAGAAATATAGAATAAAATACAATAAAATAAAATAAAGTAGGCTTAACATATACAGAGTTATTTACAGTTGTTACCAATGGAGTTCGTATCAGGTGGTTGGGGGGAGTCGGGGTGGGTCATGGGCAGTGTTCAGCAGTGATGTAGCGGAGGGAAAGAAACTGTTCTTGTGGCGTGAGGTTTTGGTCCTAATGGACCGCAGCCTCCTGCCTGAGGGGAGGGGCTCGAATAGTTTGTGTCCAGGGTGAGAGGGGTCGGCCAAGATCTTGCCTGCACGCCTCAGAGTCCTAGAGGTGTGCAGATCCTGGAGAGATGGCAGGTTACATCTGATCACCTTCTCTGCAGAGTGGATGATGCGCTGCAGCCTGCTCTTGTCCCGAGCAGTGGCCGCAGGGTACCAGACGGTGATGGAGGAGGAGAGGATGGACTCTATGATGGCCGTAGAAGTGCACCATCATAGTCTTTGGCAGGTTGAATTTCTTCAGCTGCCTCAGGAAGTACATCCTCTGCTGTGCCTTCTTGATTAGGGAGGTGATGTTCAGCTCCCACTTCAGGTCCTGGGAGGTGATGGATCCCAGGAAGCGAAAAGACTCCACGGTGAGTACTGTGGAGTCAGAGAGTATGATGGGAGCAGGGGGGGCTGTGTGTCTCCTGAAGTCCACCACCATCTCCACTGTCTTCAGGGCGTTGAGCTCCAGGTTGTTCCTGCTGCACCAGGTCACCAGATGGTCCACCTCCAGTCTGTAAGCAGACTCATCCCCATCAGAGATGAGACCAATGAGGGTGGTGTCGTCTGCAAACTTCAGGAGTTTGACGGACTGGTGACTGGAGGTGCAGCTG
Organism: Cetoscarus ocellatus; assembly: GCA_037902135.1. Lineage (NCBI taxonomy): Eukaryota > Metazoa > Chordata > Actinopteri > Labriformes > Labridae > Cetoscarus > Cetoscarus ocellatus. The sequence goes on along the minus strand of JBAMNC010000267.1, from coordinate 1,379,145 downwards.
TTGGTGTACAGGGAGAACAGCAGTGGGGAAAGAACACAGCCTTGGGGAGATCCGGTGCTGATGGTCCTGGTTTCAGAGATGTGCTTCCCAAGCTTCACGTGCTGCCTCCTGTCAGACAGAAAGTCTGTGATCCATCTGCAGGTGGATGCAGGCACACTCAGCTGGGAGAGCTTGTCCTGGAGCAGGGCAGGGATGACCGTGTTGAAGGCAGAACTGAAATCCACAAACAGGATCCTGGCGTAGGTCCCTGCTGAGTCCAGATGCTGCAGGATGAAGTGGAGGGCTAGATTGACAGCATCGTCTACAGACCTGTTGGCTCTGTAGGCGAACTGCAGGGGGTCCAGGAGTGGGTCCGTGATGGCTTTCAGGTGAGAGAGCACAAGACGCTCAAAAGACTTCATCACCACAGAGGTCAGAGCGACAGGTCTGTAGTCAAGTCCACTGGGTCTTGGCTTTTTTGGAACGGGGATAATGGTGGAGGTCTTGAAGCAGGCTGGAACGTGGCATGTCTCCAGTGACGTGTTGAAGATGTAAACTATCTTAATGGAGCTCTTTATGATCTTAATGGAGCTCTTTATGATCACAAGATGAGGGGGCGTCTCCTCCTGTGGAGACGAGGACGGGGTGTCCTCCTGTGGAGACCAGGACAGGGGCGTGTCCTCCTGTGGAGACCAGGACAGGGGCATGTCCTCCTGTGGATGGACTTTATCCTTACAGTTGAGAACGTGGCTCTTGCACCACCTTTATTCACCTTAAATCAGGTAAATGTCACCTCAGTCCACGGTCCAGGAGAACGAGGGACACTTCTGTCCTGACATTCATGTCCTCAGGCTGTATAAATGTCTCCTCTGCTTCTACCTGGTACCCCCAGACCACTAATAAGCTCCTGTAGGCCAGGACAAGGACCAACCCAAACACCTAAGGACAGGTGAACAGGTGTTGGATCTCCTCAGTGCTCATTGGTTCAAACACAGAGACAGGTGAGAGCGGATCAGAACTCTGAGTCCCCACAAGAACAATAAAGCCTCCCACAAAAATATTAAAACACCAGCCTCGTCAATCTGAATAAAGAATACAATTATAAATATAAATAACATCTGCCTCATAAACCTGAATAAAGAATATACACACATGGACAAAATTGTTGGTACCCTTCCGTTAAAGAAAGAAAAACCCATAAAGGTCACTGAAATAACTTGAAACTGACAAAAGTAACAATAAATAAAAAATTACTGAAAATTAACTAATGAAATCAGACATTGCTTTTGAATTGTGGTTCAACAGAATCATTTTAAAAAACAAAATAATGAAACTGGCCTGGACAAAAATGATGGTACCCTTAACTTAATATTTTGTTGCATAACCTTTTGAGCCAATCACTGCAATCAGGCAATTTCTGTAACTCTCAATGAGACTTCTGCACCTGTCCACAGGTATTTTGGCCCACTCCTTGTGAGCAAACTGCTCCAGCTGTCTCAGGTTTGAAGGGTGTCTTCTCCAGACTGCATGTTTCAGCTCCTTCCACAAATGTTCAATAGGATTTAGATCAGGGCTCATAGAAGGCCACTTCAGAATAGTCCACTGTTTTGTTCTGAGCCATTCTTGGGCGTTTTTAGCTGTGTGTTTTGGGTCATTATCCTGTTGGAGGACCCATGACCTGCGGCTGAGACCAAGCTTTCTGACACTGGGCAGCACATTTTGCTCCAGAATGCCTTGATAGTCTTGAGATTTCATTGTACTATGCACAGATTTAAGACACCCTCTGCCAGATGCAGCAAAGCAGTCCCAGAACATAACTGAGCCTCCTCCATGTTTCACAGTAGGTACAGTGTTCTTTTCTTTGTATGCTTCATTTTTGCATCTGTGAACATAGAGCTGATGTGACTTGCCAAGAAGCTCCAGTTTTGTCTCATCTGTCCAAAGGACATTCTCCCAGAAGCTTTGTGGCTTGTCAATATGCATTTTGGCAGAATCCAGTCTCGCTTTTTATGATTTGCTTTCAACAGGTGTGTCCTCCATTAAGTCCACTTTGGCTCAAACAGTGACAGATGGTGCAATCTGATACTGATGTACCTTGACCTTGGAGTTCACCTCTAATCTCTTTGGAAGTTGTTCTGGGCTCTTTGGTTACCATTCGTATTATCCGTCTCTTCAATTTGTTATCAATTTTCCTCTTGCAGCCATGTCCAGGGAGGTTGGCTCCAGTCCCATGGACCTTAAACTTCTGAATAATATGTGCAACTGTAGTCACAGAAACATCAAGCTGCTTGGAGATGGTCTTATAGCCTTTACCTTTAACATGCTTTTCTATAATTTTCCTTCTAATCTCCTGAGACGACTCCCCTTAGCTTTCTGTGGTCCATGTTCAGTGTGGTACACACCACAATACCAAACAGCACAGTGACTACTTTTCACCTTTAAACCAACACAATGTCGTTTTTTTCACCCTAATATAATATTTCTAGAATCGTTGTGATGGTACATCACTTTACAGCAGGTTGAATGACACCTCTGTCATGGTCTGAGGGGGTCTGTATCGCCTTCTCTGGCACAATGTAACTTCGAAGTGGATGGTAGGAACACTTCCACACTAAAATACAACAAATTTTTACTGCTTTGACTGCTTTACGGCATACGTCACTTCCCCCTCGAGGTGAAAGTTAAATGTTGGGAAAAGGAGAATATAAAGCAGTTTTTGAATTTTTAAAACAGATTTAATGAACAGAATTTAGTTTAAAGTAAATATGCACTTATTTTTGCTAATGGAAATAGGGACCTCTGGCTCACACTGCTGCATAGTGGGTGGCGGTAATGCTCCTCTGACATTGGATGCCACCCGCCGTTAAACAAGAAGAAGAAGAAGAAGAAAGCTAAAGGTGCTTTCCAGTTGTACTGGGAAGTCGGGATTTCCGAGTTCCGAGTGGGAAATTTCAACTGGAACGCCCCCCGAGGTCGGAATTTCCTACTGGGAACTCGGGGGATCCTCACCACCCCTGAGTTGACAATCAAAGATGGTTGCCCCCAGTGTGAACAGTTACAGTATATGACTAGTGTTTGTCGCACCAGATTAGCCATATACATAGTATTGTTTGACTTCTATATATGGAAATGCTGCCATAGTGTTATTTACATTCTTCATGTGGTAGTTGTGAACTACAACGCAGGGCGTGCTAACACAATGGCTAACAATAGCCTGGTAGATCGGCACGTTTTTTTCCGACTTTCTAACTGGAACGCTGATAACTCGGAGATGACGTTATTCCCACTTCCCTCTTCCCAGTTCCGATGGAAATGGAATGCAGCATAAATGTAGAGTTGTTATCATGACAGAAGCAGCAAAAAACCCGAAGAAAAACAAAATTTTTCAGAGGAGACGAAAAAAAGAAAGCGGTAGAGTAACAAGCTAAATGCCCGGACAGGGATAAACACTGGCCCGATGTTCACTCCCTGGCGTGAGCTGAAAGACGAGGAGGGATGTCCGACCGATGCTGATTTGGCCCTGTTATTGTTGGACTTGTAAGTACATGATGATTTATTCGAAAAGAAACATGATCAGACTGTACCTTATCAGTCCACATAGTTTATTTGTCTCTCGGGACGTCTGTCGGCTCACTTCTCCTCCCTCTGTATGTCAACACATGCACTTTGGTGTGAGACGCTCTGTTTTACAACTGTGCAGTTATACTCAGCGACCATAGAGGCCACTAGAGAGCTGAAAGCTGGAATCGTACATAGTGTGGCTTTAAATAGGCAGACTGACTGATTACAAGCTTGAAGACTCCTGTGATGCTAATTACAGGACACACCTTAGTTTGACATGTCCCTATGGTCAAATCATTTTCAATCTTTTCTAGGGATACCATCATTTTTGTCCAGGCCAGTTTCATGATTTTGTTCTTAAAATGATTCTGTTGAACCACAATTGAAAAACAATGTCTGATTTTCATTATTTAATTTTCAGTAAATTTTTATTTATTATTATTTTTGTCAGTTTAAGTTATTTCAGTGACCATTGTGGGTTTTTCTTTCTTTAACAGAAGGGTACACAACAGTTTTTTTCCATGTGTGTACGTATTAATGTAAATTACATCAGCCACACAAACCTGAATAAAGAATATAATTATACACATAAATAACATCAGCCTCATAACTCTGAATAAAGAATATAATTAAAAATATAAATAACACAGGGACAGTCAGCCCCTCAGGAGAGTGTATGAAGAGCGCACCTTGTTCCCGAGTCTCCAGGTGTCCTGTCTCTCTTTCCAGGTGTCCTCTGTCTCTCCAGGTGTCCTGTCTCTCTTTCCAGGTGTCCCCTGTCTCTCCAGATGTCCTGTCTCTCTTTCCAGGTGTCCTCTGTCTCTCCAGGTGTCAGAGTGAGTCTTATACCTGCACAGGTGACCCGTTAATAGCCTCGGTCCAAAGTTCAGTCTGACGTCACGGACTGACGAAACCACACTTCCTGTTTATCCGTCTCCATAGAGACAGCAGGAGAGCTTCAGACCTTCTCTGTGATGAACGTTCGTCTGAGGGACACTTTAAACCGAGAGGCTCTGTGGGACTGAGGGAACGTCCTGAGCGGGACGTCCGGTGTAGGTACCAGATCTGTCCCCCCTGCCTGCGCTTGCTGATGACGTCACGTATCTACGGCAATTCTACGAGGACAAACTACGCAACGCTCGATAGATCGATATATGTGTGATAATGTGATGCATTTATAAGGCTGTATCGCGTTACTTCTATTACTCATACAGGTAAAAAAAAAATTATTAATGTTGCAATTACGTTTGAATAATCTTGGACAATTAAATGAGATAATATTCAATTAAGTAACTTTATACACATAACTGTCACAACATCCTCCTTATTGCAAGAATTTAATATACTTACCATAGATAAGTATGGTAATTATTAATAGAAATCACACAAATGGCTGTTCATTTTAATACTGAATACTTTAGTCACACATTTTTGGACAAAAAAAATACTGAAATCTACATCAAATGATCAGCAAAACTACAAAAGTCTATGGTCAATTTCAGTCTCATCATGTTCCCATTGAAGATTTCTTCAGTTCTTAACATCACTCTGTGTATACAAGCACACTTCTTTAGGAATTTTATATCGTTCGTTATTCCTGTTGTTTGTAATCCCGCCGTCTTCTCCCGCTGTCTTCTTCTCTTTCTTGTTGCAGGCAGAGCGGTTGAAAGAGAGAGTGGCGTCATCTCCATAGACGCCAATGGACCAATTATTTGACAGCAATGGCGGATCATGGAAGCCCTCGATAATTCCAAACAATGTGACCGGGGCAATAGGATTCCTATAGGGAATGTGTGTTTCTCGCATTTATCGAAGGTCTGTTGACAGGTAGGAAGCTACAGTTGATAATGATGGTCATTTTACAAGCATATTTGAATCAAATTAACAATGTTATTTAAAGCACGATCGCATATCAATTTTAAACAAAATATTGATATTAATGTGCTCACTGTTCTACTTCTTGTTGTATCTTACATCCTTGATGAAAACTCTTTTGCATTAAGCCTGTGTGGTTAAACTGAAAACAACAGGATTGAATTAAAAAAAATCGTGTAAACCATTGTTTTATTGCTTAATTTTCATTTAATATAAGAAAGCTTATATATATATATATATATATATATATATATATATATATATAATGTGTGTGTGTGTGTGTGTGTATGTGTGTATATATATATGTATATATATATATATATATACAGTAGATAGATACGATAAATTAGATAAGATATTTCATACTTTACAAGACAGGTTCTTACATGTTTTAATTTAATAAAGCTAATACGTCTGTGTAGATTCTCATTCATCCAGGTCATGGTCATCTTGAAAATTCAAAAACAAGGCAACTGGACTGTGTAGAGTTTGTTGGGGAGACGTGAAACGTCTTCCCAACAAACTCTACACAGTCCAGTTGCCTTGTTTTTGAATTAATAAAGCTAAGTTACAGCATAGGCAATTCCCGTCAAACATCTGAACATTTTTTCCTACTCAGGAAAATCACAGGTTTCTTCCCTCTTGGTCTGAAATGTTACAAAAAGTAAGTCAGTAATTTTCCAAATCACCAACACTGATGTTATAAACAAGGAAATTTAATGACGTTACAGTATCAAGCAATGTTTGCTATTCAAGAACGTAAAGTAAAGCTAGTTTGCTGTCCATGTTCCTCCTTTTCAGAGGAAATTTCAGCAATTTTAAAAGCATTATCGCAATAATAATGTTCCTACACAAGCGCATAGAATATGTGCCATGTTGGAATTTGCCTAAATCAATGTATGAATGTAAAAAACTGAAAATATTGGTTAATAATTACCGGAAACGGCGGCTATGCAGTTCACATAAATGGCCCGCCAAGCTATGTTTGGAACTATTCGGCCGCTACATGAACCACGTGACCCTCTGCGTTCTGAACTCTCAATGATGCCACTCTCTCTTTCAACCGCTCTGGTTGCTGGGTGTTGCTATTGTGGTATCCTGCCAATGACAAAGCGGAACGTCATCACAGCCAATTGGGGTGTGTAACCATAGATATACAGGGGAGAGGTCGCGCAAGACGGCGACTGTGGTGGACGTCTCGTGCTAAGCTCTGCCGCATTAGACGAGTATCTAATGATAATTTAACAAGGCCAACTGTTTGAATGGCTCATCACACGGCTAGATATCGACCCAACAAGGATAGAAGAGTCTTGATGACAAGTTGAGGACACTGACGACCCACGGACATTAACTCTCCGACACATGCGACAACCACGCTTCAAGCTAGCCTACGAAGCTAACATCAACACTGCACCAGTGATCCAAAATGGCAAAGAGAGACGCAAAAAAGGTCACAAAGGAAGTCTGGTGATGAACATGGAGCCTGAGGAGGGCTTCTACAGTTTGTGTTCACCTCTTCCTGAGACTCCCAGCAAAAGCCCAAACCCGAAGAAACTGTGTGTCAACAAAGACGAGAAGGACACAGTTTGTAACTCTGACATCCTCCAAGCCATATGTGAATTGAAGCAGAGTTTCTCCGTCTTTGAGCAGCAAATGAACCAAAACACTGCCGACATTAAAGAAGTAAAAGAAGCGATGAGAGGGCTTGGATTTCAGGCAGAAGAAACGGAGAATAAAGTGAAAACGCTGGACAAAAAAGTGGACGAACTGAAAGAAAGAACCGAGGAAGGGGCAAGATATAGCAGAAGATGGAATCTGCGTCTCATCAACCTCCCAGAAAAACAAAACGAAGATGTAAGGCAAGAAGTCTTCAAAATATTGAGCCAAATTGCACCTGACGAAAAAAGTAAACTGGGATTCCTGGTCGACACGGTTCCTAGAGTGGGACGCCCCAGGGATGACAACAAACCACGTCCTGTCATCATTCAGTTCAACATGCAAACCTTCAGGGTCAAGATCTGGAGGGAGTCTCGCAATGCTGACATCCTGAAGAAGATGAACCTCCGCATCACTGAGGACCTCACCTGCTCCAAGAGAGACTGCATTTATTTTTACAACATTTATGGACATAACAACAATGCTCTAGCGAAAAAATATGATCGTCCAGTTGACAGTAAAACTTAAGAAGCTCAGAGAGAAACATAAAGATGCTCATTTAATTATCGGCGGTGACCTAAATGACACAGCTGATGACTTAATGGATAGATTACCCGCAAGAATGCCTTCTAGCTGAAAATTTAAAGTAATATATCTATGTGAACAACTCAATGTTATAGACGCCATATATATATTCATATATATTCACAGCGATATATTCATCCTTACCAAAAAGAGTATACATGGAGTAATACTAGTGGCTCCCTACAATCTCGAATAGACATGTGGTTATTATCTGCTAACACTATGAAATATGTCTCTGAAACAGTACACAGCTATGCCCCATTCTCAGATCATAAAATGATAATCATCTCTTTTGTTAATCCTCTAGAACAAAAAGCAACATTATGTGGTTATTGGAAATTAAATTGTAATTTACTGAAAGATAAAGCCTTCTGTAACTCAGTCAAAGCAATTGCTAGGGATATTTTTAATGGAAAGGAACTTAGCACTGTACAAAAATGGGAATTCTTTAAATTCAAAATTAGAGAATCGGCTATTAGACACAGTAAAGAAATGAAAAAACGCAGCACTCGTAAAGAATTTAAAATCATGAAAGAACTAAACATCCTAAATAACCAAAGCTCCCCTACTGTAGAGGAAGAACTCAAACTGATAAAACTGAAAGACAATTTAGGCCATTTATATATTAATATGACAAAGGGAGCTTTTATACGATCCAGAGCTAAGTGGTTGGAGGAAGGTGAGAAGAATACAAGCTATTTCTTCGCACTAGAAAAGAGGAATTACAAGAGGAATAATATCACTTCCCTGAAAATAGACAACTCCATTACCTCCAATCCAACTGATTTAGCAAATCACACCTTTCAGTTTTACTCTGATTTATACAGCTCTAAATATAACTCAATTAAAGGTGAAGAATTTATTAATAATGTTAAAGAATTTACTCCTCAAATATCGGACAAATTTAAAGTGGATTGTGAAAAATCTCTAAATCTGAAATTTTTGAAGCTGTGAACAAAATGAAAAAAGGTAAATCTCCAAGAATGGACAGTCTTCCTGTCGAATTCTACCAGTGCTTTTGGAGTATAATTGAAGACCCTATTTTTGAAATGCTGAAGGAATGTATAAATAATGAAGAAATGACCACAACCATGAAACAAGGTATCATAACACTGCTTCCCAAGCCAGATAAAGACCACCTCTTATTAGATAACTGGAGACCAATAACATTACTCAATCTTGACTATAAAATACTCTCACTAGTTCTCACTAGGCGTTTAAGAAGAGGTTTAAGTGAAATCATAGATGAAACTCAAACCGGTTTCATGACTAATCGTCACATAAGCTGCAACATAAGGTTTATTCTTTATTTAATAGATTACTCTGATTATATTGATTCAGATGCTCTAATTTTATTTTTAGACTTCTATAAAGCATTTGACAGTGTAGAGCATCAATTCTTCTTTAGATCACTTCGGTCCTTTGGCTTCGGTGAAATGTTTGTTTCCTATATTAGAATGCTTTATAAAGATATCAGTAGCTGCGTCATGTTACTCCCCAATACCACAAAAAGTTTTTCAGTTTGTAGGTCGGTCCGTCAAGGTTGCCCTTGCTCTCCGTTTCTCTTTCTTATAGTTGCTGAACTGCTGTCAAAACAAATTCGACAGAGCAATGTATTTTAAGGATTGAAGATATTTGAGAGAGAGATTAGGATAACGCAGCTAGCAGATGAAACAGTCTTGTTTTTGAAAAATAAACAACAAATAGAGCCAGCACTTAAGATAATAGACACTTTCTCTAATGCATCAGGTCTAAAACTCAATTTAACTAAATGTGAATTATTATGTCTCTATAACACCGAAGAAACCCTACTGGGTAAGAAACCAGTTAAAGAGAGTGTTAAGTATCTTGGAATCCACATTTCTAAAAATCTTAATGAACATCAAGTAAGAAACTTTAAACCCAAAATACAAAAAAACTAAAAGTATATTCAATATGTGGCTTCAAAGAGATTTGTCTCCATTAGGAAGAGTTCTTCTAAGTAAAGCGGACGGTATTTCTAGATTTGTGTATCCTGCTCTCTCTCTCTTTGTTCAACAATCCCTCTGTAAAGAAATAAATAGCACCCTAACTAACTTTGTCTGGAAAAACAAATACCATCATTTAAAAAAAGAGATCTTAGCAGGTCCGAGAGGTGAAGGCGGCATGGAATTGTTAGACTATATGGATATGAACTACACCTTTAAGATAAAATGGATAAAGGAATATCTGAAAATGCCAGAATCCCTCTGGTACTTTATACCTCACAATATTTTTGGGAAAATTGGAGGGCTGCCTTTTCTCCTAAATTGTGATTATAATATTTCCAAGTTACCTCTAAAATTATCTAAATTTCGCCAACAAGCTCTTTCAGCAGCAAAACTGTGCTTTGTCCACAACTTCTCTCCCCATAAAACTATTATCTGGAACAATGAGTTCATAACTAGGAAAAATAAGTCACTATACCTGAAACACTGGATTGACAGAAAAATAATTTACCTTGAAGATTTACAAAATGAGGAAGGTGAAATCCTTAGCTATGAAGAATTTCTCAGATCCAAACTCTTTCCTGTTACGTATAAAGAATTTCAAATGGTGGTAAATGCTATTCCTAATGGATTTCTTCAACTGTTGAAAGGACATTTTGAAAGGCAAGAGACAGAGAAAGCGGACTTCACTCTCCTCATTAATGGTATAAACATTATGAATAACCATTGTAACAACAAACATATTAGGAATCATTTCTACAGGAAAGAAAAATCGCACCAAGGGGAAAATTTGTATGGTCCTCCTTTTTCCCTGATATTGATTGGAAAACAACATGGCTCCTCCCACATAAATTTGCTATCGCCAATAAAATTAAAGAAGTTCAATATAAAATCCTACATAACATTTACCCCACTAACACATATTTGTCAAGATTTATGAACACTGATGTCAAATGTGTATTTTGTCATGCTGAAGAAGAAACAATTATGCACCTTTTTTTTGAATGTCAGTTTTCTCAAGTCTTTTGGAAAAAAATGGAGAATTACATCACCCTGCAATCTAACCTTCCAATTTATTTGGAGGCCAAAGATGTACTACTATACTATGATAATAAGGAAAAAAAAATCAACACTTAATCAATCTGATTATTTTAATAGCGAAATTTCATATCCACAGAGCAAAATTTTCCAAAAGTCGTCCTTTCTTCCCTGTTTTTGAAACTGTGTGTAGAATTTGGCATTTGAGCGACATCTATCGTTCAGATTCTAGAATGAGCCCAACCGTAACCAAAACGTCACATTGCTGAGCAACAGAAGCCTGTAAAGACCAAAAGGGATCGTGAACACGGCATCATTTACTAAAGTGACAAGGTTTGTAACCATTATTTTTATAGATTATAGGTCAGTTGTTAGCTGCCGATTGTAGGTTTTGTAAACTTGTAGTAACACAAACAAACATTAGCGCATTAATGCTAATCAGATCAGAACCGGTGGACAGATTCGCGTTTCGTTCTTTTTGTCCCTAAAATCCACCTGTAGACAACACGGCGGATCGTTATGTCGGCCTACATGAACGCGGCCCCAGGTAATGTAAATTTTTTGAAGATTTTTCTAACTAAGGAAAAATAAAACAAACGTTTTATGGGGATGATTGTGCTGCTATTTTTATGGACTTCACATACAAATAGAAACAGCATTATATCCTATATTCACCGTTTCTATTCGGCGAAATGCTGCCAACTTCTACACACTGCACCTTTAAGAACTACCTTGAGTGTATAAAGATTTTAGACAACAAAAAATGTATGCATACTGTGAACATAATTCAAGAACTATTCAGAGAAATGTGATATGCCTTGCCTGTCTTCTCTCTTTTTTTTCCTTTTTCTCTCCTTTATATAATATTTTATTATAGCAAATCTATATATGTATGAACGTGTATTTTCTCTTACCACTATATAGCCCTTATAACATAATTTTATTTAAGTGTTTATGAGATGCCAATCCTGTTCTGTTGTATAATGCTCAATCTTCTGATTGTCAATGACATATTGTCAATAAATTTAAAAAAGGGAAAAAAAAAACAAAAAAAAAAACATAGGCAAGGCAACATACGAGGAAGACTAGATACGTCAGCGCGCTGTTGCAGCACGCTGTTGCAGCCCGCTAAGCGACGTGCCTACTTGGCGGCCATCTTGGGTAGGGCAACGTTCCCATTAAAGGCAATGCATGTACATTGAAAATTAATCATAATTTGCTCATTTCTTAACGGAATTTCATGAAGTTTACTTTATGGTAAACGTCAAAACATACACTATCACTACATTTGATTTAAGAAAAAAAAAAATTCTACCAATGTTGCCTACAATGTTACCCTTTCAGTCTAGAGGCCAGGAAATCTTTCAGCCATTCTATATATATATATAAATGTATATACATAGATATATTGTTCTAAGTATAAAAACAGAAAATATATACACACACGCATACATGTGTATATATATATATATATAGATATATGTATATATATATGTGTGTGTATATGTGTATATATATGTGTATATATATAAATATATATATATATATGTATAGTTTTGTTTGTATTTTCAGTCCACTTTGTGTGATACTAGCACATGTTCGAAATAAAGCATTCATTCATTCATTCATTCAAATTACATATTTATGACATCGGTGAGCACCAACCAACATATGTATTTCTCTGTTTTCACGAGTTTTTACTGCTATCAGTATATGTACACTGTTATTGTGAGGAAAAATACTGAAATATTAATATTAAAACTACATCTATCTGTGTGTGTGTGGGGGGGGCGTCATTTATGAACATGCATACATCTGCATGGGGGGACATTGATGAGCATACATACATATAGCCTTAAAATTAAGACAGATTAGATTAGGTTAAACAGAACTTTATTTATCTCTTGGGACAACTCTTTCAGGGAAATTAAGGTTCCAGTAGCATCGTATTGTACAAAGGTATTAAAAGAACACAGGATGTGTACAAGAAAAAAAAGTAAAAACAATTACCATATATGTATATAAATATATATATACGTGTGTGTGTGTGTGTATATATATATATATATATATATATACATACATACATACATGCATACATATATATATACATACATACATATATAAAAGACAGAAGCACCTGTTAACTCTACATTGTTACAATGACATTAAATCTATATGAAAACTTGATATGAGTGCTCTTTAATCGATCATGTATTTTTTTTGTTGCTTTATCTTGACATTGTTATTATACCATAAAATTGCATTAATAATTTAAAACTAAATTGAAAACAATGGTGTTTTCACCCCGATTATAGGGCCCATCAACAAAAATAACAGTAAATCAATGAGCCTGTGTTTTCAGTGTTATTGTCATTGTTGTTACTCAGAGTTTTTCCACAGGACGTTTTACTTGCTGTGTCTATATCATAAATATTTATTTGACATCATCAGGTGAGATATGGTTCAGAGGGTCTCCCCCTGAAATTTTTAAACCTAAATCATTTCTCTCTGCATTCTGATTACTTTTTAGGCACAATTTCATAAAAATCATGAGGTAATCTTGTGATCTCTGAGGTGCTTTTTGAAATCTCATCAGTGTTTTTGAAGACCATCTCACCTAAATAATCAATTTTCAGTTTCATGTCAGTCTTGAATCTTTTCAAAAATGTCAGATGAACATGTAACTCACACACACCTGAGGTTGTAGTCACTGAATGAGAGTGAGGGGGAGAGAGACTGACAGCTATCTCGTCACAGCAGACATGGTCATAAAAAAACAGTCTCCTGATATCTTTGTATAAAAATCCGCCCACTTCAAAAACCAGGTCAGAATTGCACTGAATTTACCATCTCCCCCCTCGTCTTTGACAAAGCTTTATCGCCTCTGTGTTAAAAAGTTTGACTCTGCATCCCTTCACAGCAGAAGCTGACATTTTAAAAGTAAGAGTTCATTAGAACATAACAGGTGAGCTCACAGCTGAAGATGCAGCAGCGTCCTGCTCTCCTTATGAGCTGCTGCAAGGCACACATGATGCATTGACAAGATGTAGAAAACGAAGAAATAATAATTTAATGCAAAAAAAACAAACACTTTTTGCAGAAAGTGCTTAAATGTGCAGAAATAAAGTCAATACATTAGAGTTTAATGCAGAACAAAGAACCAGTTTTTTCTTTTCAGTCCTCTGAGCCCAGGTGAGGGCTGAAGAGCCACATGAGGCTCCAGAGCCACAGGTTGCACAGGCACAGGTTCGGTCTCTTGGACAAGCTAGTACCAGTACAGTATCAGGGTCTTCTGTGCCTTCTTTGAGGTCTGAGACATCCTGGTAGCCACAGGCTAAAGTGAAGGATAAAATATAGAAATTATCTCACAGTGTAAAACAAAATACATCACTGATTCCCTGACAGTGACCAAGAAGACTGCCATTGACAAGCCATGGATGACAAAAGGACTTCATAATGCCTGCAAGAAGAAAAAATTTTATCAGATGTTTTTTAAAATTAACAAAAGACACAGAAAACGGGTATAAGACATATAACAAATAAACTAGTAGCCATAATAAGAATACATAAAAAAGATATTATAGTGATCTACTAAATAAAGAAAGAAACCATATGAAGGCTACATGGAGAATATTAAACAGTGCCGTAAAAATAAGGCAAGTAACGTCATCTCTTCCTAATTATTTCATGAAAGAAAATGTAGATATACATGATGTTAAGAAGATATTGAATGAGTTCAATACATTCTTTGTTAATGTAGGTCCTAGTCTGGCTATGAATATTCCAAACCTGAGTGACAATAAAGCGAGTGGAAACATAATGGATAAAGTAAATAGTATTTTTCTCGGTAAAGGAGAAAAGGATAAAATACTGAACATGTAAAAAAATTGTGCAAGCAAAAAATTAACTGACTGTGATGATATGGACATGTTAACTTTAAAGAATATAATAGGAAGTGTAATAGAGCCTTTCACCTATATTTGTAACTTATCATTTTCTACAGGAGTGTTTCCTGAAAATATGAAAACAGCTAAAGTAATTCCACTATATACAAATGGTGATAAACATGTTTTCTCCAATTACAGACCAGTATCTTTGCTTCCACAATTTTCAAAAGTACTAGAAAAGTTATTTGTAAACGGACTGGACAAATTCCTTGACAGATACAATATTTTGAGCAGTAGTCAGTATGGAACAGAACACATTAGAGAAGCCCTTAAAACCTGTGGATACCCGATGTGGGCCTTTTTGAAGAACAAGAAAAGAAAGGACACGGAGCATGAAAGGGAAGAAAGACGCAAGAACATTGTGATCCCTTATGTTGCAGGTTTATCTGAAAAACTTAAGAGAATCTTTGGCAAACACCACATTCCTGTTCACTTCAAGCCTGGAAACACACTAAGGCAAAAGTTGGTCCATCCCAAGGACAAAACACCAAGACAAAAACAGAGCAATGTGGTGTATGCAGTCCAGTGCAGTGAGGAATGCTCAGACCTGTACATTGGGGAAACTAAACAACTGCTTCACAAGCGTATGGCTCAACACAGGAGAGCAACCTCCTCAGGTCAAGACTCGGCGGTCCACCTTCACTTAAAGGACACAGGACACTCTTTTGAGGACAGCAATGTACAGGTGTTGGCGAGGGAAGATAGATGGTTTGAAAGAGGAGTTAAAGAAATTAAAGACAGCTCTGTGGAACTGATGCATTTTTGTGAATTAATCGAATATTACACATTTCACAACACAAATCATATATGAAGGATATATTTGCAAAAACAAAGAAAGAGGGGAAATGTATATTGATGACCCTGGGACTTTGCAAACTCATACACAAGCGTGCCCACATGCACGCGTGCGCCCACACACGTAACCTATACTGTTTAATCAGTTATGTATTAAAACGTCATGATCGTTGCACAAAACGGCTGATCAGTTAGGCTACAACACCTGTAGCTGTTCAGGAAATGAACTGATGGTTGGATATAAATAGGCACGCACTCACAATGCATAAAGACACACAGTGGCTGATCTGCACTGCTGGAGGACCTGTAGCACAGGAGACTCCGGTGCATTTGGTGCATCCATGTCCCTCTGCCTCCGTCGCCACACCATTCAGGAGGGATTCCCAATGATTCCCGACAACTTTTCGTCAGTGTGTGTGTGTGGGGTGCCCCCCCGTCCCTCCCCGTCAGTCAGACACTCTTTCTACGGAGAGCGATTCACCTTTTCACCTCCACTTTTATGTTGGACCATTTCTTTTTTATTTCAGCCACAGTCTGACCCTCTGAGGCAGCCTTATTTACCTCAGCCACATGCTTCTAGTCTTTTGCCTCTCTGGCATTAGTGATGCCCACTCTGTGCGCACCTCTCTGAGGCAGCCTTATTTACAGCATCAGCCACAGGCTTCACTCTGCTGCCTTTCTGGCATTAGAGATGCCCACTCTGTGCCCATCTGTTAATATCTCGACCTCACATTGAGTAAAATTTCTTTTTTTTGCTTGTTTTCCCTTTCAGTCCATCGGGAAATTGGTATCATCGAAAATTCATCAAGGCCATTCACCTGACCTTTTATAGGCACCATATGGGCGGGGCAAAGCGTCCCCTCATGTGTGACAGCTTTAGAGTTGATTGTGATTTATAAATGGAAACCAGCGTACGATGTGCATGCGCACTCTTTTATAAATCTGAAAGTTTTTGTGCACACACATTTCCTGTGTTTCCGGCGTATGCCACCTATAGTGATCTTTCCTACACACATTTTTATAAATGAGGCCCCTGGTGACTGTGGAGGCCCCTGGAGTACAGTGAAGAAGAGAGTGTGAGATGATCTGAGCTCTAAGACATGGAGCTGCATCTGAATGTGGAGCAGAAATCCAGACTCATCAGACCAGGAGACATGTTTACAATCTTCTGTGGTTCAGTTTTGGAGAGTCAGACTCTGTTCTTAGCTGACAGGAGTGGCACCTGGTGTGGTCTTCATGATTGGATGTGTTGCGTGTTCAGAGCTGGTCTTCTGCAGACCTTGGTTGTAATGAGAGGAGATTTAAGTTCCTGTTGTCTTTCTATCATCTCCGACCACTCTGTCCATTCTCCCCTGATCTCTGACATCAACTGGGCATTTTGGTCCAGACACCTGCTACTTACTGGATATCTTCTCTTCTCCAGACCATCCTCTATAAACCTAAGAGATGGTCGTGTGAGAAAATCCCAGCAGGTCAGCAGCTGCTGACAGACCAACAACCATGAACGTTCAAAGTCTCTTAAATCAGCATCCGTCTTCATCCTTACCCCATCCCAGCAGGTCGTCTGGATCAGAGGATTCTCATTGACTGAATCAAAGTCCATTCAAATTCATTTTTACTCATTAAACGTAATTTAACATAATCAATCCGTTTGAATTTGTTTGCACAGTTACAGAGAGTCCTGGTCCTGGTCAGTATTATAGGCAGCTGCTTCAGCAGGGCTATGCTGCTTTTACGTCTTTAAATCAGTTTATTCATGAAACTGGATTCATTCTGTCCACATGTTTGTCTGTCCCGGGGACAGGAATGGACAGGCCATCTGGACGCACATTTTTGGGCCTGCCCGGGCCTCTCCGGGAGAAGTGACCATTGATTGGCCCAGTCAGTGGTCTGTCTGTCAAGACTACCTGGCCCAATGGCCCTCTATGGGAGGTTACAGAGGCCTCCTGTTCTAGCCCCCCTCATCCAATCATCTCTAATGATGATATGCAGTCAGTCGATAACGAGAGAGAGAGAGAAACATCAGCATTACGGCAGCACAACAAAAAAGATGGAGAGCACAAGCAAACAACGAAAAGGAGGTGCAGAGAAACTTCGAGAAAAGAAACGCTGTAGCGACACAGGCTAAGAGCAAAAAGGTGACGGAGATGTTTGCTGCGGCTTCACCTGCCCGTCACAGCAGCAGGTGGTGTCGGATAACACTGCCGACAGTGTAGGAGCAGGAGGAGAACAAGGAGGTATGTGAAGGTAATGCTGACAAAAGTGAGACTGCGGTCAGCAGGTGTGCCTTCAAGCATGGTGTGGATAAATATTCAGTCTAATAAACGGTTCAGAGTGGTTGCTTAACTGTCTATGAACGAGGCTACGTGACATAATAAATAGCAAACACAGTGTGGTGTGTTACTGCTAAATCTAGTTCTCTAAAGTATTGGAAAACAGTAACTGTACTGATTGATTATTTGCTTTTATTAACCACTTAGGCTGTTTTTTATACTTTCATCACAGCATGCCCCATTTCAGATCTACCAGCTTACAACTTGCAGTGTGATGTGTTTGACTATGTAGATCTGCTATTTTCACAGTTTTTGATCATATCTGTTCTACCTATAATGGCATCCCCCCAATCATGTCACCAGAGTTACAGAGTTTGAAGCATCATCATGCACCTTTTTAGCAGACAATTGGACTCGAGTCATAGGGACCCGGACTCGAGTCGTCTCGAGTCGCTAATTTGACGACTTGCGACTCGACTCGGATTCGGGAAAAAATGACTCCAGACTCGACTTGACTTGACTTGGAAAAATTGTACCATATGTTTTTTTTTCGCGTGGATATCATATCATTCTAACATGACCAGAGCGGTCTGTGTGCGCGCTGCTCTCTAGCAGGTTCAGGACAAGCTCCGTATTTTTTTCATGTAAGCGAGAAGCACTGACAGGCTGGCAGCAGACACGCACTGTGATTGTTACATGCGATGCTCAGGCATTATATGAAGAGCCAGACAGGAGACATACATAGCTCTTACCTTTTAGATTTATTTTTTTGATGCTCCATTCATAGTACACTCGGTCCGTCACCTATTATTGTCCCACACACTAAACAGTACACACAAACGTTGCTACTAGGGATACGCGTCCGTTACAGTGATGATCAGTGTATGTAATATAGGCACTACTACAACAGGATCCCCAACCATAAATTCAAGTGCAGATTTAAAGAAAAAAAAACATTATTTGATTTTTATTTTAATCGAAAGGACGTTTAACAGGCACCCTTTTTTATCAAATAAAAAGTGTACTCTAATTTGCGTAATTTTTGAGTTTAATGCGTCACTATCGTTTCATTATTCATTAAAATGTATTTCTCCTCTCCTCTGACCCTTCTCTGATCTGTCGTCTGACTATTTACGCTGCTCGCTGGTCAAGCCATCCTCTCTGTCCCGCACAGTCTGATCATTCACGTAAAAACATTCAACAAAACAAACGCTGCCTTCAGTTAAAAAGCGCATAACATGAATGAAACATTCACTGATTCAAGTAACGCTTTCACACAAAGCACAGATAGGAAGGAAAAGCCGAAGAAGAAGTGAGATTTTCAGCCGATGTAAATGTGATATACATGTGAACATTTGATCTAAATCCCCGCTCTGCGTCTTTGCCCACGCGCACTCCTCCGTGTGCCGGTGTGCATAAAGACGCAGATAGACGCGCATTGCAGGGACAGTGAGGGATCATCAGTCACTTTGTGTGATTTTGTAATTCAAACGGTGTCTTGATAGCTCATGTGCAAGTGAACACAAAGACTCTAAAAACGACTAGTCAGCCTTTAGATGAATCACAACTCAACTCAATCTTCATCAGTCCCGCTCTTGTTTTCACTCACTCACTGTTTTATAAATGATAATTTCATCCTGAGGGATCCTGGATCACTTATTCTCCATGATATAAGAACAATCTTTGAAGGATCAAGCTTCAAATACAATCTACTAGTGCTGCGGTTCTCAATCTGTGGGTGGAGGCCCAAAAGTGGGTCTCAGAGCTGTTTACAGTGGACGGTGTATAATCAGGTAAAACTGTGGCAAACATGTCTTCAGTGTATGGAAGCCCTAAGAGAAAAAACATCCATCACAGTATGTCAGAGTATAGCCACTTGAATAAACCAGACTACACCACTGGGTAGATAGATAGATAGATAGATAGATAGATAGATAGATAGATAGATAGATAGATGAGTGAATAAACAACAAAGTGATTAATATAGATGATCCTGAATGACGGACCATGCCCCCCCCCAATCCCAAAGCACCAAAGCTAGTGGAAACACTGATTTTACTTGGGAAAGGTTGCATTTCCACAGCTCTTATTTCCTTTTAGAGTGCTTATTTTTAAAATATTCTGATATTTCTTAAGTTAAATGTCATTTTTATATAAGTATTTGCTGTGTGCTGTTTACAGAAGCACTTGGCACTGTTCATTCATACTGTAACTTTGTTTGCCTTTGTTAAGGTAGCTACCTCTAAAATAAATACACTTTAAAAAAAAATGTCAAAAAAGGCAGCTTGAGCCTGCAATTTAAATGTTGCAAAATGTTCCAAATAAACATATTTTTTTGTAGCAAACATGCCATTTCTTTCATGAAATGTAGGCTCTCCCATCTACCTCAGTCTAAATGATCAGACATGTAATGTTGTAATGGATAAATGAACAGCTTTATGCTAGTTTAATCCATGCAGGCTAGTCTGCATGCTCTTTTTTGACTGTGACCTTAGGAAGATAAGGTTTCTCTCTGCAAGATATAAACCTGAGTGCTTTTTTAGGTGGGCTGGGGAACAATGGTGAGGGACTTGACTTGACATAACCTGTGACTCAACTTGACTCAACATGACCTGTGACTCGACTCGACTTGACTCGACATAACCTGTGACTCGACTCGACTTGACTCAACATAACCTGTGACTCGACTCGACTTGACTCGACATAACCTGTGACTCGACTCGACTTGACTCGACATAACCTGTGACTCGACTCGACTTGACTCGACATAACCTGTGACTCGACTTGACTTGCCTTGCCCACAACAGATAAAACTTGGGACTTGCTTGAGACTTGGACCCAAATGACTCGACTCGACTTGGGACTCGGATCGGAGGGACTTGGGCAATTGTCTGCTTTGTAGTGCCCACAGTTCAATTTGGTTCATGAAGGACATTGAACTAACAACTTAAATAATATGTTTGTGCTTTATATTTTATTTTCAGTTAGTGTTTGTGTTTTAGTAGTTTTACATTAAACAGTTAAAATAATGAAACACTGATTAACTTTTGTTACAGTAAAACATCTGCATACATATTATGCTGATGTATTGTCTATACATTATGTTGAGCTGTACTGTCTGTTCTGAAATAAAAATTTAATTTTGTCTATTTTTCCAGATCATTTTACTATTGTTTTCCATACTTTAGCCAACTAGTCAAAGTTAGCATTGCATGCAGACTCATTTTTGCATGTAATCTTGCTCAAGCCTATTCCACACTATTCCTCCACTTTTCATGTCCAGGTCTGTGAAAGGCACCAGGCCCAGTGCAACCTCTCCTGCGGAGATGATCTCACCAGAGTCCCCACAATCCTTACTCCAGTATCCTTCTTAAGAGCAAGTAAGCAACACACTGTGTGTTTATCATTTATTTATTTAAGGCTTCAGAATATAAAGGGATATTGTTCAGCATAGTGGTGTTATGAAGGGCTTGTGTGTTTGGTACATTAATGGGAGAGTTGGCACAGTACGTGCATGTGGACAGTAGTGGGCCGGTCTGGACCAAAGAGTCCAGGGCCAAATTTTTGTCCCAGTCCACCCCTGCCAGGGGAGGACACGTCTCAGAGGATGTCCTGATTCATTTCTGCGGTTTTCTTTGATTCATGACTGTCTGAGAGCTAGGAGGCAAATCATGCTAATAATGCTAATGATGCTAATAACAACCCAATGTGCAAAAACACATTAAGCTGAGCTAAGAGGTCATAGGTCGGCTGTCCTGAGCCATGCCTCAGCTCAGACTGGTTAGGGCAGTCCAGCAGCTAAACTGTCATTGTCAATATTTAGCTGAAGAAAAGGGACAGACGGCATGTCTGAGGGTCAAAGAGGGTGGAGCTACTTCAGCCTGAGTTTTTTTAGGCAGCTGCAGCATGAACGTCCAAACAGACCCACTCCTGGGGAAGCCCTTCATTTGCCGCCGAGGTTTCCAGGTTCCCCCTTGGACCACGTACTCCAGAGTCATGCTCCTGCTCAGCGTGAACACGGAGTCGCCCCTCACCACGGCCGTGAACAGAGAGCCTTTGCTGTTGGCGAAGTGCCCAGGCAGGGATGACCACTGACCCGTGCTGAGGCTGTAGCGGTCCACCAGGCACCGCAGGAAGTCGTCCGACGGCCCGTTCCTCATGACATACAGATGATCCCTGTGGCCCACCATGCAGTGGCCGTAGCTCTGGTGTCTGATCAGTGTGGTCACAAGGCTCCACTCATCTTTCCTGGAAATGTACTCATAGATCTCCGTCGTCTCCATGGGCCTCCATAAACACACGAATATCCTGCTCATGGCCTTGGTGCACGCCGCTCCGGCTGCAGGACGTGGTAAGTGAGCCGCAAACTCCCACCCCCCTGTCTTTACGTCGTAGATCTCCACTGACGACATCATCATTCGCTCGTATTCCCCTCCGATGGCGTACAAACGACCGTCCAGACCTACGAGGCTCAGGTTAAACCTGGGCTGGGCTGGGCTGCAGATCCTGCTCCATCTGTCCTCTTGCACGTCGAAACAGAAACAGGAATCTGCTGCCTGCCGGTGGAGTCCCCGGACTCCTCCCACCACGTAGAGCTTGTTGTCCAGAACGGTCACCCCCGCCATGGAGGTGCTGGCCTCGAGCGGGAGGTCCGTCAGAACCTTCCAGGTGTTCTCACCTTCATCCAGGTAGCAGACTGTCCTGGAGGCAGCATGGACCATGTCCACCCCACCGCAGGTCACATGGGCCCCCACTGCCACAAAAACACTTGGGGTCAAAGACTCCATGTAGGAGATCAGCTCTGGTGGTAAGAAGCTCCTCACTTCGGCCTCCAGGTCGGCGTACATGTTTCTGATGAACAGCGCGGCGGCGTGGTAAAGCTCCATGAGTCCAAAGGTGGCGGCGGTGTGATACATCAGCAGACAGTTCTCAGAGTCCAGCAGGTTGACCAGGTGCTCAGTAAGTGGGGCCACCTGTAGGAACGCAGCACACTCGATGGCTTCAACGATGTCATCGCCATCCAGTGCCGGCTTCTCTCCTCGTGACACGGCCAGGGTGAGGCAGAAGCCTCGAGCACGCAAACACTTCAGGTGGATCTCCTCCTGCTGACACTCCCTCATCCCAGAGCGAAACAGAGCCTTGAAGAAGTCACAGCTGTGGACCAGGAGCACCTTCTCCTCCAAGAAGTGACTGTCTCCAACCACGATGGTTAGTTTAGCACCTGAAGGACAACATGGCTGATCTCCTCCTCCACTGTTTCTGCTGATGTCCTCCTCAGCTTCTTCTCTGCTGATCACAGACATGTCCTCTTCAGCTGGGTCAAATGTCCTCCATGGAGACAGAATGAGACATGTCCTAAAGGCACAAAGTGGAGCAGGAGAGGAGCGAGTGGAAACAGCTTCCCCCTGCAGAGTGGCTCAGTTGTTTCTCAGCTTTAAAATAGTCACAGCTAAAAATAGAGAGAACAACAAATGGGGGGACGTCTGCTGAAGGAGGACCTGCTCCACAGTCTGGGTCTGAACGAGCAGCTGCTCCTGTGAAACTTTAACATGTCCACTCTGTCCTGTTTGGACAGGCGGTATCATGGACACTACGCAGCACATTCAAACCTCTCCAGGGACGACTCATAGTCAGATCCCCTGACTTTACAAAGAACAGGTAGAAACCAGAGAGGTGAGCTGTAGGTATCCCAGGAGGCTTTGGGATGTCCTGATGCACACAGGCATACAGTCTAACTTTGGATCAAGTTTAGACCTTAGTTGGACATTGACTCAGCTCTCTAACTCGAAAGCCATATCTCTCCCCTTCAGCCTTGTCTCATCGGACAAACAAACACACTTTACTTTGTAGGCCTCTGCACAGATTCACTTTTCAGAACTCCCCAGCTGCAGTCGAATCCAATCATTAATTGCCATCTCACCTTCTCAATTTAATGCTTCCCCACAAATTGTTGCAGTTTATTGAATATCAATCATTGATGCTTTAAACATCAGGCTTCAAAGTTAAAGCTCCATACAGCGTGGTTCTCTGTTTGTGGGGTCGAAGCTCAAAATTACCACTCAGTGAGATCAAACTTTAAAAAGAGAAAAAACTTCTCCTTCCTCTGGCCGGCTGATCTCAGTTGCATGGCTGGATCGCTCTCCGCCTCCCACCAAACCGAGGGTTTCGGCACCACTTTGTTGAAGAATTGCTCCGATCAAAAATTGTAGAAAAAGCAACACAAGGACCAGAAAGAAAACAACGCAGAGGCAAGCCTTTAGCAATTGAAGTCTGGTGAGTTTATTCAGGATGAGAGACAAGAGAAGTACAGAACAGTGCCTGAATAAACATACAGTATGAGATGGATCTGAAATCTTCTACCTTCTCAAACCTCTTATAGCATGCTCGTGCGTCATTAGATTTCCTGTTAAGGCCATCAACACCAAATTCTTCCGTGTGTGTGTCTATGTGCCAAAACTCCTTTCCTGGAATAGCCATTTTAGATGTTTATCTGAACCTTCCCGTAACACCAGGCCCACCATGCCTTTACTTGCCAGGTCGAGTTGACCAGAAGAAGGATGTTCTCACCATCAGGCCAGAACAACAATTAGTCTCCTCAGAGCTATCAGGACAAACAACTCTAAACATGGATGAAAACATTTGGTTTCTAAATAACAGAATATAACAAAATAGAACAGATGTTTCCTGAAGTTTGGGCCCCCCCAGCCCCCACACCCCACACACAGACACCTTGCTCACACCTGCAAAAACCCCTGAAATGATCTCACCTGCACCTGATGAGCCACAGGTGTGAACACAGCAGAAGATAATTGGGAAGGGGGGAGATGACATCATCCTGTGTACACAGCGTGATACTGGAAAATGGCGACTCGGCAGGACGGCTAAAAAGGGACAGGAGCCCCAGGTGAGAGAGAACAGAGGTGGATCAAGGAACTCAAGAGGGTTTTCCAACATCAGTGTTTGTGAACATTCAGGTTTTTTTCAGGTTCACTTCCTGAACCTGAACAAGCAGAAACATCACAGGTGCTACTGCATCTGTTCTTTAGGCTCTCAGAAAGCCTGAAGTAGGGACGGGCGAAGAAGGGCCCAGAGGCCACATGTGACCCTCTTACCACCACAACCATAACCAACCCGAATAAAGACGAAACCTGACATGACAGCATTAAAAAACAATGTTTTTAATAGTACAGAGCCATCATTTTCTAATTTTTTTTTTTTTTTTGGTGGGGGGGGGGGGGCTCCCCTTTATGCATTTCCCAAAATACACATGAAAAATGTAAGTTAAGTATATTTTAATGACAAGGAAATGCTCTGTTACTTTTTAATGCATTTGAGTTCATATGTAAATATATTAATCAGTGTTGGTAAGATAACAAGTCATAACATGTATTTATTTGTCTCCTCTGGTATCCTTCAGATTGTGAAAGTCTGAAGATTAATTTGATGCAGCCTGTTGTTCACCACAGCTGCCCATCCATGTGCTGAATTAAAGGGATAGTTCAGTATTTTGAAGTGGGGTTATATGAGCTCCATATGGCCACTAAGTACCTCAGATGCAGTAGAACGTTCTCTCCTCTCCCTCAGTAAGCCTCAGTGTTTAAAAGTCTGTTAGGCAGATATAGCCGCAAACAGGGAAGTAACGTACCAAGAACAGAGGGTATTTTCGCCATCTACAAGGAAATAATACCTACTTAGAAAAGCTTTTAAGTGCATTAGCTTTTCGGAAATATAAAGTTTAACTGGAACTAACCTACTCACGTCACATATTCCTCCGCGCAGCACTTCCGCGGGCCGCTGAATCACTCCGCCTCCCTCTCAGCTGATGTAAACATAACAAGCTAGCGGCTTCAGGCGTTGGTTGTAGCCTCATGTAACTCTTATCAGGCATTGTAATTCTTTTGTTCTGACCCTTAGCGGTGCGAGGGAGAGACAACGTAGGAAATTAAAAATGAGTGATTATGACAGCGACAATGAAGTTCCATTCACTTTGGAGCCAAGAGGATATCTGTATGAACCGGAGTTCACAGAAGAAGAGCTGCTGCAGATGGAGGCCGAACAGGCCGAAAGAAACAGAGCGGGAACATCGAAGGAAACTGGAGGTCAAGAAAGAGTCAGAAATACACAGTGGTGCAAGTGTATGAACTGCGACTCAATGCCTACAGACTCGGAGTGCTACTGCTGCCATGAGTGGACCTTAGTTACAGACCAACTTCAGGATCTGTCTGAGTCAGAGGATACCGGTGACTCTCACACTGTCTGCATAACTCATCATACAGATTTTCCTGCTCTTCTGAATCCCGGAGTATTGTGGACATTCTTCAATTTCCCGAAGATAAACTGGAAAAAACGTCCCAAACCTGAAGAACCTAATGACAGTTTATCCTCAAAGTTAGTAATAATGATCTGTCAGAGACAAACAAGCAGAGTAGAGGAGGCTGTTTACTGTAACATTGCAGACTACTTGTGTGTGTGTGTGTCTCTCTCTCTCTCATCACATGCGCACACACACACAATCATTACTGTGTATTAGCCTCTAACTTCTGCTACAACATAATCTTAGCTGTTTCTGACGTAATAATATAAATATACCATCTCCTAAATGCAAGGATTTATTTAGATTTTGACATGACTTTATATAAATTGTATATAGATATATAGATATGTACACATAATCTGTCAGGTAACGAGAGATGTAGGCATTTGCTGTATATGATGTTGCCGCATGCCCTTGTTACGAAGGAATACGGTGAAAGCTATGAGTGCTCCATGATGCATATCTGTTTTTGCATCCAGGGAAGCACAACACAAAAACCCAACTCCGAAATATTTGTCAAATAAACTGCTATCAATGAGGCTACAACTGGCGCCTGAAGTCGCTACCTTGTTATGTTTACATCAGCTGAGAGGGAAGGCGGTGTGATTCAGTGGCTAGCGGAGTTGTGAGTCGGTTAATTCCAGATAAACTTTATATTTCCGAAAAGTTAATGCACTTAAAAGCATTTCTAGCAGTGGCGGCTTGTCAATAGGGGGTGCTGGGGCGCAGAGAAAGTCCACTTAAACGCAACATAATTTGTCTTTAAATTATAAAAAATAATGGATAAAAACATTTATTTTTACCACATAGTAATAGTCTGTCAACAGCACCTGTCACCATTCAATAAAAGGGGTTTCACAATGTTTTTACCTAGTAACTGTGTAACTTTACGTACAGAGGGGCGCCGGTCTAATGGGTGTCTATGTAAGTCCTTAAACTTTTGCTCAGCATGTGACCTGAGGCGTCTTTGGGATTGGCCGCTTCAACTTCGCTCCGGGGCGCACACTCCCACTTTGACTGGCAGCGAATCAGTATTGTTCTGGTGTTTCTTTTTCTCGTGTGACTGGACAACGAGTGCTGTCAATCATATGGACACGTCACCGCAGCAGATATGATTTACGCATGCGCAAGCATCTCGCGTATCCTCGCCCGTTCGACCGACGCTCCCATGCACCGAGGAGGTGTCGTCCAGAGATCCGTCAGAGGATCGCAGAAGAGGTGAGATTGCATTGGAGAAGAAAATCAGTAAGAGGCTCTGCTGCACTGAAGATTAGATTAGGATGTGTCTTTCCTAGTAGACATAACATAATTCAGGGGCAAAATTTTCCATTTTATGTCACACATGGCACTAAACCATAAATTAGGAGCCACAAAATGAGTTTGCCAAGAGGATATAAATGCTTTGATCAGTAGAACATTATCCTTTTGCAGACTTAAGTTCTAAAAAATCTACATAGTTTTTAATTCTTGCATATTTTTACAAAAACAACATACTTTTAGGAGGAATTGGGGCTTTTATTGGGTGGGTAAGTTTGTTTTTACCCTACTAGAAGTTCATTTTAAATTTAATTGACAAATTTGATACATTATTTCGATGAAAATATTATATAAAGGGACCTATAAAAATATATTTTTAAAAATCGTGGCAAAGCAGGAACAAGATAGGAGAAATTGTAATACACAAATGCATGCAGATTATTGCAGAGGTTTATTGCACTGCTCATTAAATATGACTGTTACATTGTGTGAAACCCTTTGAAAAATACAAAAAGAAGAATTGATGATGCTATCAAGTTATGTGTTGCAGTTTACTGGTGAAAACAGTGGGGTTTTATTAGCCTCAAAAGTGTAAACAACACAAATTCTTTACCTCTTAGGTTTATGTCCATCACAGAAAATTTTTTAATCTACTGGAGCTTTTAGATTTGACACTTAACTTGTACCTTTCCAGCCTGTACCATTGTGCACAGTATAAAATCAACGAAAACAGACCAACAAAATGTATCTCTTGTCCTTAAATGTTGTAGTTTTATAATGGCAACTAAACATGTGATAAAAAATAAAAAATATCAATATAAATATATATAGTATTGTCATTATATATAATTGTATACCATATGTTTAGTTTCTATAATAAAAATTTCTATTTGGATACAAAAATTATACATTCTGTTGGTGTTTCTTGCTGACTGAATACTGCACATAATGGTACAATGTAAAAGTATTCAAAAGCTCCAGCAGATGGAAACAGACTCCTGTAATGTAAAGTGGGTTTTTTTTTACTTTTTAAAATTTGAAGTAGTTTTGCTGAAAACCCTCTTGTGTTGCATGCTTGTATCTGATTTTTTTTTCTTTTTTTTTTGTTTTGTTTTGTTTTGTTTTGTTCATACTTTTTACAGTTAGTCTATACCAAAAGTGTATCACATAGTTTTACCTTTAGTTTTAAAGCATCAGTTTAGTGGTACATAAGATTCTGTTTGTGTTTACAATCTTGAGCCATGAGACATCATGTATGAAATAAGACACTGTTCAGGTGACACCAGAAATGTTCTTAAAATGGTGAAAATGACATGAATGACAGCTTTATTTTCTGGGAGTAGGTTAAGCTTTGGCTGTTTTATTTTTTCAGTCAATACTGATTTTAACTTCTGGTAATATATGTGCTTTTCTATGTATTTTTAATGACAGATTCACATAGTACCACACCATGTTTCCTGAAGATTCCCTCAGCAGCACCTTGAAGGCCCACCCAATGCTCAACTAAACCAAGCTAAAGACAGAGCTCAGTCTTAATCTACAGCAAGGAGGAGTTCAAGGCCTGCTGTGGTGCTGTGGACCTTTTCCAGTTGTTCATGGAAAATAATCTTGGAGAGGTATTTTCAGAGACTGTCACTCTGCTAAAGATCCTCATCACCACACCCATGACCACTGCAGAAGCTGAGGTGCTTCTCAGAACTTTCCTCAGAAACACCATGAACCAGGACAGGCTGAATGCACTGGCCATGCTGTCAATGGAAGAGAGACTGGTGACGGATATGATGAACTTTAATCAGAGGGTCACTGAGAAATTTGCAGCCCAGAAGGAAAGGAGGGCAAAATTTCTGTTCAAATAGTGCATTGTTCAAAGTAGGTTGTATTGTGATTATGTTTTGTCTTTAGTTTCTTTTCACTGTAGTATGGAGCGCTTCTTTGGTTTGTTTCCTCCAAAGCTGCGCCCCCCTTAAAATTTTTGGCACCAGCCGCCACTGATTTCTAGGTAGTGTAATCCTAAACTGTGGCATTATTTTTTGATGGGAGTTCCTGTAGGCGGCGAAAATACCCTCTGTTCTTGGTACGTTACTTCCCTGTTTGCGGCTATATCTGCGTAACAGACTTTTACAGACTGTGGCTTACTGAGGGAGAGGAGAGAACGTTCTACTGCATCTAATGTACTTATGGCCCTTTTCCATCAGCCCTACTCTACTCGGCTCGGCTTTCCCCAACTCTGCCCGGCTCTACTCTACTTGCATTGTGCTGCTCATGACCCATCGGTGACGACATTGTCTGACCAATCAGTAGCCAGCCGTCAGTCGACATCACCTTTTGGTATCGACTCAGCTCGCTTAGAACCAAAGCAGAGTAGGTACTAAAAACTGGCTTGTTTTAGGAGGTACTGTGCCGGTGGAAACGCAAGGCAAACCAAGTAGAGCTGAGTAGAGTAGAGTAGAGTAGAGTAGGGCCAAGGCGGGCTGGTGGAAAGGGGCCATTAGTGGCCATATGGAGCTCATACAACCCCACTTCAACGAAACTGAACTATCCCTTTAATCTAAAAAATCTGCAGCTGTAAATATTTTAGTGTAGAAAAGAATTTGACATAAGCATAAATCACTCAGTTATAAAGTATTTGTTTATTCAAAACATAAAAATTACATGCACATCCAAACATTTATATAAAACAGTACGTCAAAATAATTAAACAAAAGTCAACAAAGACAAACTTTAACCCTTTAAATTAATAAGTCTATGTCTTAATGGTTATTGTTTTGATTATGTTCATTATTCCATATTTTAATAATTATCGTTTTGATTATGTTAATTATTGCATATCTTAATGTTCATTGTGTTTTTCTTTTGCTGTCCTCTGATTTGCTGTGCTGAGCCGCAGCACTGCCGCAATGACCCTTCCTCGAGCCTTCCGCGTTCCCTTCGTAAAGTAGTCCCTATGTTTCCGCTAGATGGAGCTCGTTTCTCGGTCCCGCGGCCTTTGATCACCGCTGACAGAGTCAATCAGGTGATTAGTTTTTAATCAGTGCGTCATCGGTGGAGGCGTGGCCTGCTGTGGCCGCGACGGAGGGATTTCTGATGCTAGTAAATGTTGTCCTGTGATTTGGCAGATTAGCTCCTCCGTGAGGAACTGTCCCTTATCCTCCATGTGGACACGCTCCCTCCGGCCGTGAGGACGGCTGAGGACCGGGCTACCGTGTAAGACAGTAGACCCTCCTCTCCGGTGTGCCCGTTTGTCTGGAGCTCTCGCAGCCATGCTGCTCTCCGAGCTGGACCCGCTGTCCCACATCTCAGCCGGGATGGACCTTCACTGCAGCAAGGTAAACACCGGAGACCAAGACCGGACGGTGACGTCCTCCGTGACCGGATCATTTTATACACCTGGCAAACCCGGAGCCGGATCAGGTAGGGCACAGGATAACACGGGCTACAGGACAGAGCGTAACACTTAAAAAATGTAATGATAAAGACAGTTAACATTTGATTTAATGATAAAGACAGTTTACATTTAATTTAATGATAAAGACAGTTAACATTTTATTCAATGATAAAGACGGTTTACTGATGAGAGAGGAGCCGACGGTAAAGTTCATTAATAATTATGTAGGTAAAGTTAAACTTGCCATGTTAATAAGATTATATTAACAGTGCAGCCAAATCTAAGAGAAAAAGTGAAGGATTGAAAACAAATAATCTGAACCGTGGACTGATTTGATCAAATATATCTGCTGTTCTGTTTCTTTATATTTTATATTTTATTGTTGCTGTGATAGTTGTATGCTGTCATTAAAGCAAAACAAGAGAAATAAATTATGACTGCTTATTTCAGTTTCTGATGGCATCACCATCAACCAGCCCTGAATCTGAAATGAATACAGAATAAAAGCCAGAGTTATTATTTTAACCACAGAGTTATTACAGTTCTTCCTCTTTCTATGCTATACTACATCACCTGTCCATTAATGTACTGAAGGTCATTGAAATACTGTTTTAGGTCACATATTTGACCTTCAGATCAGGGGTCAGAATATTTTAACCTGTCCTGACATTATCAAAGGCAGGTCACCAGATGACACGGGTCACGAAAGTCTTCATAACATCATTTCACCCGTGATAAATTATGATGAGGGACATTTATGCATCACCACGAACGAATTTGTTTTATTTGCAGAACATTTTTCTCTTCAAATGTCAAAGTTTGTATTTTAACCTCAGAAACCCTCAAATGCAGACATTTGGGCCTCTTTTAAACACGAGGCTGTGTTCAGGTTTATTCCATTAAAGTAATAACTGTTTCTTATGGAAGCCTGTTTCCGCCACTGAAAAAATGGAGTTAAGGAAACTTAAAAAAAAAAAAGTCATAACTATGAGATAAAAAGTCATAGTTATGAGATAAAAAGTCAAAATTATGAGATAAAAAGTCATAATTATGAGATAAGAACTCAAAATTATGAGATAAGTCAAAATTATGAGATAAAAAAAGTCATAATTATGAGATAATTAAAAGAATCGAATTTAGGAAGCTTAAAAAAAAGTCATAATTATGAGATAAAAGTCAAAATTATGAGATAAAAATTCATAATTATGAGATAACTCAAAATTATGAGATAAGTCAAAATTATGAGATAAAAAGTCAGAATTATGAGATAAAAATTCATAATTATGAGATAAGAACTCAAAATTATGAGATAATAGGTCAAAATTATGGGATAAAAACTCAATTACGAGATAAAAAAAGTCAAAATTATGAGATAAAAAGTTAAAATTATGAGATAAAAACTCAACTATGGGATAAAACTCAATTATGAGAAGAGTCAAAATTATGAGTTAAAAAGTCAATTATGGGATAAAAACTCAATTATGAGAAGAGTCAAAATTATGAGTTAAATAGTCATAATTATGAGATAAAAAGTCAAAATTATGAGTTACCATTTGCGCATGTGCACCATGTCCATAGACGTTACTCCAGCCACACGCCTTCCATACACTTTTTAAAGGAACCCCAACTGAGAGGACAAATATGTTTCACATTCTAGCATTCTAGCGTAAGATAAGCATTAAAGTATATTTGTGCCTATTTGTCCTCTCAGTTGGGGTTCCTTTTAACAGCGTATGGAAGGCGTGTGGCTGGTGGAACGTCTATGGACGTGGTGCACATGCGCAAATGGTAACTCATAATTTTGACTTTTTATCTCATAATTATGACTTAGTATGTTTTTTTATTTTTTTCTTAGTTCCCTAAATTCCTTGTAATTTTCTTTAAGTGGCGGAAACAGGCTTCCATAGTTCCTTCATTATGATGAAACAGTTAATTTATGAAATTTATTACTCAGATGCTCCTGTGCCTTGCCATCGAGGGTCTGCCATTTTTAAACCACTCACCTGGAAGAGCGAGGTCATGTGAAGACACTGGGCCATGCGAGGACACTCTGTTTCTGTTTCACCCGTTAATTTAAATTAAATATTTAATATTTAATATGTTAATGAAGTGATGAACACGAACACCCGTCAGCCCCTGCTGAGCCTCTCCTCTGTTGAACGGAACATTTTGGCGCCATGTCGCAGCAGTGTCGCCATTGTCCCCCCTCCCGTTTCTCTTTGTTTCAGTCACACCGGACAAGCTGTATATACATATATATACAGCTTGTCCGGTGTACTGATATATATATATATATATATATATATATATATATATATATATATATTTATATTTATATATAACCTTTTTTGGTCCGTGACCCCATTTTAACATCACAAATTTCTGGGGACCCCCGAGACATTTTTGTTCCTAGAATTAGTTTTTCATCATGTTTGTTATACTGTGTTGCAAATACAAAGTAGCCAGGATTAGTGCACAAAGTTACAATTTTTATTTTCCATGATCAGGATATAGGCTTTATTTATAATTAATACTGAATAAACTATCTCTCGTGTAGTTTTTTGAGCTTCTTCCTCCTCGGTCATTGTTTATATATATACATATATATATATATATATATATATATATATATATATATTCTTTGTGAAAATTTAAGTGAAATGCGACTTTATCATTAGACCTTATCATCATTAGACTTTGTGAATATTAAAAATGTTCCTCGATTATATTTCTCTGATGTCCTCAGTGCTGCATGGCGGTCCCTGTGGAGATCGTCTGTTGGAGAAGGTGGGCGGGGCCTTCGGCGGCGTGGTGCGGCTGCTGGACTGGTGGGAGTGGCGGACGGCTGGCTGCTGGTGATGGAGCGTCACAGAGTGCAGGGCGCTTGATGTAACAGTATATCCACAGACTCAACAGCTCACCAAATACCATGAGTTTACATTTATACAGCCTGCTAAATACAGGTTTTGTTGTCGACTATCACATTTTGTGGGCTGGGAGGAAGGTCAGATACACAAAAATGTGTTCAAAAGCCTTAAAAAAGTGTTTTTTCGCATAATATGTAACCTTTTATATTATCATGATTATAATTATTAATATATTGTTATTATTAATACTTAATTAGTATTATTATTATTGTTGTTTTAAAATTATTATTTAAAAATGTTGCTCATTAATGAATCACATAAAGATCCTGTCCATGTCTCCTCTTCCCGATGTCTCCTGAGGGGGGGACTGCTGTTGGTTTATTGAAGTCGACCTTCAGTGATGACGAAGGTCAAACATGAAGGTGCGTCTGTGACAATATGACAGACTACAGATGAGCAAAGAACTAAGTCGAGGGAAAAACTCTTATTTTTTAACATTCTGTAACAAAAATAATAGTTCAACAGCATAATGGATTTATGACCCGGCCCTACAGGTGAGGGTTATATTTTAGTTTAATGGATCTGTTCTGCAGATTTAAAATAAGTCCTGAGGTTAAAGGCAGCAGAGACATGTCAGCTTCACAAATACAAGAAGGCTGAAGTCCTCAGGTCCTTGGTCTCAGGTCCATGGCCTATGGTCTCTGGTCCAGGCCCCCTGGTCCATGGTCTCTGGTCCATGTTCTCTGGTTTCTGGTCCATGGTTTCTGGTTCATGGTCTCATGTCCATGGTCTCTGGTCTCTGGTCCATGGTCTCTGGTTTCTTGTCTGTGGTTTCTGGTCTTTGGTCTCTGGTCCAGGTCCCCTGGTCCATGGTCCCTGTTCCAGGGTCTCTGCTCCAGGTCCTCTGGTCCAAGGTTCTAGGGTCTCTGGTCTAATCTAGACCTCAGTCTGAAGTTGAGGCTTAAAAGTCCCTGCTGTTAATCTGATGAATCATTCAGACCTCCTTTTTTTCTTCATCACGTGGTCACGTCTTCATCACAGACTGCTGGCACCTGATTGGCTGGTGCCTCAGCCAGCAGCCGTCTGACCGGCCGACCCTGGAGCAGATCCTCCTCCACCCCTGGGTTACAGGCAACGGCGGGCAAAGCACAAACGGAACCAGCGTCATGGTCAACGCCATCACAGAAGACTCCTCCTCCTGCTCCTCCAGCCAGCGGAGCCACTGATTGGTCAAAGGGCGGGACATGGACATGATTGACAGCTCACCTCAGGTGTGGGTTGATGGGTTTGTGATTGTCATAGAGCCTGACCTCGGCCTCGTGGTGCCTTCAACAACAGACTGCATCAGGGCTGGTCTATGTAAAGGTATCAGACTCAGACTGAAGCCTGACTCCACTTAACCCCAAACATGGCAAACCCTCTTACCACACCTGACCTTGTGGGCTGCATAAGGTCAGAGGGCGCCGTGTGGCTTCATAAGGTCAGAGGGCGTCGTGTGGCTTCATGAGGTCAGAGGGCGTTGTTTGGGGGATGTTGCTGTCCGGGTCAGACTGGACTGTCGGTCTCAGGTCTATGAGACCAAGACCTTCATTGAAGCCTCGGGACCTCCAAGAACTTGACCACGAGGGACTCCTGAGGTGAGCTGGATTTAATGTGGTCCACATGGATCAGGTCTTCAGAGGTCCAGTTCCTCGGCTGTGACCTGGGTCTTGATGACAGGAGCAGCTCGGAGGAGTCGGGTCCAGGACTCCAGGAGCTCACTGGTGTCACGGTTCTTCTTGTTCTGGTCCATTCTGGTCCTGGGACAGCGACCATGCCAAGGGGAGATGCCTCTGCCCTCTGCTCAGAGGAGCTTTAAGGGGTGTTCTTAGTCCAGGTTATTTTAAATCTCTGGCGGCTCCTCCTCCGTTTTTTTAAATTTATTTTGCAGAGAGAGTTTCTGCTCTGATCTTTTATTCAAGCAGTCTGATTTTTCACTTCACGTTCCGACATTCGAACATTTTCATACGTGAAGTAAAAGTATTTTTTCTCTAAGAATCAAAATGTATCCAAACTGAATTTCTCAGCCCTCTTTCTTAATTATTTCAGTAAATGATCCTTTAAGAGGAAATTAATCAGTGAAACAAAGCTTCATGTTAAACTCAACACAAAGGAGCCTAAAACACTCAAGATTTATATTTCCTGTTCTTCCTGAAGTATCTCTGAGTCCTTTTGTCCGTGAGCAGAAATATTTAATTGTATCAGTAATATTTTGATTCTAAAGGTGATTCAACGTTCCTTTCAGGGCAAGTAACTTAAACATCAAGGCCGTGATGATTTTCTCCTCTGCAGGGGAGCGTTTCAAAAACAACCATCAGTTTCACATGATTTTAACTTCAGGGTGATCATGTGGGAGACGCTTGAAAAGTTCAGTTTGATGAAGAAATCTGAGTCAAAGTCAACATGACTGAGTCGTGATCTAACAGTTTAGACTTTTAATAACTATATCTAAAAATATTATATCTCATAGGAGGTGGACCTGAGGTCAGCAGGTGGTCTGCACAGAGATCAGGTCCACAGGCGGAGGTGGACCTCAGGTGTGGATTCTGGTTGTCTTCTCTCCCTCTTTACTCATGTGGGCTTCCCCCCCCACCCCCCATGGAGCAGTCCTCATCACCTCTGCGGTTTTTCGTAAAGTGCATCGGATGCTGGCATGTGCTTGAGCCTGTCTAATGAAATGGTCAGGTAGGAGCTGTACCTTAATGTGAAGGTCAGATAAAGGTGACTAAGGGAGCAGACGTACAGAAAGCTAAAATCAACACGGGTCTAAAAATAGCTCCTGTTCTGTACGTGAGGACTGTACATTTGTGAGAAGAGCCAGGTGACCCCCCGTGGGAACGGTGCACCTGTCCATAGGTGATAGGGAGAGACTAGAAAAGCTGAGGGTCCCTCAGACCAGGACTCACTCCTCTGAACCAGTCCAGACAACATGAGGGGACTCTGGCTGCTGCTGGTGCTCGTGGCTGCGGCCCTCGCTGAGGAGAGGCTCTTCATTGGGTGAGTCCATGTGACGCTCTCCCTAAAAATCTGTTTATGGTCTGAGGTTTGAGAGGCGGATTTAGGGCTCAGTGGGTCGGCTGTGGATCAGTGGGAGGGTCCGTCATCTCTTAAGCAGAGATTCAGAAACTGACATTAAAGGTCAGAGTGCGTCGGCGGCCTGTGCAGGTCATTTCTTGGTAACCACTGCGCTGAACATCCACAGGCAAACCCTCGGCTGAGATGGAGATTAAATGTTCATGAGCTGAAATGAATTTCTTGCAGAGATAAGGTGATCAGGGTCCAGGCTGAGTCCGAGGAGCAGCTTCAGCTCCTGCAGGCTCTGGAGGCCCAGGAGGAGTGGGAGGTATGTATGCACGCTAACGTCCACGTGCCTGTTCAAACACCTTCTGACAAACTGCTGAGCTGAAGGTTACAGAGCCAGGAGCTCTCAGAGGCTCCTCAGCTCTGATTATTACATCTGTTTCTGATGTTATAATTCAAGTCAGAGCGAGTCTCTGTGAGCAGAGCTGCAGATCAGATCTCACTGCGAACAGGTTCGATTGGGTGACTGCAAGTCCAGGTATTTAAAGTGAACTGACAGGACATCCCTACTGTCTAAGTCAGAGCAGAGGGATTTATGGGCACCAATATTTAAGGCCTCTAAGGACAGTGGGTAAGGCCATTAAAGCAGAAAAGGAATATTAAAGACCAGGTCCACAGTGATAGAGTTTTTCTGTTCATCTGTGCTGCATGTGGGTCTATGGTAGGGTGACCATACGTCCTCCTCTTTGGTCGTAAAATTATGTCCCGGGGATTTTATAAAATTTCCTAAAATGTCCGGGATTTGCTTGTTCTGGGCTTTGCACACCCGATGTGTATTTTTTGCTTGAATATTTTGCACGTTATTTATTTTTTTTGAACCTGCTGTTTTTCAATGCAAGCTTTCACACCAGCAATGTCATTTCGCTTAGTGAAATTGCGGATTTTATTTTTTTGGATGGAGTTCAATTTTTCAAAAGTTTCGCTTGCAACGAGTACCAATCAAAACGCTTGTTGTTGGCATGTCACATAGTCCTGGAGCAGCGATTACTACGGTTGACGGCTGCAAGTCTGTCCTGATGCAGCAGACAGCATTATTAAGGCCACTTGCATCCTCTCCAACTTCCTACGGTCTGATGCAGTCTTTCAGAATTGATTTTAAGATTCTTTTATCGGTTTTTAAATCTCTTAATGGTCTTTGTCCATGCGCTGTGTCTGATTTGCTTTTACCATATGAGCCCAGTAGAGCCCTCAGCTCTTCAAGTAGTGGTCTTTTAATAGTTCCCAAAGTTAAAACCAAAACATACGGTGAAGCAACGTTTCATTATTATGGCCCCCGTCTGTGGAACAGCCTACCTGAGGACCTGAGAGCAGCACATACGGTTCATATTTTTAAAAGCAAACTCATGACCTACCTTTTTAGTCTGGCTTTTAGCTGAATTTTGTTTTACACTCTTAATTTGCATTAAACGTGTTTTACTCCATGTTCTTTTCAGAGTTACTATTTTATTTTTACTATTCATTTTATTTATTTATTTATTTTTTAATTAACTTTTAGCACTTTATTACCTTTGATATATCCTATCATGGTTTTAGCCATTTAGTCTTAGCTCCTGTGTTTCCTCATTTTTAATTCAAGATAGCGTTTCCTCAGTCCTCTGTTGTTAAATAGTACTGACTAGTGTCCCCATGTCTGTGTGTGTGCTAGGTAGCATGTTTGTACTTGGATACATGTGTGTGCGCATGAGTGGCTTTCTGTGTTAAATGTGGGCTGGGAGGGTGGGTGGGGTTTCGTATTTTTATCATTTTATTTTATTTTATTGTAGTATTTTTATTATTATTTTTCCCCTGACTCTTACCTGCTTGTGTACTTGAATGTTCAGCACTTTGTGCTACATTTTATGTATGAAAAGTGCTTTATAACTAAAGTTTGATTGATTGATTGATGAAGGGGATCATATGCCGTATGTCTGAGGTAAGAGGACACACTGTTGTTAAAAATATAATTTGAGTCACGTCCCATTTGTTTGCAAACAGCTACAGCTGTGCGCATAGCGCATCTGGTTCATTCATATGTGATGGGCTGCCTGTTTACTGTCTCAATCTTTACTAGGCTAACCAATATGATATTAAAGACAAAAATATCTTAGCACAAGCTCAAGAAAAAATCTATGAAAAGGAAAACTTTACATCATACTGACAAGTGTTATGATGAGGAGGACGTTTTTTGCTCTTCTTTAACTCCATATGAATTTAGCAAAACAAGCACCAGGTCATCATCACTCGATGTCGAGTCCATGATTATTTGATGTGTCTGGATCTTGACTTTCAAAACACAGTTTTTTAGAATGTATTAAATCACGTCGGTCCTGATGTGCATAGAAAGGCGCGTCAAAATTTGCCTCCAAATTATTCACAATTTCGTGCCGTTTATTTGCGTCGCCGTTGATGTGCAAAGGCTTTTCTACAGACGAAGCTGTCACCGGCGACAGAAAAAGATGTGCATAATTCAAACTACCGTAACTCATCAGGTATCCACACTATCCAAATAATTCCAAAGGATGCTGAAAGCTGAGAAGTGGAGCTTTCCGCTGATACATGGTACATTACAGCAAATGCTGGATTGCCTGAGGGGGAGGAACGGGAAGTTAGCTGACTCAGCCAGGGAGCAGAGAGAGAATTTAGAGAGAAAAGTGAGTCATTTATCGGCATTTTCTGTGTAAATAATGTAAAAACATTGTAAATAATGACATTAGTATCATTCTGGAGTGTTTTCTCGACGTTCTTTTGCCGTATTTTCTTTAATCTTTTTTGTCTTTTTATCATAGTTCAAGTTTTATGGATTTCATAAATAGTTAAATAGTACAATAATATAATAATATAAATAATAATAACTAATATAAAATAGGTTAAGTTTCTGTTTTGTCTTTTCAAAAGCATTGTACATGTCCATTTAGAATTGTTTATAAAGAGGAACCTGTTGAAAATTCAAATGTCTTGTTTTCTTTTCTTCTTCTTCTTTCTTCTTACACACTGTTTCAAGCATTTACAACTTAATAATGATAAATACTTGCCAGAATGTTATTTTTACATGAGAAAAGGGGCAAAATAATTTACTGAAAGGGCACTCTCTGACACATTTGTTGACAAAAAAGGCAAAAAAAAAAGACCAGGCAGCCATTTATATTCATAGTCGTAAAAGGTTATAATAAAGCGCTGTACTGGAATACTGGCCCTATTCAAATGTGCCTACCTGCCAAGACATTGAGCTTGCATGCCACAACACATGCTACTGAAGGTCCTCTTTTTTGGTTTTCAGAATATGGCCACCCTATGGGGACATAGGATGTTCCAAGAATTAGGAGTATTCTGAGCATTTGAGTAAACTACCAAAAATAACTTTAAATTCAATCAAACAACATATAGAACCTGTCAAAAGCTGCTATCATAGAATTAGAATCTAGCAAATTTAGCTACAGTTGGCTGTGAAACTCTCTTTTATGCATTTGTTAAAATTTAAATGAAAATCTAAGTAAAATACACTTTACCAGTAAATGCAGAGCTGCTTGCATCTAAAAAGAAGCTAAACAGGCTTGAGTTGTCTTTGGCTCTTTAAATTTTTATTTTTTATCTAAGCTTTATTTAACCAGATAAATCCCAAAGGGCGACCTGGCCAAGAGGTCAGCAGCACACATCAAATATAAATACAAATTCAAGAAAAAAGTTTAGGCAATAAATTACAACCTAAATATCAACAACTTGGCGATGGAAGAGCAATAATTTCTGAGGACAGTAACAATTAAAAACACAGTCGTTGTTCATAGGATTCTTTCTGCCTTGTGAGTAAAATGGAATGAAAAGCTTTAAATGAAACCAGTTCAGCCATTTTCAGTTCAGTCTGTATAGAGTTCCAGGCTGTAGGGGCAGCATAACAAAAAGCTCTTTTCCCAAAACCAGTTTGGACTCTGGGCACATGTAAGTGATAGACTGCACAAAGTCTCCAAGAAGAGACTTATAAATCAACAGCATCCAGTGGGTATATCTCCAGGAGCTCAAGGAGGGCCACTCAGCTTTGGCATAGAACTCACAGCGGTGAGTGAGACGACCACAACCTGTAACAAAATGCAGTGGACAGTGATAAACAGTGTCCAGAGTCTGGAGACATTTGGTCGAGGCACTCATTAATCAATGACAGAAATGTTGCAGAGACAAGATATTTCCGAGCTCTGAGGGAAAACAGGATTTGTTCTGCTGAAAAAAATCCAAGTTTTACTCTCAGTTTACGGACCAGTTTGGCAATGTGAGGCTGGAATGAGAGCTCCTGGTCAAGCAGAAACCCAAGGTACTTATAGCTGGAGACCAGCTCTTTCTGCTTGCCATTAAGAGTTGTAATGGCATTGAGGGACTCGGTTATTTCATGTGTGTAAATACCATGAATTTAGTTTTCTCTGCATTTAAAACCAGTTGCAGAGCTTGAAGGCGAGCCTGCACTGTATTAAAAGCAGTCTGTAAAAATTCTAAAGTCTGTGAAAGTGAGGAAGAGCAGCAGTAAATAACTATCATCGGCATAAAATGATAGAAGGCATTTGACAAGTTGACACACAAATTATTTATACAAATAGTAAATAAAATTGATCCCAGGACTGAACCTTGAGGTACTCCTTTCGGGATATTCAGGAAACCAGAGAAGGAGCCAGCCATTTGGACACATTATATTCTATTTGTTAGGTAATCTGCAAACCAAGGGGAAGCTTGTCTTGAGATCCCAATCCTGAACAGTTTATCAACTAAAAGTTTGTGATCAGCAAAGGCCTTGGACAAGTCAATAAAAAGTGCAACACAATATTTTTTACAATCTAAACCCTGAATGAAACTATTAAAACTTTTAGAGCAGCAGTAACAGTACTGTGCTGTTTTCTAAAACCAGATTGAAAAAATTGCTAAAATGCCATTTGTATCTAAGAATAGTTTTAATTGCTCACTGACATTTTTTTCAAATATTTTTGCCAGGACACATAGTTTAGAAATCAGTCTGTAATTGTTGACCTTTGAGGGATCGCCACCCTTTAAAGTGGGAGCACAAATGCAGATTTCCATACTATGGGTATTTTATTGGTTTTAAAACTCAAATTAAAAATATAGGTCAATGGCTCCGCAATGTATTCAGCAGCCAGTTTGATTAAAAAAAGGGACCAGCTGACTTATTTGTGTCTAATTTTTTCAAAGCACTGAGAACATCAGCAGTAGACAGGAGTGAAATTGAAGATCGGAGAATTTGAGCAATTACTGCTTTCACAGGCTTCAGAATTAAAATCAGAAGCGTTGCTTCTTGTATTTGAGTTTAAATAAACTGCTATATAAATGTCCATAATATGACTTCTAATGATGGATAGATGTCTTTTTTTGACTGGGACCCTTTTAAAAGCTGTCCCAGTCCCAGTCTTGTCCTTAATTGATCCTACCTGTCTGGTCCCAGCTGGACTTCTGGCTCGACCCGGTCTCCCCTGATCTCCCCGTTGACATCCGCGTTCCCCTCGCCAGCTCGGGCGCAGTGACATCATTCCTCCAGTCTCACAGCATCAACTTCTCCGTCCTGATTAACGACCTCCAGGTAAGACTCCACAGTCAGGTGGTTTGATGTTGTGAGTGAACGCTGATCTTCTGTCTGCTGATCTTCACCATCAGGACCTCCTGGAGGAGGAGAAGGCTGAGATGCAGAGGAACCACATGAGGGAGCGAATCACAAGGAGCTTCAACTTTGGAGCCTACCATGACCTGTACACTGTGAGACTGACTCCTGATTAGTGCATGAATCACTTGGATGTGAGGATATTTGTGGTCAGCACCAAGACTTTAAAAGGTCAAGGGTCAGTTTGTGGTTGGCCTGATGGTCTGATGTGACTTTAAGCACGTCCTAACAGATGAAGCGGGTGGGCTCAGTTGCTAATCACTGACTGAAGGGCTCTCTGCTTCATTTCTGTCCCATAAGATCTACAGCTGGATGGACTCTCTGGTGGCTCAGTACCCAAACCTCATCACCAAGCAGGAGATCGGGAGGTCTTATGAGGACAGGCCCATGTATGTGCTGAAGGTAGGACCGTAGACCCCCTGCTGGCGTGCACCTGCATGTGTGATACTGTTTCTGACTCTGGTTACTCTGCCGTGTGTTCAGTTCAGCACTGGGGGAAGCAACCGTCCTGCTATCTGGATCGACACGGGGATCCACTCCAGAGAATGGGTGTCTCAGGCTACTGGGGTGTGGATGGCCAACAAGGTACAGCCCTATCAGCTGCCTCAGATATTCAGTCAGAGGAAACCAGAAGCTTCAGATATAAAGTGATATGTCCTATTGTGATACTCTCATATCTTCAGTTCCCTTGTCTATGGTCATATTTTAAACTAGAGGAGTGTAAAGTCCTGAGAATACGGTTTAGTTTTTAGATGAACTCATTAACTGAAGAACACTAATCTCCTCAGTCCTCTCTCTTTAAAAGCCTGAGTTTCTCCTCTGTTAACTGCAGATGCTTTAAAACCTTCAAAAACATCACTCATACGACTTAAATACATTACAATCCTCTCAATTTCGAGTAATGATCATGTCATGGAAGTTAGCGCTTTGTTATTCTGAAGATTCAAAAGCAAGGCAACTGGACTGTGTAGAGTTTGTTGGGAAGTCCAGTTGCCTTGCTTTTGAATCTTCAGAATGACCATGACCTGGATGAATGAGAATCTACACAGACGTAGCGCTTTGTTATCTCCTCAGATTGCCACTGATTACGGCGCAGACGCCTCGCTGACCTTCCTCCTGAACACCATGGACATCTACATGCTGCTGCTGACCAACCCTGACGGTTACGCCTACACCCACACCAACGTACGTCCCTGTTGTCTCTGATGTGGTCGTTTTTATTTGATTTACTCAGAAACATTCTCTGTGCCCTGACATGGGCATTGTATTAAACATACCAGGTGTTTGTTTATCTCTGAAACACCGACCGTCTCTCCTGCGTTACCTTTGTGTTCAGGACCGTATGTGGCGTAAGACCCGCTCCGTCAACCCCGGCTCCTACTGCCGCGGAGTCGACCCCAACAGGAACTGGGACGCAGGCTTTGGTGGTCAGTATTGAAAACAGAGCAAATGTTTACCATCAGTATCAAATCATTATGGTGTTTAATCAGAAAACTTTGTCTGCGAGCAGTGAGTAATGTGAAAACATAAATGAAATAATCATTACAGGACTGTTGGGCTCACGTGTTTCCAGTCACTCCTGAACGTGTGGTTCAGAGAGAAGACTGTGCTCATGAATGTGTCAGCAGGTTTCTGTTTTATGTCCACTGGTTTAATAAAACATAAGTGCCACCTGACTGACAGGTCCTTAATAATGAGTATGAAGAATTCCATGTAGTTTTAATTTAAAAAAATTACTGAGACAGCCATGAGGGCAGCAGGTTTCTGTTAATCCAGCTAAGGTTACAGAATTAAAGTCATGGTGTTAAAGCAAACATCTGCATGAAGACCCTGTATCTGCATCAGGGGTCCTGATAGACTGCAGGCTGAGTGTTTTTGTGCTTGTTGTGGAGCAGAGGCTTCACGCACAGACAGCTGAGGCCTCTCCTCCTCCCAGCCTTAAACACCATTGTGCTGTGATGTCCATTCATCTCCATTCAAATGTCTTCCTCCAGGCCCCGGGGCCAGCAGGAACCCCTGCTCCGACGCTTACCATGGCCCCTCGGCTCACTCCGAGGTCGAGGTGAAGAACGTGGTGAACCTGATCAAGAGCCACGGAAACTTCAAGTCCTTCATCTCCGTCCATGCCTACTCCCAGCTGCTCATGTACCCATACGGGTACACCTGCAGGGCGGTGCTTGATCAGCCCGAGCTGGTAAAGTCAGCCGCTGCCCTTTGTGTGCAGCATGTGCCCGGTAGTTGTGATCAGTGGAGTACGAAGGTCAGAGCAGTTATTTTAAACTCACTCTGCAGCTTGATGGACGAGCATGATGACCCTTAACGGTCTGCATCTCAAAGTCACAGCAGACCTTTGACCCCTAACTACAGCGGCCTCTGCTGCACTGATTTAAGTCCTGCTGCTAAAAACCTGGAACAGTTCATCCAGGAATGTATGAGCTGCTCATGACCAACACCTCCCCTGAACCACAGAAGGAGTCTTCCAGAAACATCAGGAGCAAAACAATTCTGACAGGAGACTCTCCTAACATGCTTTGAGGAAACAGTAAAGAATAATCACGATAATGATGAAATGTATTTATTTAACCTTCATTTTACCAGAATGATCCCACTGAGACACGAAGATCAGG
This sequence comes from Cetoscarus ocellatus, assembly GCA_037902135.1. Classification (NCBI taxonomy): domain Eukaryota; kingdom Metazoa; phylum Chordata; class Actinopteri; order Labriformes; family Labridae; genus Cetoscarus; species Cetoscarus ocellatus. Next base: position 1,334,270 of record JBAMNC010000267.1, on the reverse strand, counting down.
TCTGCAGTGGAGTCCTAGCCCAGACAGCAGCTCAAACATTAGATTAAAAAAATACGACTTCATCAGACTTCAGATCAGCTCTCAGGCGTAAACCAGAGTACAGATGATCCTTAACTCTGCTTTAAAGAGGTCACTCTGAAGGTCAGACCAAGACGACGGAGCAAAGACATTATAAGCTCTTTTTCCAAACAGAACGAAGGTGAAAAATAAAAGTTAAGTTTATTCACAGAATTTTATTTTAACATCATTTTCAGGGTTTTGACTTTTCTCCGTTTATTTCAACATTTTTTCTCGACATTTAATTTCAGATTTTTCCTCAAAACTGAGTTATAATTGAAGTCTTGACAACTTGCCTCGTGTTCTCTACTTTTTTTATACGTATTCAACTTTTTTCTCAAAGTGCATCGTGAAAAGTCCCCCAGTATGAAGTACTTTATCCTGATCCTGGTCCTTCTCTGTAGAAGATACTTTCTTTGCAGAGCAGCTAAGAACTTTTAGAACTAGGGATGATTTAACATGGACACAATTACTGAGTATATGAAAGTTTTATTTTCATTATTTAATTCTGATTTATGCTTTTGACCGACATGGGTAACTTAACTCCCCCTCCAACTGACTTTTATTTTTTCTTTTCACAAAACTTAATCCTGAAACTGCACTTTACTAAACATGCAGAGACATTTGTCCTCTCAGTTTGTTTTTATTCCAAAGAGATTTTGTCTAAATGTCAATGTTGCAGGGACACAAGTTCAGTAATTTAAAAAGAAGTAATTTTCCTTCCAGGATGTTTCTTCAGCACAAACCTGAAAAAACATGGTCTTTGTCTGTTCTCTGTGCCTGATCATTGTTTCCCCTCTTTGACCTGCAGGACTCCGTCGGCAAAGCAGCTGTGCAGAAACTCTCCTCCCTCTATGGCACCAGATACAAGGTTGGAAGCATCTGCAACATCATCTGTAAGTTATTACGGCATTCATTATCTGATAAAAAAAATAATCATTTAAATGTCAAGTTAAGGCTATAAAACAGTCAAAAAATAAAGATACAGCTTTTGTCCAGCAAACTTTAAAAAATAAATTAGCAATGAAACACATTTTTAGAGGGATTTCAGGACGTGGCAACTCCTCTAACACACTACTTGTTTTAAAGTTGTGATATCTGTCTTTAGATGCTTCACAGAGAAATCATACAGTATGTACATTTTATTGTCCATATTGTTGTCTATGTAGGATCATAAAAAAGATCAAATATAAATGTACTGTATATGTACCAAAGATTCTCTGGAGTAATTTATGAATCTCAACATACACTCACTGACGATCACATTTATTTAACTAATTAAAATTATCTTTAAATAAAAGGAATTAATAAAAAGACGTTTTTGTCGATCAAAAACTAAGTGTTTTTTAGTTGTTTTATTAATTTTAGTGTTCAGATTTTCCCACAGACTGATAATAGTACGTTAGTTATTTAGATAGCTGGGGTGCGCGTGGGGTCATCCACCTTAATTCAGTGTCCAGGTTATTCGTCTCATTGTATATTTCTGCTCCTCGGCAAACTTTCTTTAAGGAGCTCAAATAAGATTGAGTTTCACTGGATGCATCTCTCAGTGTGTCCAGGTTATGGTAGATAAGGTAGAGTGCTCAGTCAGGAGGAGAGATGGTGACAGCAGCCTTCAGGTCCCAATACACAGTCTCTGGAGATGAGTGGTTTATCTTCTTCTCAGTGATGAAGAAAAACAGTAACAAATGAACATGGCTGTCAGTACATCTCTGTGGCCCATGCACGTGTTACCAACAGCGTTAAGAATTGGCCCTGCAGAGTGAAATGAGTGCTTTATGTGTCTGTCCACAGATCAGGCCAGTGGCGGTAGCATTGACTGGTCCTACAACCTGGGCATCAAGTTCTCCTTCGCCTTCGAGCTGAGAGACACTGGTCGTTATGGATTCATCCTGCCAGCCAATCAGATCATCCCCACGGCCAGCGAGACCTGGCTCGCCCTAAAACACATCATGGAGTACGTCCGTGACAACCCCTACTAAGAACTGTAATCACCCCAGTGGGACCTCTGCAGCCAGCTGTCCATGGCTGATGACTGACTGATACTCTGAATAATAAAGTCACGTTTGTATTCTGCACTCGTGTTGTCTCATCTGACCAAAGGAGTTCATCTTTACACTTTACAGCTCTCTAATCCAATAGATTATAAAGGTGTCCACCTCACCTGTGACACTCTTTAAAGCTTCACAGTTCCATCATCAAGATGTTTTAATATGAGCAGACATCCATTTTTATTTAGTTAATTTAAAAAAGAAGAAGAAACATGTTTGTGTTTTATATAGACCAGATTAATCACACCTTATTATCTTAAAATTAACATTATTGGTAAGTGAGTTTGGCCTTAGTTTAATATCCATTTTTACCATAAAGGGCCTGTGTGTGGAAGCACAGGGACTTTTGTTCACCCCCACGATTTCCCTCATCAATAATAGATGAATAACTCCAAGAATTTAACATGAAAAGGCTGCATATTTATTTCATCTTTAAAAAACAAAACATAATTACCTAATTTCTGAAAGCTTGTATACAGTAATGTAAAAGGATCCGTTCATCATTTCTAAGTAAAACAAAGTTAAAAAAAAAAGATATTATTCTGCAAAGTTCAAGGCTAGTTAGCTGTAAAAAATAATTGAAATTGTTATTAGCAAATAAATACATAGCCTACTATCTATCTATCTATCTATATGGTGCATAAAAATGGGTGAGATAAGATTTATGCCACAGCTGCCCTAAATTAACAGCATTAATTACCAGAATCATTTTTATGTTTCTGTAATGGCTAATATAAGTACAGGAGCTTTTTAACAGAAATAAGATTTTAATGGTTAAATATAGTAATTATTGTTATACATAAATTTTATTTTTTTGCTTCACGAAAACACAAAAAAATTAAGGCACATAATTTTTTTTCTTTAATAAAATGTCAGATTGTAGTCATTTACCTGCAGCCCTTGACAGATAAGTAAGTTTCAGTGGTTGAATGTTCTGCCTGATTAATTTCCAACTCCTGAGAGATGCCCAGCGAGACTAAGATGATTCATATAAAAATGTGAATCCAGTTTGAAATTCCTGATTTGTGTTCAAACTGTAGCTCTGTCCATTAACTTAATTTTTGTAGCTTTAAACAAAAATATTTAGAGACTTCTGAAATATTTGTTTTCTTGTTTTTATAACAGGAGGTCTAATAAATTTGTGAAGCATTTTATGTATATATATCTAGTAGTGAGAAAGTATATGTATATGAGAAAGTCAGGATGGGGTTTTAGTTAGGAGTTGAATTTTTGTAAATTTTCTGCAGTGTGTGCCAGGCTTTTAGGTTCCTATATATAATGTGATTTATATGATTTTAATAGTTCTTCCAGCTGTCTGAATATTTGGATGATATTAGGAAAATGTAACAAAGTTTTTCCCCACACAAGAGATACTGATTTAACCCTCTGAGGTTTTGCTTAAATAGAAATGAACAATTCTGCATTTAATGAGTCATAATGCATTTCTAAAAATCTAGAGACAGCAAACATTTACACCTAAATAACTCTTGTCACTGCACAGTCTGCTGGCTGTATAATTTTTATCTAATTCTAGGGCTTTATTAAATTAAACAGACGTTGTTAACCCTTATAGCTGTTAAATCATATTACTGTTAGCTTAAAATGTGACTTAGTAGCATATTTACACTTAATAATTTAACATAGAATAATCATGGGATAATATATTTTTCAAATGTAGTAAATATAAAACCTTCAATCACTTGTGATATTGATTGATGGTTGAAGTTTTGCCTTTTTAGAACTTTTTACAGTTTATTTGTCAGAAAAGCAGCATAGCATGGCTACATACAGGATTAGCTCCAGTGTTTCCCGCCATTACTCATCATCAGACTTGACCTCAGGCTTACAGAAGGAGCTGTTTGGCCCGAACAGGACACTGAAATGGGGTATTTAAAGGAAATTAATGTTGAGAACTTCAAATCATGGCGAGGAAAACAAGTACTTGGTCCGTTTATGCGGTTTAACTGCATCATCGGCACAAACGGCTCCGGTGAGTGAACATTTATGGGCCAGTTATGGAAGTTAGCCAAACAGGCTAACTTAGCCACCAATGCTACCAGCCTGCTAGCACAGGCCTTTCTTCTAAAGTAAGGCTCAAACACAGTGTTATAATTCTTTAGTGGAAAAGTGTACTGATACTGTATCAGTAATTATGTTTTTTTTTTTTAGGTTTGTTAGAACCATTTTTAAACGTATGAGGCTGTGAGGAACCAAACCAGATAAATACTATGGATCAGTGGTTCTCCAACTTCAATCCAAAATTAACCTTAAACAGTCTTTTGTGTTTATTTATATCTACCAATGCCCCAGTAAAATTATACCATTCACTGCAGCATTCTTTGCACGTTTTTACTTATCAAATAATTTATTTGAAGCATAGAAAGTTGATGCATTCAGCAGCACACTTTCCATGACAGGTGAGAAAGGTAAAACATTTATTACTGGACAGAAAAACGAAAGTTTCCCCTACCTGCTTTTGTTCTTTTTTTTTTTTTTTTTTTTTTTTTTTTTTTTGGTGTTGGTGTTGAACGAAGTAGGATTTGTTTTGGACACCCAGTTTGTTTATATATATTAAATCATTTAGAAAAAGTATTTCATCAGCTACAGTAAAATGGGCTTCATTAGCTGGAGCCACAGAGATGATTTACTGATCTGCCCCGTTTGCAGTTTATAGCCTACTTTGAATTAAAATTGATATGCAGAAAACTTAATGCTACTATATATGTATACCAGTATTCTACCAATAATGTGGTGCATCCCTGAGCAAAGTCATAGTTGTTTTTCCCAAGTAACAGAGTTTGCAGTTGTAGTTGGAAATTAGTTTAAAATAAATGATTACCTGGACTTACCACACCATATGAGAACCACTGCTCTGTCAATTATGGGACACAGAAAAAAATTAGGGGCTATGACAATGTAGGGCTATTATGGACGAACATTGGGTCAGCCAGGAAAAAGAAATAATGACAGGAGAAGGTCTTTTTTATTGTCCTTTACATTTAAGAAAAAATGTTAAAATATCGAGAAAATTGTAAAATGTCCAAAAGAATAAGGTATCTATAATAAAGCTGATGACAAAATATACAATTGACTTATAATTTGGGCATTTTTATCACTTCAGTTTTACTCTTGTAGCAATATTTACACCTCATTTTTACCTCAAAATTTTGACTTCATTTGTAAAATATAGGCCTGTTTAAATTTCCTCTTACCATTTTAGTTTTTTCTAAAGTGACTGCCTGACTTAATGTTTGTTTTGCCTCTTTATCTTGCCTCCTTTGCTTTTTCCTACATCATGTCTGACCTCGGTACACTTTCACAGGTAAGTCTAATGTGATGGACGCCCTAAGCTTTGCCATGGGGGAGCGGGCAGCCTCGCTCAGGGTGAAGCACCTCAGAGACCTGATCCATGGAGCTCATATCGGGCGGCCCGTATCGGACACAGCCTGCGTCGCCATGCGTTACTGTGATGATGACGACCACGAGACTGTCTTCTGCAGGACCATTCAAGGTGCAGCTTTTTCACCTCGTGTTATTGTTCATTAGTAATATCCGAACAAGCTGCTTAAATGTACAGGGAGGCTCTGGTCTCTAGATCTACAATCAGGAAGCAATGTTTGAGAACAGCATTTCTCAACATTTTTTTCTGGACATCTACCATTGAAAAATGCCCGAAATCTCAGTTCAACCAGTCAAAATATACCAACAAAAATCTAGTTTTGAGATAGAATGAAGACCTCAGCACTGACCAGATGGTGCAGACAGCACACTGTCATTTTGTCACCAACATGTAAGCTGTAGGGCTTTCTCCAACTCTTTTCACACTTGATCATTTTCTCTTGTTCATGGTCTTGACTTTCAAACAATTAAATATTTGACCTCCTCCCTGGCTCATGTTACATAGGTTTCTGACAGTTTGTTAAGAAGCTTACCGGGGATTGTTGGTTGATTTGATAGTTTTAATTTATTACTTAATCTTTTATTGTTTTACAGACAACCATATCAACAGCAATTCAAGAAAAAACAAGACATTGCCAGACATAAAAAAGTTACAATATTAGTTACATAGGGGTTTTAAAACATTATACCAAGACTACAAAGAATTTACAGTCTCTAGTAAGGAGTAGTACATGAATCCCAATGATGTGAATATGCTTAAGGCAGACCAACAGGGGCATCATTTGTTTCTTTCAAGTATAGCTTCCATTTAGCCCATCTTTTAATGTACAAATCATTTCTCAGTCTTAATAAGAAAGTCAGCCTTTCCAACTCATGAATTTCTTTAATAATTTCAGCCCAATTCTTTATTGTGGGGGGATCTATCTGTAACCATTTACGGATGATGGCCTTTTTTGCTGCTACTGTAAATATTTTCCACAAGTATCTATCAGATGCCTTTATTTCTTCAGGTAGATCCCCCAAATAAAATGCTGTAAAAGTCAGTGGGAACAACTGTCCAAGAATCAGCTGCATGACAGTCCTAATATTTTCCCAAAACAGTTGTACCCATATGCACCTCCAGAAAATATGCAGGTGATCTGCCTCACTACATCCACAATCTCACGTTTTCCCACTGTTGACATGTCATTGATTCATTTAGTTCATTCTCCCATCTCATTTTGATATAATTTGTGTTCTCTCTACCATTTGTGATCCCTTGGTAAAGTTTGGAAATGATTGATTTAGTAGTGCCTTTATTTGCTTTAATAATTAACTGTATTATGTCATTAAGTTCTTTATTTGCTTCACTATCCTTGATTAAGAGATCATATCTTAATTGCAAAAACCTAAAAAAAAATAAAAATCAGAGTTTTCCAAGTCATATTTTTCTCTTCATGTTTGAAAGCTTTGCAGTGTGTTCTTTTCCATTATTTTACAGTATTCAGTATTCAGTAAGTGTTAATGTCCAACACTTAAACCCAGAATCCATATTATTTGGTTTAAGTTCTGTATCAAAGGCCACCCATCTCAGCTGTTTTATTTGCGTCCACGGGTCTAACTGTTTAATGATGTCAAACCAGGTATGGACAGTGAAGAAAATATACAGATTCAATTGGTTCTGATAAGTTAACATTAATTTATGACCTCCAATCATTGCTGGAATTGGGATACCATTAAATTCACTCTCCATCTCCTTCCATGATTTGATGGTTTTAAAACAGGCAGTTGAAAAGGACGTGAGGGATCCCAGGTAAAGATGAGACTGCGCTGGCCGTCATTATATTGTTTCTCCTTTGTCTCACTTTCAGCCTTATCATAGAAGATCCAATGAAAAATTGAAATTTGTTGTATTTTAGGTGACTCCTCTCATTATCAGATCAATGGGAAACATGTCACTCACGCAAAATACACTGAGGAGCTGGGGAAGATTGGCATCATAGTGAAAGCACGAAACTGTCTGGTGTTCCAGGTAAGCATGTTTTATAATAATATAATTAAATCACACTTTTTCTGGACAGGAATGCTCTGAAACTAAGCAGGATACAGTAGAGTACGCAGCATTGTTTTTGTTTCAGAAATAGTCAGGTACTCATTGAGCTTCTTTCAGGGGGCAGTGGAGTCCATCGCCCTGCAGGACCCCAAAGAGAGGACCAAGATGTTTGAGTCCATCAGCCAGTCCCAAGAGTATGCTGCAGAGTATGAGAAGAAGAAAGAGGCCCTGCTGAGAGCCAAAGAGGACACACAGTTTCACTTCAACAAGAAGAAATCTGCTGCCATAGAGAGGAAACAGGTGTCGCAGGAAAAAGTGGAGGTAGAGGCACAAAAACAGGCTCACAGTATGGTAATGATAATTTACTAAACATCTGAAGATGATTCGGGTATTAGGCCAAGTTAACCATCAGTCAAACTCCAGTGGAGTCCTGCGTGGGTCCTTTTTTACAAACCTGCAGAGCAGACTAGGCCCACGTGAGGACGGGGTCCTTACAGTGACAGGAGCTCCAACAGAGCATCTCACACCGTTTCCTAACTGAAGGCCACACGCATCAGTGACTAAATCAGGCTAAATCTGAGCATCCCAGTTGCTCACCAGCAAAGCAGCACAACTCTTTTGCCTTGACGCCCCAGGTCTATCTACCTTTATACTGACTCACAGAAAGCTCTGACTCCTCCAATCTTTTAGTGAAACTGGATGACAGAGGAGTGTAAGAAGGTTCATTACAAATGAACTCCCATCATCCTCCCTTTTCCAGGCCCAGAAGTACCAGGCCCTTGTGGACGAACTGCACCAGAACCGCCTGCAGCTGGGCCTGGCAGAGCTCTACCATAATGAGCGGGGCATCGATGCCCTCAGCGACAGCCTGAGGGAGAGGCAGCAGGCTGCAGCCGTTGTGACCAATCACCTGGCAGAGGCGGAGAGCGCAGTCAAAACATGCAAGAAGGAGCATGGACACTTCACCAGAGAGCTGCTGCTGATGGAGAAGGAGATTCGGTGGGTGGAGGAAGTATTCAGAGGAAAAATATATGGGTGCCCAAAGACACAAAATAATAATAATAATAATAATAACGATAATAATAGTGTAATGTAGCAGCAAAGGCTTTCCATTTAGTCTTTTCTGCACTTTGTATTAATAGACAACAGGCCCACGAGGTCCATGAACTGAGTTTTCTGTCTGTCGTCTAGAGCCCAGGAGCACATCCAGTCCCAGAGTCGCTCTCAGTACATCAAGGCCAAGGTGAAGACCTCCCATCACATGAAGAGGGCTGAGGAGGTACACAGCGCCCTGAGGAAGGGCCAGAAGCTGATGGCCGTGAAAGAGCAGGAGATGGCAGAGGGACGGCAGGAGATGGCTGAGCTAGAGGTGACATGGAGGAACTACGAGAAGCAGATGCAGGAGAAGGGAGCTTCTCGGGGAAGAGACATCGATCTAGATGAGGATCAGGTTAGTGTGGGCCAAACAGTGCCTCCTCCCTTTCAGTTTAAGTCAGTCAGCATGATTTAAAGGTGGGTGGGAGGTGTGAGGTAAGAGGTGTTAAGGGAGGAAAACATGGTGCCAAGCAGAGTTTCATTATCCATTAGAGATGATCTTACTGACCAGCTGTATTTCTCTGCGAACAACTTCATAGCTGAGGCAGAGTTTCACTTCTTATGTCAGAGAGGCAGTGTGGTAGGCTTACCACAATCCTACTCTAAAGAGTTATTAAACCTGTGTGACTTACTGGTATCTCCTCAACAAGCTTGATGTGGTGCCGCTGGTCTTTCTCCTGCAGCTGGAGCGATACGAAGAGCTGAAGGAGCTGGCCAGAAGGCATGGGGCCGTTCACTGCCAGCAGGCGGAGAAGCTGCACTGGGAGGTCAGAGCGGACCACGAAAAAATGGCCTTTGACCAGCGCAGGAGGAAGGAAGTGGAGGTACTGCAGTGACAACTGAAACTGGTTTCAAAGGGATGGCCCCCGTTGTTGCATTGCAGAACTCCTACACAGAAGAAGTTTTAGGTGCTCAGTTTACTGTTGCATAAACGATTAACAATAACAGCACGGAGTATTTAAAGTAACTCTGCAGGGCAGTTGGATCTGCCTGATTTCATGTCTGTGATAAGGCTGGGATGACTGAGCGCTCTGTAGAGGCACCGATCGGTCCAGTCCTTTGAGATAAAGAGGCGGAAGCCCTTTAATCACTGATGACTGGCACAGATCAGCTGAGTTGTGCCTGCTTTAGGGGCAGCATTGACATACCGTGACATTTCTTCATCGAATGAAGAACAAATAATGTCAGCATTTCTCCGTAGAAAAGATATTTTCCTCCTTGTCCTGACAGGTGTTGGAAAGACCTCTTCTCTTACTCTGCAGCTTTATTCATAAAGCACTTTTCATCCCCAAACTCCGTTCATGGGCTGTAGCCTGGATGGACAAGTGAAATATATCTTGTATAGTGTATTAAATGTCTCTTGAGTGAGTGAGGTCATATTAAAACATAAATTTCCTATTAAAAGAGAGGAATCAAAATATCTCCTTAGATCAGTAGAAATAGCAAAGGTGCACAGTTGTAACGTTTTTAATGTAAAGCTTAATGCCAGTGTCATTTGTTTTTAGGCGGCTGTTAAGAGTCACCTGACTCAGCTGGAAGATTTGAGCCACAGAGCAGAGATGCTGGAGGAGTACACCAAGACCTGCACGTATGTTGTGTCCACACACCTTTGAACTTTGATCTTCTACCACAGGCCAGCTGCCTCCTAGTTACAAGTGTCTACCTGCAGATGTGAGGCTGAGATTGTTGTGAGTGGTCTTGTGCTTAAATAAGAAGAATAAAAGAACCGGATGTGTTAATGTGGTCTGGCGGTCTGTAAAACAGAACTTTAGGTACACATGAACAACATTTAGACGTTAGCCCTGGTAGCCGACACATGTTACATGTAATTGTCTGGATTATTGCTGTACACAAACAGAGCATCTCCATGGGAGTAAGAGCCTTTTTGGATCAGCACAGAAAGTCCATCAGTGACATCAGTGAGGGCGTAAAACCAGACAGTTAATACAAGAAAATTCTGACATGCAGGTCTTGTTGAACAGAGCTGTGTGGCGTCCTGGACCCCCTGTTGAACATGTCAGCAGGAGCGTTTGTTATCCAATCATATCGGGTGCTTGATGATGATGCTAGAGTCTGTATTAGCGTGTGTGTTCTGGTTGCCTTCATTGTGTAATTTTATGTGAAAGCACTAAAACAGTGTACGTCATTGTGTGACTTGATGTCACTTTGTCTTCTTTTGTCTCCAGATTATCTCTTGAGGAGTACCGTCAGCAGGAGGAGAGCCTGAGTGTGGAGCTGCAGAGAGGCCACCAGCGCCAAGCAGAGGTGAACCAGGAGCTGAGTCAGGTGCTGGAGGAGCTGGGGAACGCCAGTCTGGACAGCCAGGAGAGCAGGCGTCAGGTTCAGCGCAAAGAGCTGGTGGAGCGGCTCCACAGACTCTACCCTGAAACTGTGGTAAGCAACACGCCGGATCCATACAAGCAGCAAAAAACCTGAGAGCGCAGTTTACAGGGTTTCCACAGAGTCCTCAGAGTGTTTGATAGAGGAGTGTTTTTCCAGATGATGGTCATATTCATGTGTTTTTTGTTTGCCTTGCTCTGTAATGATCCTTGGATCTTTTTCTTGAGTCAGTACGGCCGCCTCTCTGACCTGTGCAGCCCCATCCATAAGAAGTACCAGCTGGCTGTCACCAAAGTGTTCGGCCGCTACATGAACGCCATCGTTGTGGCCACAGAGAAGGTCGCCCGTGAGTGCATCCAGTTCCTCAAGGCAGAGCGAGCCGAACCTGAGACCTTCCTGCCAATTGACTACTTGGAGGTAAGTGAACTCAAAGGCAGCAGGACGATTAATCAATCAAACAATCAGCAGTTTGTTTCTGAAGCAGCATGGACACACATATGACTGACTGGCTGTGTGCACAGGTGAGTCCTCTCAGTGAGCGCCTGAGGGAGGTGCCTGGTGCAAAGATGGTGGTGGATGTTGTTCAGGTGAACCCTTCTGCAGGAACAGCCCAGCTCAGGAGGGTTGTGCAATTTGTCTGTGGCAACGCTCTGGTATGTGAGACCATCAAAGAGGCGAGGAGTGTGGCTTTTGACGGGCAGGAGCGTTTGAAGGTAACTTTGTTATCCTTTACACCTCAAAATCCTAAACTGATGTAAAATATGTGGCTCTGTGCATGAGATGCATCTACTTTATGCCTTTGACTAGTCAGTTAATTTTGTTTTCTATAAGTTGTTTTCTCTCTCCCCTCTGCACTTTGGTGTAGACGGTGTCCTTGGACGGGACGTTGTTTTCAAAGTCTGGTATCATCTCTGGAGGCTCCAGTGACCTGAGGACCAAAGCTCGGTGCTGGGAGGAGAAGGAGATGAAGCAGCTGATTGGACGAAAGCAGCAGCTGACAGCAGAATTGCGCGTGAGTCAGCCCTGCAAACAACCAGAGAGAGTCCTGTTGTCTTTTTACCTTTTAATTTATTGACAGTGCACAAATACACACGAATGATCCTAAGTGTAACAGGGCTGCCCTCTCACCTTCTGCAAACATCACAGCCCAATCTTTTGACATGTAGTCCACTTCCTGTGGTGTTAATCTGAGGTTCTTACTGAAATCCTCCAATCCTGAGTCAGTCTTCACTGAGACTGCAGCATTTCCCGCACTTTGTAGAATCAGAATAAGAATGCACTTTATTGTCATTACACAGGATGTACATATAGATAAGTAAAAAGAAAAAGAGAAAAAAAAGTGCTCTTAGATTTGGGATCATTTTTCAGCCAGTTCTTTGTGACCGCCTGAGGATTTGAAAAGTCCTTTTGAATTATGTGACTGGTGTGAAACTTGATGAGCCATCTGTGGGTCCTTTAGAGTCCCATCACAGAGATTATCTTATCCCAGTTTGTCTGCGTCCATCCACGCTGCCACTTTGTGCCAACCCTCGACACGTCTGAGCAGCTTCAAACACAAGATCACAAAGCCATGGGAAGGCCACATGAGGTTATTGGGAGAACTCCAGAAAAGCAGGAAGGCCAACACGTACACATCAGAATCTATTTCCTGCCTGACGCTGATTCGCTGCCTGTATTTTGAAAAGACAGAAACCCTGAGTGCTTGTTTTCCTGGTTTGGCTCTCGCTGAAAATATAACCACTTTATATTTCCTGCAAACTTGCGTGGAGCTGTGCTGCTGACAGGCACTGGAGTTGGACTGGGATGAGGGATGGAAGCTGCACAGTGCGCGGCATGAATGGACTGCAATGCAGGCGGACTGTGTGGAAACTGAGAGTAGCTGCGTCCTTGAACTTTTAGATCTTTATTCAAGAACAAGAAATATGTGGGTGACAGGCATGTGTTTGTCAGTGCGATTTCTGGCAGTGCCGTTGTGTATTAAGTTATTTTATTTCAAGTGTGCACAGTGAATTATTAGCACACAGTAACACAACGGTCTTTAATGGTTATCACTGAATGCACCTGTCAGAATTACAATAATTACCGCCTGCTTAAATTCCTTTTTGCACATGTTTTGTCCTTAATTGCCGTGTAGTTCACGTGTATTTTTTTGTGTTTGCTCTTGTTATGAACATTAAAGATGCTCCTATGAAATATACTATGATTTAGGGATGTAACGGTTACCGGTAAAATGGTAAACCGCGGTTAGTATTGCCGTGTCCTGTTTAAATTACCGATAAACCGAGTTTGATTACCACACTGTGTCAATAACTCACGGTGACGCTGCTTAAAGTTCAAATCTGTTTTTTCCTTTCTTGTAATTACACACATATTAAGCATTTATAACATAATAATGACAAATACTTGCCAGAATTGTTTACTATTATTTCTCATATAAAGAGGGTGAAAAAAATTTCTAAAAGGACATTTCTTGACACATTTATTGACAAAAAAGACAAAAAGACCTGTTAGAATTGTAATATTAAAGGGGTTAAATGATTTCAAGTGTGTTTAAAAGTACTTTTTGAAGATTTGAGCACACTGCAACAATACCGTGATAATAATGATAACTGTGATGATTTTGGTCACAATAACCGTGATATGAAATTTTCATACTGTTACATCCCTACTCTGATTTAAGGTGAGCCGTCTGTCTGTGTTTGGTTTGTGGCAGGATTTGATGAAGCTGAAGCGAAAGGAGTCTGACCTGAAAAATATCTCTGCTCAGGCTCAGGGTGTGCAGACGCGCCTCAAGTACTCCAAAGCTGAGCTTGAAAACCTGCGGAAGAAAAACATCCTGAAGTGTCAGGCGGTGAGGCCGCAGAGCTGACACACTATCAGATGCACTGCAGAACATCATTATCAAGAGGGCTGTAGATTCAGAGCTTTGCTGTCACTTTAGGCTTAAAACAAGTCAGATGCTTATCAAACTCTGTCACAGTCACACAGACACTGTTTTCCATCACTTCTTAAAGGCTCTACAGACTTCATGCTGTCTTCCCTCTTCAGGAGATCTCCCGTTTGCAGAGTGAGTTAGCAAATCTGGATTCTCAGATCCAGATGCAGCAGGAGTGTGTGGAGGCAAAGGATGCAAAGATGAAGAAGACCAGAGATCAGATTGACCAGGTACACAAACTGTCTTTATCCTGATTGAACTGCCTTATTTTTCAGAACTGCAGATACCCACCACAGGGTGATCTTACCTCCCCTCAGGAGCTCATGTTCAGGCCTGCATTTGTCTGCTCCGTGTTTTTTAGCAAACTCTCAGGAGATGTCAGAAATGGCCCAACTTTAAAATGATTGGATGCTGGTGGTGATCCAGACATCCCCCATTGGTGAACGATGTTTTTAATCAATAAGATATCAACGTGATTACAAGTGCTAGGAGCAGTTTTTAGGGTCAAGGGTCAAATCATTAGGGTCACTTCATCATGAAACTGTTGCGACGATAATTTTGGAATTATCAGCAAATTGGATAATCAGAGTGAATTCTCTTTGCCTGGATGTTAAATGATAAACTCTTGAACATTTGACTTCATCTGCTTTTAACATTTTTACCAATGGCATCGACTCATTTATTTTTACCTACTTATCATTCACAGCTTTCTTTACCATTTACTGGTTTATTTCCCAAATGTTTTAGCTCTAATTGTTAAATTGCTCTTCTTCATATGTTTTTATGTCTTATTGTTCTTACCTTTTGTCTTCGGTCCTCTTGGTCTCATTTACATAGCTGGGTTCATGTATTGTCTGGGCTCTAATGTTTTTTACGCTTAGTGTGTCTGCCTGCTGTGTGGGCTCTTGTGCTTCATTATGATGTGTTATTTTATTTATTGTTTTATTTGTTTAAATAGAGGGCCGTGCACAATAATGAACATTCATGTGCTCTGTTTTATGTTTGGTGTGTTTGTCAAAGCACTTTGTTTTTAAAAGTGCTACATAAATAAATGTGTTGTTGTTATTACTATTATTGCTAATATTATTATTATAATTTACTTTAAGTAAAGATTGAAATAATGAATAATGAAAACATTTGTAAGTCGTGGTTTGGCCTAAACTTACCGGCCAAAGGGTTAATTTCTCAAACTTGATTCTGTTTCTTGCTGTCTGTGCACAATCTTGAGCACACTCTGATGGCTCTGTGTGTAGATGGAGGACTTGGTGTTTTCTGACTTCTGTGCTGAGATCGGCGTGGGCAACATCAGAGAGTACGAGCAGGAGCACCTGAAGCAGCAGACTGAGCTCGACAAGAAGCGGTACAAGAACCTCTCACCTGTATCTTAATCAGCTGCACCAGCCTGTGTTTCTTTTTTGAGACCAGAAATACTCACCAAGGGAAAAGAATGGCTTCTGCAGAGATGAACACGTCTGGAGGTTGACAGATTATTAAGAAAAAATGTTCTGTTCAAACTGTCCTTTCAGGCTCCAACAGCCAAACAGTTAATTCTGCTGCTAGAATAAAGGCAGATGTTTATTTACTGTTCCACAGTCTTCAACATTTTCGTCTTTTCATTTTCAGATGACCTTTCATCATATTAAACTAAACTTAGGTTTAGCCCTATGATGTTGATTTAATGAGGGCTCTTAGTTGTAAAGGCCTGTTTACATCCTCTGTGTTACGCTGTAGAATAATCTAGAATAATTTGTATTTTACTGCAAAGTCTGGACAGAGATTGGTGTTTCAGGTTGATAAAACTTTTTTTGTGTTTCCTTCCAGCCTGGAGTTTGAGACTCAGTGCACTCGCTTGAGAGCACAGCTGGAGTATGAACAAGATCAGTTGAACCAGCAGAAGAAGAAGCTTCTCATAATGGAGGAGACCATCGAGCAGGAGCAGAAGATCCAGGCTGAACAGAAGAAGGTTGACGAGTCATTCAGTGTTCTGTGTCAGGATATTTCTTATTACTATTCAAACAGATCTCAGGGGTCTTCATTCATAGATTTTTCTGCGTAATATTTAACCTCAGGGGTTGCAAACATTTTAGCTCAGATATGTCCATGTCTGCTCAGGATGAGGAGAAGCTGCTGGCAGCGGTGGAAGAGGGTCAGAACAAGCTGCTGGACATAAAGAACAAGCTGCTGTCCAAGAAAAGTCAAGTGTCTGCTGTGAAAGCTGAGCTGGACCAGAAAACCCAGAGCCTGCAGGCAATCAACAGGTACTGAGAACTCACACGGATATCCACTCAGAGTGTCTGTGCCTGATGTTGGTTTGCTGTCATACATCCTACTGCTCAATCAAAAGCATCTTCAGACCGTGAACACAGGGAATATATGCAGGCAGGCTTTCATCCAAGAAAACCTGGAAGACAGTCGACTCATTTTCCAGCCATGGACATCTGGAAAATCAGAGAAAAGCCAAATATAAGCGCTTTACACGGCCTGAATCATTCTCGTATTTTCTAAAGCAGGGGTGTCAAACTGATCCAGTAAAGGGCCACTGTGGCTGCAGGTTTTCATTCCAACCAAGCAAGAACACACCTGATCCAACAAATCAACTGTGTAAAGACAATCCAGTTGATTGAATAATTTGCATCAGCTGTGTTCTTGCTTGGTTGGAATGAAAACCTGCAGCCACAGTGGCCCTTTACTGGATCAGTTTTACACCTGTGTTCTAAAGGTTCTCTCAAAGTCCAAAACATCTTCAGGTGTGTTGGCATTGTTTTATGATCCGCTCATCATTCATGAGCTTTAAAGAGTTTATGGTTACAGCCAGTGATCACTCATCCTTAGACCACAAAGCCACAGTCGGGTGAGTGCGCAACAGGTAAAAGATGAGGGGACGCATCCACCTGCTTCTTCTTCTTTGTCCTGTCAGCACCAGAGCAGTGTCTTCAGTGAAGACGGCTCTTTGTAAAGACTGAGGTAGCATTGCTTCTTTAGAGTTTCCTCATACCCTGCAGCAAAACACTTCAACGATGTCTTGATCGCTAATGAGTTGCATAACTAAACTCAAGAGGGGATTACATTTATTGCTTGTTTTCTCAGAGAGTTGGTGAAGCTCCAGCGGGAGGTGATGTCTGCGGAGTCGGCTTTGGAGCAGAAGCGTCTGGCCAGGCACAACCTCCTGCTGGACTGTAAGATCCAGGGTCTGCCCGTCACTCTGCTGTCGGGGAGCCTGAGTGAAGTCAGTGAGGTGCAGGTAGGAAACAGGCCGCCTGTCTGATCTTCACAATAAAGGTTTACCAGGTTTTCTCAAAAGGTCTCAAACAGATTAGGTTTTAATTCAGAGTTGGCAGAAACTCTTGGAGAAGTCTGCATTGAAGATTTGAACTTGATGTTCCTTAAAGAACATTCAAACATCAGTCCAACATCAGTAAAGTTATGGGAGCCTGATTATGGCTCATAATATCCAAGGCTGGAATGTAAAGTACCTGTTGACACTGTTTGAAGACGAATACACACGTCTCCTACATGAACACAGCAGGTTTTTCTTCTTCTCTGCAGATCGACTCTGAGTCTGAGAGCACCATAGCCACCATGGACATCTACGAAAGAGAGGCTCAGCTGGTGATTGACTACTCCGGCCTGGGGGCAGATCTCAGGGTCAGACTTTAAGCCTGGTTACTCCTTTATTAGTCTGTTATTTCTATATGCTCATAATTATGTTCCTGTGTGAAGAGTCTGCAGGTGGAGGAGGAGGTGGAGACTTACCTGGAGAGCATGAGGGTGTCGGTGTCCTCTGTGGAGGGAGTTCTGCACCGCACACCTGCTCCCAACCTGAAAGCTCTGGAGAAGATGAGGGAGGTGAAGGACAAGCTTCAGGGAGTGACAGAAGGTCAGTAGTTTAACTCATCAGAGGTGAGAGAGATCTCTGTGAATGCTGTTGTTAGAAAAAGTCTGAAAATGGAGTCTGAAGGCACACCGTGTTCATACTGTTTAAAGTGTCCCACATTATTCTCTCTTACACATTACAGCATCTAATCAGTCTGTAAGTATCTACTGATTCTCAACGTAGCTTCACTAACAACTGTACATATTTATTCACACCATTTTTCAAGAATTTATTTGGAACTTTGTTAATTTCATATAAATTCAGCAGCACATCCTTCATCTTGAAAAGGTTTTAAGTGGGGTACTAACGATTGGTGGAAGTGAAAAGTAGTTACACCTGCCCTCTGGTTATTTTGTTAACCTTTAAACTCAGTGTTTGGAGGTTTAATGAGGTTTTTAAAGTTACAGAAATTAAACTTCACATGGATGGTAAAGCATCTTAAGAGCTCAAAGAGAATATTGAACAGTCATACTTTAAGTTGTATAGTTGCAGTAATTACTCATGGTTGTTCACAGCACACTTAAGACTTCAATACGTGCTTGTAATAATTTCAGGTTATTTATTAGAGTGAATAGCGCACCATATGGCATTATTTAATGATATTCTGTCTGTACTTTGAAATGTCTTTACTAATATCTGAATTGTTTTAACACCTAATTTCATCCTTTTTGTCTCTCACTAAGAATTTGATGCGAGCACCAAAGCAGCCAGAAAATGCTGCCAGGAGTTCGAGCAGGTGAAAGCCCAGCGCTTCCACCTCTTCAGCCGGTGTTTTGAACACGTGTCGGTGGCCATCGATCAGATCTATAAGAAGATATGCAGGAACAGCAGTGCCCAGGTATGCCCAGTATTTTCATCTCCATGACCGTCCATTAAAGTTACAATGAGGACTGTTACTGTGCAGATTCTCCACCTTTGCTTTTTTAACTTTAAAATATATCTGCACAGGTCAACATGTCTAATCTGTCAGTGTCAGTGTATTATAATTATGATGAAATGAGGGTTATTTACATCTTAATATTTACCATGACTGTGTCAGCAATACTTGACACGCCGCACTTGACACGCCGCACACACAGACGCCGATCTCCCAAACAAAGCTGTTTTTTCCGTTCTAAAGACGCTTTTAGAATTCTACCGACGACTGTGGAACCTTTTTAACCTTGCTTTTATCTGGTTTTTAACTGGATTACTGCCTCTAACCACTGGATACCAAAACTACAAAGACCAATAAGCCGGCAAACAACAACAAAGCTAGCCAACCGGCTACAGGTGAGCCATGCCGTCACTTACCTCTTCATCCATATGTGACAGTTGTGCTGGTCTGAGTCAGAAGGTGGCCAAGCTCGAAAAACAGATATCCAGCTTCATTAAAATCCAGGAAGAAAGAGATCTCGATGTAATTTTGGGCAGGACCCGAGCCACCGCCACCAGCGCCCAGCTGGCAGACACGGCCCAGTACTCCTCGGCCTCTGAGTCCCGGCCCTCCTCATCCCAACCTGGTGGAGATCCAGACCAGCAGCGCTGGATTCAGCAAGGGGCTAGACCTAGATCTAAAGGCCCGATCAGCTCCACTCCAGTGTCTGATCCATGGATTACTGTCGGGGCCCGCAATGGCAATCATAGTAGGACGCGCAGCAGCCGGCTGTCCTGCTCTCCTCCCGCCGGAGACATAGCGTTGGGGAATAAATTCAACGTCCTGGATCTCGAGGAGTTTCCCCCGCTGGGTGGGGGTCCACACGCACTGCCGCCCCCAGTCCGTCCTCTCTGCCGTGGTTCTGCTGTCAAAACACGCACTGGGCAGCTGCACTTCACCCCGGCTCCTAAACCCAGCAAGGGCGGGGTTCCTGGTGTGGGCTACGGGTCTCCACCACCTCTCGGACTACTGCAGGAGACGGAGCTAGGCTCGCTATACCAACCACCACCGGCCGCAACACCATCCAGAGACTCCGCTGCTCCCCTGCGTACGCCCGGTCAGACCACTGGATGTGCGTCGAGGGGCTCCGCCGCCGCCTCCACCGCTCCCTCCCTCTCCATGCCATGCTCCCCTGCCCGTCGTGGGGTAGGAGGCCCCGCTGCTGCCCCATCTCCGTGCATGCCCAGCAGGACCGCACGGGGTAGACACGGAGGCGCCTCGGCTCCTGCGGGCAGTCCAGTGGCGCTGCGGAGTACGGTTCGGTCTTCAGTGACCCGTCCCTCAGCTGCCGAGCCTGACCCGTCCGTGCTGGTCCTCGGCACGTCGATGGTTCGGCACGTGCGAGTAAACAAAGGCTACACCTCCTGCCACCCAGGTGCACTCGTCAGGGACATCACTGACTCCGCCCCCAACATCCTCCGTCATCATCCCCCCGTATCAACAGTGGTTGTTCACGCTGGCACAAATGACCTCAGATTACAACAGTCAGAGACTCTTAAGGTCGACTTCATAACCCTCATCACCACAATCCACAGCTTAAACAAACAGGTCATAGTCTCAGGACCCCTCCCACCACCCCGTTTTGGAGACATTAAATTCAGCCGCCTGAGACAATTACATATATTTCTTAAATCATACTGCACTGCTAATCAGATTCCATATGTTGACAATTTCCTTACTTTCTTCAAGAGACCTGGACTATTCAAAAAAGATAATTTACATCCCAATTTCTCTGGATCCCGCCTTCTTTCATACAACATAGAACTAACACTGGAATCGGCATGACATAATGATCAACTCACCTCCCCTTCATCATCCACAGTTGTTAAAATTGACAGTTCATCTTCATTCCACATTCCTGTTATTATCAGTAGAGAGCGGCCGCTGTATAAAACCTCCCATAAAATATCCATTAATTTCAATAATCTTAGATCTGTCCCTAAAACTTTGTCATTACAAATACATACAGCTAACCAGCCCCCTATGACCATAAACATGGCACTCTTAAACATCCGCTCTCTACTGAACAAATCTTTTATTGTAAATGACCTGATTTTAGAGCACAAACTTGAATGTTTATTTTTAACTGAAACATGGCTGGGTGCAGATGCACCAGTTGTTCTCACTTAGGCCTCCCCACCTAATTTTAACTTTGCATTCTCAACAAGGAGTGGTAAAAGGGGAGGTGGCAGTGCTTCAATTATTGCACACACTTTCAGATTCAGATTCAGATTCAGACAACTTTATTAATCCCTGAAGGGCAATTCCGTTCACAGTTACCCTGCCTTATTGGGAGTAAGGCTGGGTGTCCTGCTGGGTCGCACAACGTGGAGCGCCCCCAAGAGTGACTTTGACCACCAAACCTATTTTATTTGAACAATACTCAAGTTTTGAATACCACTCCTTTGTTTTTAACAACCCTACAATTTTATGTGTGACAGTGTACAGACCACCGAAAAAGTGCAGTCTTTTTATCAACCAATTTTCAGAATTTTTATCAATCTTACACAATTCCTACAACATGATTATTTTAACCGGTGACTTTAACCTGCACATAGACAATATTTTAGACCCTGTTTCAAGTGAATTTTTAAATATTCTTAACTACATGGATTTTAATCAACACGTCATGCAGCCAACTCACAACAGAGGACACACCCTCGACCTGGTCATCACCTATGGCCTGTCCGCCTGTGTGTCCTCTGTTGTTGACTTGGCTGTCTCTGATCACTACTGTGTGTTTTTTAATATCACTGTTTTTATCCAGCGGGAGACCTCTGTGAGAACTGTGAGGAAGCGTCATCTGACCCCTGAAGTGGCTGCAAATTTTGTCAATGTTTTAGAAAAATACCCTCCAATTGTCTTGCCTGCCCCCTGTGATTTTATTGTTGACAATTTTAACAGTAGAATTCAATGTGCTCTTAATCTAGTTGCTCCACTTAAATTAAAAAAGGCTCAATCAAAGTCCATAGCACCATGGAAAAATGAGGAACTTAAGAAACTGAAAAGAAAATGCAGGGCGGCAGAAAGAAAATGGAGGAAAAGTAAAATCACAGTAAATCTTCAAATATACAAGGAACATCTTAAATCATACAACCATGCTGTTAGAAATTCAAGAAACTCATACTTGGCTAAATTAATCACAAACCATAAAAACAATCCAAAAGTTCTTTTTTCAACCATTGACCATCTTTTTAACCCTGATTTTAATAACATTCAAATAACTCCTACAAACACTCTCTGTGAGGAGTTTGCAGCCCACTTCGGGGAAAAGATTGACACTATCAGATATGGCATTTTATCCAACCAAACCTCTGCTTTTAACCCATCTGAGTGTCTGTCTTCACCTGAGGAAACACTGGACAGTTTTGTCCTGGTTAATGGTGAGATGCTTTATGAAGTTTTCTCCTCAATGAAGCCCACCACGTCTGCTAGACCCAATCCCAACCTCATTTTTTAAGTCATTTTATGGATCATTTAGAGACGAGCTTGTAAACATGATGAATTGCTCACTTCAGACGGGGGTCTTTCCCACTGCCTTTAAGACGGCGGTGGTGAGGCCCCTGTTGAAGAAGAGCAATTTAGATTTTAATGATTTTAATAATTACAGACCAGTGTCCCACTTACCATTTTTAAGTAAAATTCTAGAGAAACTTGTTCTCATTCAGCTTAATTCCTTCCTAGACACTCATGATATTCATGAGGAATGTCAGTCTGGTTTTAGGGTAAACCACAGTACAGAGACTGCCTTAACAAAAATTTTAAATGATTTTAGATTGAATTATGATTCACAAAAGGTGACAGTGTTGGTTCTGCTGGATCTAAGTGCTTCCTACGATACAGTGGATCACACTATTCTTTTAAACAGACTCAAACACCTGGTTGGCCTCTCTGGTACTGTACACAAGTGGTTTACTTCCTACCTCACAGACAGAACATTCATGGTAAGTGTAGACACATGCTCCTCTAAAGTCCATAAAAGTCCATGTGGAGTACCCCAGGGTTCGATTTTAGGTCCTGTGCTTTTTAACCTCTACATGCTCCCCCTTGGCGGTGTCATCAGGAGACATGGAATCAACTTTCACAGTTATGCTGATGATACACAGCTTTACATCTCCATGTCTCCTGATGACACCAGGCCAATGGATGCTCTTTTTAGCTGTATTTTAGAAATCAAATCATGGATGGCAGAAAACTTTCTCCAGCTTAACCGGGACAAAACTGAGGTTTTAGTCATCGGTCCTGAGGCCCAGAGAGAGAAGCTTTTACCCAAACTACAAACATTGTCTTTTAATCCCTCAATACAAGTAAAAAACCTGGGCGTAATGTTTGACTCTGAGCTGACTTTTATTCCACACATTAAGAATGTAACAAAAATAGGTTTTTATCATCTAAAGAACATCGCCAGAGTCCGCCCCATTCTCTCTCGGGCCAACACGGAGACGCTGATGCATGCTTTTATCACCAGTCGTATAGACTACTGTAATGCCCTGCTCTCTGGTCTTCCCAAAAAGAATATTTCAGGTTTACAATTACTACAAAATTCAGCAGCACGTGTCCTGACTAAGACCAGAGGGCGGGCCCACATTACACCGGTTTTAGAATCACTGCATTGGCTCCCCGTGTGTTTTAGGATCGACTTTAAAGTTCTTTTATTGGTTTTTAAATGTCTTAATGGTCTTGGGCCTTCTTATCTCTCAGAACTGCTTTTAGCCTACAAACCCTCGCGGACCCTGCGCTCCTCTGGCAGCGGGCTCCTGGTCATCCCAAAGGTCAGGACACACACACATGGTGAGGCGTCATTCCAGTCTTACGGCCCTCGGCTATGGAACAGCCTGCCAGAGGACCTCAGGGCCGCAGAGAACGTTCATGTTTTTAAAAGCAGGCTCAAGACACACCTTTTTAGCTTAGCTTTTAATTAAGATTTTATTTATGACATTTATTTATTCTAGACTTTTACATTGTCTTTATTTATGGTTTTTATTCTTTTCTTACCTTAGTGTTTTAGTTGTTCAATTTTACGTTCTAGCTCTTAGATTTTCTTTGTCTCTTAGTTTTTACTTATTTTTATTCTTTTATCTTAAGGATCTCCAGTGTTTCCTCTGTAGGAGCCCTCTGCGCCACGGGCTATGGTCGGCTACAGCTGCAGGACTCTGTCTCGTAAGTTCCTGGTGGAATCTTGAGGACCATCCTCACTCCTCTGGGTTCTGTGTTGGTGTCCTGTGGCTGTGGTTGACTCTCCGCTCCTGGTGCAGACGGCTCCTCTGATGACACTTCCCCAACTGGTCCATCTGTACTCAGCCTCTCATTCTCTTATTCTCAACCTCTTATTCTTATCCTAAGCCCAATGTCAACCTTTTTTTTTTTTTTTTTTTTTTAGTGGGTGTGTGGGTGGGGGTATGTGTGTGTGCGTGTGTGTGTCTAGCATAGCTGTGCATGAGTAAATGTTGCACGCTTATGTGAGAGTAAACACTCATGTAATATGGGGGTCGGTAGGTGGGTTTGACATAATGTTTTTATTTGTTTTTTATGTAAAGCACTTTGAGTTGCAGTCATTGTATGAAAAGTGCTCTATAAATAAAGTTTTGATTGATTGATTGATTGAATACAGCAGCTGCTGTCTGCCAACACGTGGGACTGTAAAACATGTCACAGGATACTTCACATTTAGAGCAATGTGCTGAAAAATACCAAATAATAGCTGGGTTCCAATTAATTGCTGGTTCCCAAATAAACGCCGGGTGTAGCAGCACATTTTGATAAATAAACGGCGGGTGTAATTTATTAGGCACTGCCTACAAGCTTCGGTCGAAGTTACTGAACATACATGCGAACGCTGAGCTACCAACTGACTGCTGATGCTTAAAAAGGGATTTATTCAAAAAGAAACATGATCATACTGTACTTTATCAGTCCACATGGTTTATTTGTCTCTCGGGGCCTCCTGTTGGCTCGCTTCTCCTCCCTCTGTATGTCAACAAATGCACGTTGGTGTGAGACGCTCTGTTTTACGACCGTGCACTTACTCTCAACGTCCATACAGGCCACTAGAGCACAGAAAGCCAGACTCTTACATACTAGGGCTTTGAAAATTCAAAGAAGAAGACGTTGCCACTGCCGCTGCATGTTGTTTGCCCTTAACTAACGTCAGGAGGCCAGTCACATCAGTTACGGGTACACTGCTGCTGATCGCCATGGCCCTGGTACAGTGAAAAAAAAAAGTAAGACCTTAACTACCGGTAGTTCCTTACCAGTGCTAAGATTGTTTAGAGAATGCTGAGTTGAAAGAAGAAGACAAAAGTATAACTATGGTACTGTAATCTTGCCTTGAAAATGTAAAGGTGTAAGTCATACTGGTGTAAATAAATAATTTGATTACATTTACCATATTTTTTCATTTTTTTCTAAGCAAGATTTTTGTGAGAAAGGAATTAAACGCCTGTCCCAAATAGCCGCCTGGTCTGCTCAGTGATTGAAACAAATAAACGCCCCGGCTATTATTTGGTATTTTACGGTATGCACAAAATGCATGCAGCTCCTTCGACAGTATTGCACAGAGTTAGAGCTATATGGATGAGTCCACCGCTCTGCACTGCACTCCTGTTGGCAGAGGATATTTTCTGTTCATGCTGGAGAAACGTGACAGAATAAGTATCTCACCTGGTGGCAAAAATTTAGTGGCAAGTAAGATGAGATACCTGTGAGGGAAAGCAGCCAGCGTCAGAGTCTGAATCAGGCGACTTTATTAATCCAGACGAGTGTCAGACAGAAGCACATCAGGCACTCACATACAGTGAAAAGGATTCAAACTCACAACCTCAAGTGGAGAAGTGATGAAGGGATTTATGAAGACTTGTCGATGCTCCTCAGGCCATTCTGAGTGCCGAGAATCCAGATGAGCCGTACCTCGGCGGCATCAACTACAACTGTGTGGCTCCAGGCAAACGCTTCATGTCCATGGACAATCTGTCCGGAGGAGAGAAGGCCATCGCTGCTCTGGCTCTGCTGTTTGCTGTCCACAGGTAACAGACATGCTCAGGTTAAATAAAAATACAGAATATCATGAATATAATACATAAGTTTAAATGGTGAACATGGCAGTTATCAACTCTGTTCATCTGCAGGTTCAAGACGAAGATTCTGATCAGTTAGTCAAATATTACTTTCAGTTTGTTGCTCAAATAAAATACAACATAAATCATATTCAATGTGTAAAAACGTTTTCACAAATGAAGATGGCCAATAATAATAACCTGCTGAAGAATCAAGTAACCAGCCAATAAAAAAACAACAGTAGTAATGGATGGACCAAAAGGACATCTCTCCAAATCACTTAGCACATTATTGTCGAGCAGTCATTGATTTATTAAACAGAACAGCTGGATAACAGTCCTACAAATAATCAAATAAAAAGCTGATGCTGAAAAAGAACGGCTGTTTGAAAACCATAAAATATGGCTAAAATACAGTTTCCTCTGTGCCGGGAGTGTTTATCATGTTAATTCTTTTTAAACATTTTTTATTGGATTGGACATTAAAAAACAACATAAAAAAGGTTAAAACATTCAGAGAATATTAATTTAAAAGTCAAGTTCATGGTAATTAATCCATCCACACCCAAATACAGCAAGATCTCCCTGGGACACAATTATTACATTTTATAATCCAGTGTGGTATTATAAAATAAAATTTGAAATAAACAACCTCAGTACGATAAGAAAACAGCATCAGTGAAAATAATAAATAATGCCTTAGTGGGATATTAGACGAACATGTCATTGATTTTACAGAGAAAAATGGAGCATTAAAATGATGAATTAGTGATTTGTAAACCTTTAGATCGTCTTATTAAACCTGTGATACAAATGACTGGGAGTCCTTTGACTCTAATCCATCATTGCTGCACCAAACTGTTTAAAGTAATTCTTGAAGCCTTTCTTGATCTAGATAATGGTTTCTTCAGAGTTTTTTCAGTCTGTTGCTGTAGATTTGCAGGCAGGGCTCCCGATGTTTGACCAACACTGCAGTGTTTTTGTCTGATTGTCTTCAGCTTCCGCCCTGCGCCCTTCTTCGTACTGGATGAGGTCGATGCAGCTCTGGACAACTCCAACATCGGCAAGGTAAGAATCCAAGGTTGGCCACAATTATTGGGAAGTCCATTGTGTTGAAAACTCTTTTTTTAATTAAAAAAGATTTTATCCTGTATATAAGTGAAACCAATGCACAGTGTTCTGTGGATAGGTGCTGCCACGTGTCTGATGTGCAGGTTTGACATCAGAAATATGAAACCAATTTCATAAATAAACCAGCTCTTAGTTTTTGCCTTGGTATTGAAACAGGTTTCACTAGTCTTCCATTTTTACAAGTGTTTTTAAAATTCTTATTTTGATATAATAGTGACTCTTGTTGATACAGGTGTACTTGTTTCCTGGGATGGTATAAAATGATAATGAAGATGTGAAGCTGTATATGATGCATTTAAATGTGTATTTACTGGGGATGGACAGTGTTATCAGTACAACATTGGTATCAGCACACACTGACATTTTTGTCTATATTTACAGCTGACTTATCTGCCATATATATCTGATAAATCTGATGATGTTAGCAGAATTCACAATTTACATGGCTTCACCCTGTCATCACTGCACAGGTACATTTAAGGCAGGAGGTTCATTTTTCAGGAGATAAATGATGTTTTTCTTGTTTTGTGTCTTTTCCTCAGACTCACACTGAAAGCAGCAGTCATTTCGTAATGTAAAGACTCTGCACTTGACTAAATATCAGTCAGTAAATGTGTTTGAAATATCAGAATATCAACAATAAATTTGTTTACCTTCTGTTTGTTTACCTGAGGGGTATTTCACAAAACCTTATTTTGTGAAATACCCTACCTATTTGTACTATGCTTTCATTGCAGAGTGAAATGACACATTAAACTGAATACTATCCAGTAAAAAACTGGAAAAATTGGGGTGTTCTACAACTTTTGACCGGTAGTGTGTATATATATATATATATATATATATATATATATATATATATATATATATATATATATATATATATATATATATATATATATATATATATATATATATATATTTATATATATATATATATATATATATATATATATATATATATATATATATATATATATATATATATACATTTATATATATATATATATATATATATATATATATATATATATATATATATATATATATATATATATATATATATATATATATGTATACAGTGCAGTGAAAAAGTATTTGCCCCCTTCCTGATTTCTTATTTCTTTGCATGTTTGTCACACTGAAATGTTTCAGATCATCACCCAAATTTTAATATTAGACAAAGATAACCTGAGTTAATACAAAATGCAGTTTTTAAATGATGATTTTATTTATTAAGGGATAAAAGCTCTCCAAACCTACATGACCCTATGTAAAAAAAGTAATCCCCCCCCCCCCCCAATCATGAGTTAACTGTAATTAACCACATTTTTTTGAAAGCTGAGTTCAGTTTCACTGACCACACACAGACCTAATTACTGCCAGACCTGTTGAATTAAATCACTTAAATAGAACCTGTCTGACAAAGTGAAGTAGGCTGCAAGATCTCGAAAAGAAACACATCATGCCACGATCTAAAGAAATATATATATATATTGTTTACCTGGTGCTGTTGTTCACCTGTGAAGGTGACGAGCTTCATCAGAGAGGAGTCGAGGAGGAGCATGCAGATCATGGTCATCTCTCTGAAGGAGGAGTTCTTCTCCAAGGCTGATGCCCTGCTTGGAGTGTACTCAGAGGTATTGATCCTTTTCTGACTTTTATTTTATTGATCCTTTTCTAACTTTTATTTTATTGATCCTTGTCTAACTTTTATTTTATTGATCCTTGTCTAACTTTTATTTTATTGATAATTTCCTGACTTTTACTTTATTGATCGTTTCCTAACCTTTATTTTATTCACAGTTTGATGAGTGCATGCTGAGCCGCATCCTGACCCTTGACCTGCGCCCCTACCCTGTGGTGGAGGAGGAGCAGGAGGAGGAGGAGCTGAGACCTCAGGCTGCAGATCAGTGCTGAAGCCTCTGTTCAGTTGGTGTTCTGGTCTCACTGAGAGGTTCAGTTAATTCTGTTTAAGTGAGTTTAGAGGTAGGCTTCATGAAGGAGCTGCTTCTGTGTTTACAGCTGCAGATGTGTTAAAGCTGATGGAGACCTTCAGGAGTAGCCTCAGGATGTTTGATTTATTTCTGAGTGTTAAGGAGGCTGTTGTTCTCACTAATCATTTAGAAAAACAGGTTCATCTTTTTTCTCTCCTGTCCTGACTCATCCTGAATGAGTGATGTGCTGTTTATTAAACCTTTTTAAAAGCTGAGTGTGATGGGCCTCATTTCAACCACGGGGGACATAATAACATGCTTTTATGATCCAGGCCTGTGATTCTGTCATTCTTAGGCCTGCTTTAGTGCTTTAGATCCTGGACATTAATACGATTATTCCAACTTCAGCTTGGAGCTTTTAGATTAGTTTGTGTGAAGATCCCAGTGTTGAAGTTTGTATTCAATAACTAATCCAAACTTGATGAATATATTTTATATTTTATTTTATTATATATATATATATATATATTATAAACGAAGAGATTCACAAGATCTAATATGCCTCAACAGCTCACCATGTCTACACTGAACAGAAATTCAGATTAATTTTATGTTTATTTTCTGTATTTTGTGGCTTTCTTGCCCATTTATGGAGGTTGATTATACCTTTATGTCTTTTACTGCTGCAGTATTTTTCTCATGAAGTAATAAAGTCAGTCAGCTTCATTCAGAGTTAAAAATACAGACTTTATGGCATGAAGAGTGTGCTGGAATGAGCTGTACCGTGTCTGTGTTCGTGTTTCATGTCTTCAGTCTCAGTTCTCTGGCTCAGGCCAAACACACTGACCTGCGGTGCAGCTCCGCGGCAGCAGGGATCGCTGTCCGCCCAGTAGGCGGACGTTCAGCCTGTCATCTGTATTTACGGAAGTGCTCCCTCGGTCTGTGCTGCGGCAGTTTGCCCATGAACACGGTCGAACACCTACAACAAACGGCCGGTAACGGGCCCAGGAAACCACCGTGTGCGGTCCACCTGCGGGGAGCAGCTCCGGGGAACAGTGACGTAACTAACGGACGTTCGGTCTGACCTGTTCCGCTGTTACCGAGAACGCCGACTCCTCCCGCCGCCATGTCGGCGCGTGCAACGGTGTGATTTACCTGCACATCTGTGGTCCGTGAAACCGTTACCGGGGCTAACGGAGGCTATAAAGGAGGCTATAAAGGGAGCTAACGGAGGCTAACGTGTTCAGCAGCTGCAGCATCATGGGGGCCGAACAGAGCGGAGACTCCGAGCACAAGCACTCCGACTACAGCTCCTCCGGTAAGACTGACGCTATACACACACATATATGTGTGTGTGAGTGTGTTTATATATATATATATATATATGTGTGTGTGTGTGTGTGTGTGTGTGTGAAGCATAAAGCAAAGCAATAAAATGCTAATCACAACAGGAAAACTTGTACTAGATAGATCACAAAAGGCCTTGGAGGTGCTGCAGACAGACCTAAACCAACAAAACTGGAATGAAGTGTATGTAAAGGATGTTAACATAGCCTATGATTCTTTTTTGACGTAATTGGTAAGATTGTATGAAAAAAAACTGTAAAACAAGGACTTGGACCAAGAAGAATACCCTTGACAAACTATGGATGACAAAAGGACTTTATTATGCCTGTAAGAACAAAAATTATTTATGTAGATGTTTTTTAAAATTAAGAACGAAAGAGGCAGAAAACAGGTAAAAAGAATATTAAAGTAAACTAGAAGCCATAATAAGAATACATACAAAAGGATATTATAGTGATATATTATTCTTGGTAAAGTAGAAAAGGATGACATTCTGAAAATGCTAAGAAATTGTGCAAGCATAAAATCAACTCACTGTGATGATATGGACATGTTAACTTCAAAGAATATAATAGGAAGTGTAATAGAGCCTTTCACCTATATTTGCAACTTATCATTTTCTACGGGAGTGTTTCCTGAAAATATGAAAACATCTAAAGTAATTACACTATATAAACATGGTGATAAACATGTTTTCTCGAATTACAGACCAGTATCTTTGCTTCCACAATTTTCAAAAGTACTAGAAAAGTTATTTGTAAACAGACCAGACAAATTCCTAGACAGATACAATATTTTGAGCAGTCAGTATGGATTCAGGACCAATCACTCAACATCTATGGCACTTATGGAATTGACAGATGAAATGTCAACTGCAATAGATAAGAAACACATTTCAGTGAGCATTTTTGTAGACCTCAAAAAGGCACTTGACACCATAGACCATACTATTCTTCCTAAAAAACTTTGCAAAAGTTTTATGAAATAAAATTTTTAGGTGTCATTATTGATGATAATTTAACTAAATATATAAATATTTATATATATATATATATATATGCGTGTGTGTGTGTGTGTGTGTATATATGTATATGTATATGTATACATATATATATGTATATATATATATATATGTATATATATATATATATAGTAAATCCGTGAATTAAGGCCTTATATTGCACTCACAAGGGCAATTATCATACAGAGCTATAATCAGCACACTCAACTAAAACTGGTCTGAGAGCACAAACCTCCGCTAAGGCATGTCCAACATTGTCCAGTGAACTGTTCCCTTTAAGCTATGAAGCTGATCGACCCACACTTTAACAAATCCTTCATTAAGCCTGGATCCAGATCACCAAAGACTAGCCACTTTTTCCTTTACTGTCACCAGCACTCTGAAAACCCCATCCTAGTTCCTGTATCAGATTCTATGTTGGGTGGAGGATGTTATATGGTGTGACAGCAGAATGAACAGGCTCAGCATCTCTGCTGATGTTCCTTCATATTAGTCTTTTAATCCACATGTTGTGGGTGTTCCCACAGACTGTGTGGATGTAGCACAGGGCATCACCCTGCTGTTATTGCAGAGTTTTAATGAAAGCTTCTGTTTTCTTGGTCCACGTCAGTTTCTGACACACATACTCCGTCACGAGGAGGAGCAGCTCAACTTCAGTGAAGGAGAACCCTTGCACGCTTGACAAAAACATTGATATCAACAATGATGCGTTTGGAAATATCGGACATCAGCAAGAATCCAATATCCTGCAATCCTGTGTTTTTATACAATATTTTTTAATAACTTCAGTTTTAAACACTCTAACAAACAATACATAGCAACATACAAACAACAAACTCTGGCAGGGGAGTATTAGATCCCTGATACATGATGCAGCCCAAATTTAAACCCATTCAGTTCACAAACAAACTAACAAATGCCGGCACAAACATGACCTCTTTGGCGGAGGTCACAGATGAAGGTCAAAGGTCGTATATATATATATATGAATAAAGGTTTTATAGTAGATGATTGTGTGGTCTGACTGAAGTCTCTGGTTTATTGGCTGTCGTCCTCGCAGTGGTTCCCTCTCCAGCGAAGCAGAAGGCAAAGATGGACGACATCGTGGTCGTGGCTCAGGGGACGCAGTCAATGAGGAACATCCACAACGACCCTGATGTGATCAAACTGCAGGAGATCCCCACGTTCCAGCCGCTCCTGAAAGGTAAGCTGACGGTCGTAGAGGTGCTGACGTGACGCCCCGTGTTAATTAAAGGATTCATCCAGACGGTTCATGATGTAAAACGGGATTACTGAAGTTTGAAGCTGGAGAAGCTATAAGACCAGTGAGTGTTTGAGTGAAGGACGTTATATCCAGTTTTTATATTTTCAGACAGAGAGGGGACAGCAGTGTACTTATATTATTAACAAGTGTACTCATAAAAAAAAAGATTTTCAACTGCTAGACTGAAGTAAACTCTGATTTTTAGTTGGTGTTACAGGGTTGACTGCACAGAAAGCAAAAAGAAGACATTCAGAACTTTGAACTTTAAAACTGTAATAAAATCAGTGATCACTGCAGCTGTTAGCACCTGTCAGAGAGGGATAATAATAATAAGTACAATAATTCTTCCATCCTGTAAACCAGCCGTAAGATTTGAAGGTGTTTCCAGGTTCTCTGTTCCTGCATGTAATTCACTCTCT
Source organism: Cetoscarus ocellatus (assembly GCA_037902135.1). NCBI lineage: Eukaryota > Metazoa > Chordata > Actinopteri > Labriformes > Labridae > Cetoscarus > Cetoscarus ocellatus. The sequence continues at coordinate 1,301,400 of JBAMNC010000267.1, read as the reverse complement.
TTCTGCTCGGCAGGAGTGCTGAGTGGCCAGACGTCCCCCAGCAGTTTGTGTCTGGAGAGGCTGGATGCTGTTCAGGTGATGCAGCTCTGTGTCAGGTATCAGGACCACCTCCACCAGTGTGCTGAGGCCGTGGCCTTCGACCAGAACGCTCTGGTCAAGAGGATTAAAGAGGTACGAGCACTGTGCCCGTGAACTCCTAAAGCAGAGACAGCCTCTTGACGATGTGATTTAGATTCAAGAGACGGAGGAAAAACCAGAAGAAAACGCATTCACTGAGGCTCAGCTCAGTATAGCAGGTGCTGGAGTGACTTTATTTTGATGGGGAATAGGATTACACTGTTTCAGTGTTTCTGATCAGAGAAGAAATGCAGCTGCTTTAGGAGAAGATAATAACTCACTTTTTATTGCTTTATGAACATTGACACAATGAAACAAGACCAGCACATACATGAATTGGGACAGGAACCAGCCCACTACAACTACAACATAATATAAACAGAAAGAGAAACAAAAATAACAGTAAAAAAGGGAGATACAGATACACCATATGTCCAAGCCCTTATTACAGTTAGAGTAATTCATCATTCACATTAAAATCACTCTGCTGTATTTCTCTCATCACCCATCGGGACCCCATCATTTCAGAAACACCTCTCTGTTGTTTAGCCCAGAAGTCAGCCTTTCATAGTTGACTATTTTCATCATTTCCTCCATCCATTCATTGACTGTGATGACATTTTTTTTTATTTCCACTGTCTGAGAACAATCCTGCACCCTGCTGTGAGGGCCAGCTTATTCCATAGCGTCTGCTGATAGGACAACCCCATTTCATTTGTTATCAAAACCAGAGAGCATGAGGCAGGGCTCTGTCTCAAGTCCTTTGGTAAATAAGATGGTCTTGTGTCATTTCACTCTCATACAGCATGTGCACCTCTCACACCTCCAGCATAACTCTGTATCACAGAGCTTTAGCCTTCTTACTGGGGGGTCCAGTAATATACATGATGAAACAGGTCTGTGTCTCTCTTGATATCTTATGCCAGGACCTGTTAATTTTCTCCACATCTCCATAGCAATGTCACCCCGTGAGTGCACCTCCCATGCTTTCTTCAGAGCCTTAACCTTAGCTGGGTGAGAGTTTCTCTTAAAACTGTGATATTTAGAAGCCCCACCTTTAGCCCTGATTATCCTGCACTAGTTTTTGTAGCTCGGATTGAATAGACAGGGGAATTTTTGTTTTTGTTGTAATCTACAGCTTCTTAATTGCAAATATCTCCAAAACTCCTGTTTAGAGAGTTTATATTTAATTGCCAACTGCTGAAGGACATTAAGTTGTCACTCTCAAAAACATCTCAAACATAGATAATCCTGCCACAGCCCATGATTTCCAGTACAGAGTTTTGCCAACTGTTTATTCTGCCCAAGAGATGACTGTTCAGTAACGAAAGGGTCGAGGCAATAATACCATGTGCCAGGTTTCTCCTGTGGGTTTAGTCATTAGACAGTTCTCTTTCTGTTTCGGTGGTTAAATAATCATCTTATTTCCACCCAGGATACTCTGCACGTTAAATGATATTTAAGTATTAGTGCGGTGAAGCTGGAGAAGTAGAAAAACCTTTTCCTCCTGTTTTTCCTCCAGCGTTGTTCATGGTTTCGTTCTTTCTCTTTCCTCCTGTCCTCGATGTCTCCCTCCAGATGGACTTGTCTGTAGAAACGCTGTTCAGCATCATGCAGGAGCGCCAGAAGCGCTACGCCAAGTACGCAGAGCAGATCCAGAAGGTCAACGAGATGTCGATGATCCTGAGACGCATCCAGATGGGCATCGATCAGACGGTGCCGCTGATGGAGCGCCTGAACAACATGCTGCCGGAGAGCGAGCGCCTGGAGCCCTTCAGCATGAGGCCTGACGGGGAGCCCGCCACCAAGTAGCCTCCTTTAGCCGGCGCTGCTTCCTCCAGGTTGAGAGCAGGTGTGTCCAGCTGTAGGAACCTTTAAGCCTTTTCTCCTCATGAGGAGGTCGAGCCGAGGCCTGAACGGGCCTCACTTCTCCTCCGGCTCATGTTAAGCTCTCTGCTACTGTCACTGAGGTAGAGTTTGATTTTAGTTCATGCTGGCCGCCCTTGTGACCAAACAGTATGAAGGAGAAAGTTATAGAAATAATTGCCATTTCTGTCTAATTACATGTTGCTCTCAAATCCAACTGCAGGAAGTCAGCCTGTCTGACAGCATCAGACCATTAACATGGAGATCTACATTTAAAGGAAAATTACTCCTCTAATCTAATTGGAAATTAGTCAGAGTGGGTTTTTGACTATATCAGGTGTTCATCACAGTCATTACAGCCCCCAGAAAATCCACAATAATGTTGTTATAATTACAGAAAACTACATTTACTGCTCACCGGAGGCTCCACAAACCTTTGAGTTATAATTTCTTCTTTCAATAAAATCCCCATACTAGCTAAGATCATTTCCTTGTGCATGATTTGTGCTGCATTAAAAAACCCCATATGGCAGTTACGGGTCGATAATACCGTCACACCCCGCACCGACCTCTCTTTGGAGTGAAGTCACGCTATGCCACATCATTGATGTTGTTTACCAGCGTGTTGACAATTTACATGCCAACATGAACACCCTGTCCCTCATTCACTTTAAAAACACTCCAAAGAAATGCTGCCAACGTTTTGGATGAGACCCGGTATTTTGGTTTCACAAGTGACCGTGTTGTCTGCTGACTCATGGCCACTTGCTCTGTGGTTGTTATGGTTACAACATTTGTTGAAACAAACAAGAGAACCCACAGACGTGTTTCATGACAGGATTTGATCAAGATTATCAGATATGTCTCAGATTAAAATCCAATCAGAAATGTTAACTCAACCTGCCTGCTGTCACCAGATAAGACAAGCTAAACTGCAACACCAGCTGGACATGGTGGAGGGAATAGATCTGAAAGTAAAACGGCTTTGGCAGAGAAACTGGAAAAGGGTTCATATCATGGACACAGCGATTGACAGTGCATTTGTGTGTGTTTTTGCATTTTTGTCTGGACGGGGATGTTTTTAAAACGTCTGCCTATGTGTGGACATCGTGAAAGTGAAAACCAATATGATGTCCGAACAGCTGGCATCAAACCTTTCAGTAATGACGTGACGAGGCAAAAAGCCAGTCAACTTGAGGGGGACTGTTGAGACCTGGGTGCCTCTGGATCCGCTCGGATAGAGAGAGGAGTGAAGCTCTGCAGCAGAGTCGAGGCACCGGCCCATCCCCACAGTCCAGCACAAACTCAGGCTGAAACACTCGATCTGAGATGTGTCAGGATGCTGCTGTGATGCGTGGGCCTTCATTCAGATTATTTTATCACTTTGGTTGAACATTTGCTCGCCTGTAATGATGTCCCAACTCTTTAGCCTTACGACGTTACAAAGACATTCGATTTTCAGCAGACGGGACAAACTTCCTGTTTTATTAGACGCACTGCGGTCACTGTCATGATTGTGCGGCAGGACCACCAGGAGCCTGCTGGAGTAACGGGAATAAGTTTTGAATTAAGGTCATCGATGTTTGGATCCTTCAGTTGGAAGCACGTGTACAGATACAGATGTGTGCAAAATTGTTGGTACCCTTCTGTTAAAGAAAGAAAACCCACAATCGTCTCTGATATAACTTGAGACTGACAAAAGTAAGAATAAATAAAAATTTACTGAAAATTAACAAATGAAAATCAGAAATTGCTTTTGAATTATGGTTCAACTGAATCATTTTAAAAAAACAGTAATGAGACCACCCTTCTTTAACAGAAGGGTACCAACAATTTTGCACACGTCCGTATTTGAAAACCCTTGCTCAACACACCTTTTGACCAAAGGAAGCTTTTCTTATGCACGTACCCAGACCTTAGTTTAACCCCTGCTTCTGAGCTTCACTCCTGGAGCAGACAGATGGTGTGCATGGATTTAAGTTCTCCGTTGCCGCAACGGATTTCCGTCATTTAGAAAATGAGAGGGGGAAAAAACTACACGTTTTTTTTGTTGTGGTCTCATTACTGCTATTCAGTATGATATTAAACTGACGCTGAATGTAATCTGTTTGGTCCGATAGCACTTGGACAGCTAAGGAGAAGCGTATGATTAAAATAATAACAATAGTCATTTGTGCTGCACACTCACGGTGCACTATGGTGACCAACAAGGGCAAACGGCCTTCAACAACTTGATGCAGTTCAATAAGAGGAAAACACCTGCAAGAGCAGAAACACGATTCAAGTAAGAAACAAAAAATCGAATCAATGTTTTGATGTACTCTCTTACTTTTAAAACATCAGCTGCTGCTTTGAGGGGATTCAGACTTTTAAAACGGAGGCGTGTCGGTGATAAAGCTTGGGAAAAGACAAGAGAAACGGGGAGATGATAAATTCAACGGAATTGTGACCTCTTTTTTGAAGCGGCAGGTAAAACCTGATCCTGAGGAAAAACCCTGAGTAACAACAAAGACAAAAAAGTAATTACAGTGATAATACGGGCTGATATTAATTAACTGTTATTTTTGTTGACAAGACATATTATCAAAGTAAACATACCATTGTTGTCATTTTAACTCTAAATTAATTAATGCAATATAATATGGTTTAACAATAATGCCAAATTAAAGCAACAAAATAACATGACCCATTATAGAGCAGTCATGTCAGGTGGTGAAGCAGTTTGTTCATTGTTCTGATGTCATTATAATGATGGAGTGTCAACAGGCGCTGCTGTTGTCATTTTAAGGTTCAGATGTGTTTTGTGGCTCCAGACAGATTTTTTTGGTGGCCGTGGTGGGCAAAATGGCTCTTTTGATTATTTAGTTTGCAGACCCCTGGTGTAGGTGAAAGTCTTTTTACAACTTGAATGCTTTATTTTCACATGAAAACCTTTGGGAAGTGACTGATAGGCAGAAAAAAGGCTCTTATACACGTGTGGCATGGTGAGTTGATGGTCGGATAATGTGATTTGGCATTGAAAAAAAAAATTCAAATTCATTCAAAAGATTATTTTTGCTTTAATCCCTGTGGTATGTCCTCTCTTTTTCGACTGGACTTTTTCCAAGGACACACTGTCCTTACTTTTCTGGAGACATGAGGCTGTCAGGCTGAGCTCCGTATGCTCAGAGTCTGGAGGAGCGCCGGAGCTTCCTGAGTCCACAGGTTCAGTGACATGAATGTTTCTCTGAATCTGTTTTGCTGGACATGGACCCTCCTTGGATTCATTTTGGTTAGCTCTCTTCTCTTCACATCTTTTCGTTTACACTTCCAACATGCATCGTGCTCCTCCACCACATGTCTTGGAGTCTTTATTTTTCTGGACTATGTTTCATTTCTGGATTATACCACAGAGAAATTCACGGAGGACCAGGGGGACTGACTGTTACGGTATTGCAAAGGAAACATGGATTTTCTGAACAATGGAAGCAAGAGGAGAAACCTCTCCTTGGATAAAGAATGATCTCAAATGCTGAGTAACAAGAACTCTATTTCTGTGATGACAGAATTAAACTTATTTGTGTACTTTTGCTCTATTGTGTCAAACCCTTTTGCATGCAGAGCAGTTCAACAAAACACTGGACAGTGCTTTATACTGTGATCCAAGTAATGCAGAAGACCGTTCCAGGGTTTGGTTAAGCAAGTTTACTCACTGTCAAATTACTAAACTGCAGTTTAAGCATCAACTTGTTTTCAGCTTGTCATGTGATAGCCAAACATCACGTATACCAAAGATTCTCAACAGCTCTCACATGGACACATTTGCTTCTGTGCTATCTCTTCAACAAAAGAGATTAAATATTATTATTGCAACATCTGCCTAACATTTGTTTCTGTCTTATTTGTCCGTATTTGGTACGAAAACAAATGTGGTTCAGACAGCCTACCAGATCATAAAGAGTGCAGTGATGAGTGAGGGATTCAGCATTAGTAATGAAGCAAAGGGATGCACGATAGACTGAATCAAGAGTTCGTAAAACTGATGAGGATTCATGCATGTACAAAATGCCACCACAATCGATCACTGACAGCAAAGTAGCTTCAACAAGTTTTTTTTTAGCAGCAGAGTTAAAATAGGACTTATTTCTAAAATGAAAGCCAATTTTCACCTTGAGCTTGCTAACAAGTTTTCTAACATGTACATTAAAGACAACTGAATAAGCCGAATCAGACCTGACAACAAATGCCCAAATACATGTAGAAGGTCACCATTTCAATGGGTTTGCCATCAGTGGTAAAAACATTAAAATTACTTTATTGTTGTAAAATGTGATTTTGAGAAAACCATGAACATAGTTTTTGTAACATTTAAAACTAATTCTACATCTATAAGAGCAGTTTGTAAGAAATTAAAAGCCTCCTGGAGCTCTTGTACAGCTTTATTGGTGGAGGTAGCCTGTGTGTAGATGACCATGTCAGCAGCGTAAAAATATGTTTTTGCCGCGATGTCTTACCCAGATCGTTTAGGAAAATAGAAAAGTAAATCCGCTAGCGGCAGTTCGTGGGTTCAAACCTTTTTGACTCTTTCCAAAGGCCAAGACCCTCATTGTCTGGGCCTATGGACTTTTTGTGGTCAAGATCTTCCAGAGCCTTTAAAACCTTGATAGTTGGGATAGGTTTGAAATCAAAGACATCCACACTGTCATTATGTGCAGTAGAGTCAAAGCTAAGGGTAGACCATTTTGCATTAGAATTGTCAAAATTACTTCCTGCGTGGATGTAATGTTTGTTTAATTTATTTACATTGATATTTTTAATACATTTAATCTGAGCCTATCACTATGTGCTCAGGAAGGCTTGAAGCAACATGTGACCCTGACAAGGATTTAACTAACTTCCAAAGTTTTGTAGGGTTATTTAGGTCTTCTTTGACTGAGTTTAGATAAAACTCCCATTTAGATTTAATTATCAATGAGATATATTTATTTCTCAGTGCTCTAAGTAAAGTCCAGTCAGCAGGAGACTTGACAGCTGTGCTGTTGCCCAACATTTATTTCTTGCATGAATTAGCTTCGAGAGGCTGTCTGAAAACCAAGAATTTTCTCTTCCTTTGACCCTAAACTTTTTAACAGGGACATGTTTATTTGAGATTGGTGAAAAGATTGAACTAAAGTATTTCCAGGCCAGGCCAACTTCTGTAAACTGGGGGACTCTGCTAAGATCAGTATTGTATAAATCATGCAGGAATGCCTGCTCCTCAAAGTTTTTAAAACATCTTTTAAAAATATAACAGGGTTTTAACTTAGTTTTGTTTTTTGTATTCCTGACAGGCAATTACACAGTGATCACTGACATCATTGCAGAATATGCCCACGAGGTATACTTGTGAGACAAATTAGTTATAATCAAATCCAACAAGGTAGATTTATCTAGTTTTTATGATGGAGCCTTGTTGGTGAATTTATGAGCTGCACGAGATTTTAAGAATTGCAGAGGTCTTTAACATGATCTGAGGTACATGAGAGCCAGTCCCAGGTAAAATCTCCCATAAGGATGAATTCAGAGTTATTCAGATCATGAGCCAGGATTGTTTTTTTAAAGGATGTGTTAGCACTGCAAGGTTGGGCAAACAGTTTCAGAAATGCCTTGGTGGAGGGTTTTGCCCTTGAGCACATCCTGTTTTTGTTTTTGCCTTTTTTTTGTATGGTTCCTATAAAATGTGTTTGTAGATTATTTTCACATCTGTAATCCAGTCGATAGGAGGGGGGGACTAGATGGCAGCTGTTTTTCTATCTTGCCAGGTAAGACCACCTGGGATCCAAATGTCACTCACAGGATTACCTGGCCAAGAGGTCAGCAGCACACAGCATAATGAAGTCCACAGGTTACAAACAAGAAGTTTCAGCAGACAATGATTTAATAATGTGCAATTACTTTTGCCATCAAGGTGCAGGAGTTGAGCCACAATAACTAGAGAAACACTGTTCAATAGTCTACTGCTGTTGGTCCTTTAAGACCAAACAAGAAGCTTCAAGTGCAATGAGATCTGACAGTTTCACCTCAGTCAGGACAGTGTCAGTTCAGTCCAGACTGGAGACACTGAGAATATGCTGTTGTAAGTACCTGTTTTGTCCGGCAGGTGGCGCCAGAGATCAACAGTCTTTTTTTTAACACAGCCACAGGTGAGCGCCTGTGAACCCAGACTGTCACATAGTTTTGTAAAAACTTTGAGTTTATATTGACAGAGCTTTGAGTAAGAGAGCTGTAACTGCTAACACACACTGTCAGAGGATGAAATATTGAATATAAATATAAAATACTGAAGATGACAGCCTTTCATAATTGTTCAAATATTCATTTTCAATAAACTTTTGGTCACCTACAGACAAAGAGGTGAAGAAGGCAGGACTTACCAACCCTGCTCAGGCTTGTGGTCATGTTAACTTTACCCCTAATGAAGCAGAACCTTAAATCAGGATCAGATAAAAACATCCAGGCTGTGAAACAGTCGTACAAGTGACATCTGATTTCTGCTGTGAAACAGTCATACAGCTGACATCTTATTTCTGATAAAGGGTGCTTCAGGGGAGGTCTTCACTCTGCAGAGACCTGGAGCCTCCTCAGCAGATCTGGCTCCTCTGATGCTGCACACCCTGAATAAGCCGAATCAGACCTGAACCTTGCTGCCTGCCCGGAGGACCACAGCTTCCAACCACAGAGCACAGCTGAACCGCTAGACCATCTTCACCTCTGTATTTACATATTTGAACCAAACTGTTAAGGTAGATGTTGCCTGATATCTGCTGCTGAGAGCCTTGTAGTCATGTGTGCTGGGCCCTGAAGTCCAGGTCTGAGTCCGGCCACATTCAGCAGGACTCTGGTCACACTGCTTTGTGGTGTGAATCAAGAATGGCCTTCAGCGATGGGTGGTCACTGAAGAACTGCCTCCTGCTGAACACCTCCAGGACCATGGAGGTGGTCTTTGACTTCAGCAGGTCTAAGCCCCGCTCCAGCCCATCACAACCAAACAGAAGACCTGAAGCTGAAACAAACTTAGTCCACCCCAAAACTGATCCATATGTTTGTTTCTGCAGCATCGTTGATAAAAGCTTTTGGTTACAACCAGCAGAGCTGATGAGATGCTGAAAATCTAACACAAGCAGCAGTTCGCAGGCTCATGATCTGGACATCTGACCACGTCTGTGTCTAACCCTAACTGAAGGACATGAGTCCCTGCTGTCCTCCTGACTCCAGTCCACAGTCTTCTTCTCTGAGCACAGGATGGGCACGACTGGTGGTTCAGGGTGACATTTGCTGTGGCGTCAGTTTTGGCCTGGGCAGACGTTCTCACTGAACAGCTGGACTTCAAAGAAAATTTGAGATGTTGCAGTCTGATCCAGCCATTGGGGCGCTGCGTGCCTCGCTGCATAATCAAACTCCATGTTCCTGAGAATCCGTCTCTCTGATCCGTGTTTTTCTTGGACTCGAATGATGCCACAGAAGCCTCCGTCATCCTCCGTCATCCTCTGTCATCCTCACAGGACTGCAGCTCCTGCTTGTGTTCAGACTTGAAGCAGAATCGGGAATTATGGCACAGAAAGGATGTTTGCTGCTGATTGTTAGCAGCTCTTCTCTGGATTCAGCAGTGCATGGTGTGTTTTCCCATGAGCCTTTGCAGTCTGATTAGGCTGCTTGTGTACATTGCTGAATTTTTCATTGGTGTACAAACGTGCTGAACTCAATTACACCTACAGAAGGATGCTCCTGCGGCAGGCTTGGCTGTGAGGCTTGCTCCGTTGACACGAGGCAGAAAGAAGTTTCCTTTAGAATTTAAAGCAGGACTCCTCTGATATGCTATCGCCTTTCATGTGCAAATTAAAACGGCTGAAAAATCTCTTAAATGGCCATGGGGGTGTTGTTTGAGCACTGAAACAGGAATGGAAATTGTTTATTGCGCTCTGTGGTGAGGAGGTGTGAAAGTTTCTGCGAGTGTTTGTAATGAAGGGAAGCTCCTGACGCTCACAGCTCCATATTAACACCACCAGAGGATACAAGACCATCGGCAGCCAGGAAATTCATTCTCTGAAATGAAAGAGAAATCCAATTTCCCCTGTATATTTCTCATTTGAATGTAAATCAAGAGGCTGCCTTTCCTTCCTGTTTGGCTCTCCCTAAATTGGAGACATGAAAGAAAGTGTCAGATTCTTATCCCGCCATCTTTCAGGATGCGATAAGAGCAGAAATGTAAGTTTCTAGACTTCACAGAGATAAACATTTTACATAATGAGGATCTGGTTTCAGACCTGAAGAAGTTCAAACATGTGCCAGGTCTGTTCAGAGAAAATGATTCATTACTGGATTTTTCATTTGAGCTTAAAGTTAGAAGGACATATTTACAGAGAACTATTGGGTAACTCCAGGACCTTGGAATCATGAATATTTCAGCACTTTCAGCTTCCTTTTTCCAAGCCTGGAGGATTTTTCAGTGAGGAAAAGCATTCATTCTCTGCATGCCCGTTTCCCCAAAGCCAGCGCTTGGGGTTCAAACTAAAGGACTGCATCAGAAACGAGATCCCACCATTCCCCCAGGACCTAGCTGAAAACTCATGGGAGTGGATGGTCTTAGTGTTGAGAAGATCTCTGTGCGTCCAGAGTCTTACTGTCCAGTCGTGCCAACTGGGTTTTTCTTGTGGTTTTACCCTAAAGTCATGAATCATCCCGGGGTGTCCCTTTAGTGACCCACTAAAGTCTCATTCATAATCCTACAGGTCATAAGTGAGACCCGTCCCCCTCCTGTAGACCAGGTTGTTTGTCCCCGGCCTGCTGTGGCAGTAAGAGGGCGGGGGGCGTCCCTCAGATGATTGCCTGTATCGACTGTATTGACTTCCATCCTGTAAAATTACGCGGCGCTGCTCTTTTATTTGACACCCTGTCACCTGCAGTGATAGAAAGCCGTCTGAGCCTCCCCGTTGATCTGCAGCCAAACATTACACCTCAGACCGAGCAGCAAATTCTTCATCACACCACATCCATCAGGAGACGTCTAATAAAGCTCTGTGTAGCTTCATCGCACCTTCGTTCTCTCAAGGACAGCAAGACGCCGCCGCAGACCACACGTAATCAACAAAGCAGGAAAAGCAAAGGAGCACTTGAGGTGACGAAAACACTTAACACTCCTGAGCCCTGCAGCACTGAAAGCTTTAGCATTAGCTGTAAGCTGACCTCAGCTTCACTGAAGAGCTGTTTGTATGAGAGCAGAGAGGAAAACAGATGACAGCACAAACATTCAACTCTGTCCAATCCACCTTTTTACCTCCAGTGGTTTTCTACAATTATTTCAATAATGCCACAGGTAAACACTTTCATTCCTTTGGCATTTCATTAAGAGTGGCACGGTGTCCTCTCTCTCTGTTACTCGCTGCTCGGCGTCCCAGCCTGGTCCCAGATCACCTTTTGCTTTTGCTGGTTATTAATGTGGCTTTTTGTTTGCTTCCTCTCTGTCTCCTCAGATGGAGACAGATGAACATTCATTATCGTCAGAGAGTAACAGAAGAAGAAAACGCAATTCTGCTTCTGGGCACACGTGAAAACCCTGTGACTTATTCAATCATGTGAAGGCTTTGTTCTAACATGGAGAAGCCAGCAGGTCTGAGGGTGAGCTGGATTCATATGAGGAGTAATGAAGTAGGTCCTTCACTCAGTGCGATGGTGATGCTTCCAAACAAATGTTCATTATGGCTCCATTTGAGAGGGAACACATGCAGGGCTTCACTGAGAACAATAATGAGTAGGAGGAATTTATTATTTTCATCATTCATATGCAAATTAGAACTTACCCTCGAGAAGAACGCTCTCCTCTCCCATCTCCACTTAGCTCGGCGCTCTTGGCAGGAAAAACATCAACATCCTCCATCAATTATGTGGAGTGGTCCCTTCACCCTGATCACCAGAGGAGAGGCTGAGCTGACAGCTTTGTTATGGGAGCACGCAGATGGGTCGGTGTGTCGGTGGAGAGGCGGTGAGGACCCTTGAGGTTTGATGAGGAGGCGCTCGATAAAAGCCAGAAGAGAAACGTCCTCCAAACTGTGGACCAAACCCAAACCATTTAACAAATCAATACGTCTCTCCCCAACAGCACGCCGCCTGCAGCCTCTGCTACAGACAGTGTCACATAGCCCTGCAGTGCAGCTGGATCCTCCTGATTCAGTGTTTGTAATCAGATCCATCTGTTCAAGCTCCAATCAACGATGACTGTGAGTGGCCCAAAGCGGGACGGCCCAATCAGAGTCCTTTAGAGAAGGAAGAGGGGGAGCTACAAGCAAGACAACAGCATGAAGTGACTGCTTAGAGGTTAGCATGGATGCTTCTTTTGCTTCAGCCCCATGCTGCTCTGGTCAGTTCAGTGCTGCTCTTTGCCATGTTGCCAATGTCTCTGCATTCATTCCACTGTCCCCTCTCTGCTGCTGCCTCAAGCCAATCAAACAGTGTAGGGGTGTGACACTGACATGTCTGATCAGAGGACCGAGGGCGCCAGAAGGACGTTCTGATGCCACACCCACAAACCACCCAGCCTGCCAAATGCAGGTGGAGTTTAAAGCACTGGTCCCACAGAGACTTCTGATAGTATTGGTCAGTGTTTTTGGATCCAGTGACTTTGTGACAACCCCTCCGGTGTTGCAGGGAGCCGTTTCTCCTGATCAGTGTGTGACGCTCCTCTCAGTGCACAGACACATGCTGCTGCGAATATACACAGTGCATGTTATACAGAGGGCTGCACGGTGGGCAGCGGGTAGTGCACATGCCTTGTAGAAAGAATGTTGCTGGTTCGATCCCAGTGTCGGTCAGGGTCTCTGGTTGGACATTGCATGGTCTGTCAGAGAACAGTATAGATGATGGATGTTTTAAGGTATCATAGAAATCTTACCTATTCACACCCTTTAAGCGTGAAGTTGCACATATTGTAGTTTTATAGACACCTGCCATAAAGCATCTTATTATGCTGTAAATGATGAACTTAAAGGATATGTCTCTGCAGGACCACACCAGAGGGAGTGCTGCTGTACTGAGCTGTGAAAAGTGGACTGAACTGTAGTTTGACGGTCACTTGAAAGGAGCAGAATCAGTTTTTGAGTGTATCTTCTGTACAAGTCTCCTTAGACAGGATGTTTGTGAAGATGTGTGATGAGTTATGTTTGGTAAAAATCACTTGAGAGTGAGAGACGCTGTTCAGCAGAGCGTCAGTGTGCCCGGTTTCAGCAGAAGTCTTGATCTGGACCTGTAGCAGTTTTCTGGAGGCTGTACAGTGTCATTAACTGTATTTGTAAAGTTCTTAATAAAGGTGTATTGGAGGTCAAACTGGACTTTTCCAGCTCACTGCAGTTTAATTTTTAGTCTTTATTCATTAATGAATCCAGATTTGATGTATTGACAGTGTGTGCTGTGATAAGGGCGAGCTGACTCTCTGCTCTTCAGAAGGAAGAATTACTTATGAAATATGATTCACTGCATCCTTCTGAAAAGTCTGTTCCTGAAGACTCTGAGCTTTTTAATATTAAAGCTAAAAATACCTGACGGCAGAGGTCATAACGCCCCACAGAAACATGAAGTAACCAGAATGCAGCTGCATCTTCATGGTGAGTCAATTCAGCCACTTGGAGTTTGTCGTCTTTTCTACAGATGAGTCACTGCACAAAGAGAGAATAGACATTTTTATGTTTGATTGGTTATTACACTGCAGTCACATATAACAGTCATTTGTCTTTTTTCGTCAGGGTACCATGGAGATCAAAACTAAATCTAAACTCAATAATCGGTGAGAGACAGGGACATGTGAGGGGGTCTGTATGTTGGTTTGTGTGCTTGTTAAAGAAGCTTTGGCTCTATTTTTCTGCTGTTATGTGTTTTTTATGTCCCTCTTGGCTCTTCATGCCAAAGGTTACAACATTCAGTTCATGTTCATATTAAGCCACCCCGAGTCTAACCTTCAAGCCGCTCCAAGAAACCCATCAGATTAAAGAGCTGCAGGGTCGGAGCCTTTGCTGCTCTGGTGTTATGTTGGCGTCATGCTTTATTGAGATGAAGCTGCCTCTGTTTAGCAGGACAAGCTCTTGATTATTTTAACGTTGTATTTCCTCTGGCACAGCACAGCACAGCACAGTGATAATGTCAGTCTCTCTCCAAGGACATTCTGTTGAGTTGGGATTAGGGGGTGTCGTCCTCAGGTTTTTATCCGTGTAGTCGTCACTCAGTTCAAAAAGGTAATAATGGTCCATGATGGCATGACACTCTAATCCCTAATCCCTCCTGTGGTAGCATGCCACAGCTAAGACCCAAATCAGAGCCATAAAGTAGGTTAGTGCTTGTGCCTCGCAGCAAGATGGTTGCTGGTTCAACTCCCCTAATCCACCAGGGTCCCCCTGGATGGATGTTGCATGTTCTCCCTGTGCCTGCATGGGTTCTCCCTGAGGACTCCAGCGTCCTCCCACAGACCAAAAACCTGCGCATGAGGTTGATTGGTTGTCTGTCTCTCTATGTGGCCCTGTGATTGGCTGGTGACAACCCCTCCTCCCCATATAGATGATGAAGTAGTTCTGGTGGAAGCTATGCGAACAACCTCTGGGCTCTTACATGCAAACACACAGTGGACTGAAAAAAGGCCAAAGCGTTGTAACAGAGGTGCTGGTCAGTTTATTTGAATGTTTTACTATTATCTAAAAATGTTAAATCTGTCTTTAAGTATAGGCAAATATCTTACATTTAAAAACAACCTTGAATCTCTATCGAAGAAGTCCATCCCTAAAGATTTGGAGTTAGGAATGATGTTGACCACCACAGCATTTTTTTAAGTTGCTTTAAAGTCATTGCTGAATAATTGACTTGATTTCAGGAAACCTGAGCCATGGAATCAGCAGAGAGAGCCGCGGCAGCGAGGCCTCCAGGTGACCAGGAGCCCTCATGTCTCAGTGCAGCCCTTCATCCCATTCCAGCGGTTTAAAATGTGAGTAGCAGTTAGCTGAATATTTATTCATACTGGGAGCTCTTGCAACCCTTAACATGATCTTTTATGAAATATTCAGAGCTCATTGGTGTGGGGACCGGGCAGGACCACAGCAGGAGCTCAGACCGCTGATTGGGTGACAGAGTCCTGCTGTGAGGCTGACGTTAATGGGTCCCCTTCATGCCAGGTTAGTGTGTGATTATGGAGCAGGCAGGTTAAAAGTACGCTAATTATCAGTTAAGGGAGAACCGTTTGTACAGGGTGAACTGTTAACAAGTACAAGGGAAAAGCCAAGACTGTCAGCTGGCCTGGTCATGTGACTGATGTGTTCACCCTATAACGACTGCACATGGTTGGAAATGAGATGATGTTCAGCTCTGGTGTTGATGAGGAGTGCTGTCATTTCCCATTCGGAGACTTTGGATGTGTTTCACGGCGTTGCTCTGTTGAATTGATAGCGTTTTGACCTTCTCCTCATGACTGAGTCTTTGACTTCACTGAGATAGGATATTATGGGGAGCCTTCTCTGTTCGGCTGCAATGTTTCTGACCTGGTGGACCACGGAGGGAAAAGAGAAAAGGAAAGTGTGGGGAGGAGGAGGAGGAGGGTCGCCACCTGCTCAGACTGGTTCACTGTCCCGCCGGCAGTTTCACAGTTCCTGAGCATAAGCAGCACTGTAGACTCTGAGCAGGATTTTCAGGAGGTCATCAGAAGAAGATGTTATTCAGACGCACAGGATGATCTGAGGGAATTTAATCATCTCCCTTCATTGTTGAACCATTAAGGTAAAATAATCTAAACAGTGCAATCAGAAGTCAGCAGGTCGTCATTTGACCTTTGAAAGCAGAAAGAAGTCAGATATGAGGACAAACTGAGTGGGCCGAAGGTCTGCGAGGGCCATGCCAGTGCAGCTCTGATGGCGTCTAGCAGGCCAAATATTCCTCCAACTGTGTGTTTGGGTGGTGTTTGTTGTAGCAGAGCTTTGGCTGTCAATGCAGCCTGCTCAGTGCCGTTGGAAAGGACAAACATGCAGAGGGTGCCAGCCTCTCAAATCACAGCCTGACTGAGGGAGAGGAGCTCGTTCACTCTCACTCATCCATACGTTCATTCATGCAGTCAGGTCACCAGAGGAGACTGGAGCTAGGTTTAGGGGGCGCTGATGTTAGGCATGTCCTGGTCAGCTTTTGGACCATGTTCCCGATACAGTTTTAAATGATTAGTATCTTCATATTCACATATAGATAGACAGCACGCTGTTTTTATTTGTCTGTGTTTGTTTGTTCACCAAAGTCGGTAAAGAAAGTAAGATTCAGGTTTAACGTGATATCTGCTGAAACGCTGACTGGTCTGCAGCTGCAGCGCCTCAAACTGAACCAACTGACCGCTCTCTATCAGAACCAGCATCACCACCTCAGTCCGAGCAGCTCACACGGGCTTCGCTGAGCCTTGGCCGCCCACTGTCCTGTCCCGGTTCACCACTTTAGATCCTGAGCCCTGCAGACCGGGAGCACCCCACACGCTCTGACCCACTCCTCTAAAGTCGCCCAAATCCCTCCCACCCTGTCCCAACAGGTGACTGGTGGAAATGATGTTCACCTCGCCTGTCAGTGGTCCTGATGTCCTGCTGATGGACGTGTATTCAGACTCTTATCACTGTGCAAATCAATATGTTTCCACACCACTTACATGTTAGCCACAGGGCAACTATGGCTACATCACTTGCTCATCTACAACCTGCTGCCATAAAGCGTGCTAAACTAACGAAACTCTAACGCTAAACTTTTGTTTAGCTAAACCTAAACAGAAAGTCAAAGTACACCAACCAAAACTCTAACAAGGTCGCAAATCAAAATCTCTACTTAAGAAAACAAAAACAAACTACAAACACTAAGAAACACTGGGGACTTCTGGAAATACTGGAGAGATGAAGGAGAAAACTCTAGAAGAAACTCAAAGTGCAAAACCAAAGTCACTACAAAAAGATACAACAAAAGATCAACTAAAAACTAAAGACACAAGGAAACACTAGAACCACTGAAGCTCAAACTATAAAAAATAAACTAAAAAAACAGGGAGAAGGAACAGAATGAAGCTTAAACAAAAAAGGCTTTATTGAAAAACTAACAAAAAGGGATCAGAAAACTAAAACTAATCCTTTACAAAAAAGGTCCAACATACAAAACAACAACCTCAACAAAGACTCAAAGAAAAACAGGCTCAACAAAGAAAGAAAAACCCTAGAAACTAAACTCAAAGTACAAAACAAGATCACTACAAAGTCCAACCAAAAAACAGAAACTATCTACCAAAACAGGAGGAACACTGGAGAAACACAAACTACAAACACACTGGAGACGCGAGACTTACTGAGGGAATGTGGCATGGGAGATGAATGACCCAACCAGACAAAGAGGAACGGGGATTTCAAAATAAAACAGGAAACACAAGATAAGATACAAAGCCTGTACACAAAATGGGTAACTTAACCAAGATCAAGAACAGACCCAAGAAAGCAAAAAGGAAACACAAGAGGTCTAAAGAAGGAACACAATACAAAATAAAACAGAACAAGCCATATCATAACACTTGATGCTCAGTGAAGAGGCTAAAGGGCTCCAGCAGCACTGCCCCTGTAGGGAGAGCGAGCTGAGACCACCTGTAAGGCTTGCTGCTGTGGTTGGGTTCAGTTATTTCATATGAGTGTGTGAGTTTTATGTAAAAAAGAGCTGCACGCCATATTTTCCTCTTTGTTGGCACAATTTTAGGATGCAGCAAACTGATGCGTGTCCTTCTGCCTGTGTGCAGTGATTCAGCCGATCTGCTGCTTGGCTGTGTGGACTTGTGCAGACTCCTCAGCAGAGGAAACTAACACTGTAAAGTGACGTCCTTTTCATCAAAACCTCCTCCTGCAGCTCCATCCAGACCCCGTATGGAGATGTTTGTCTACTGTCCTTCGCCCTTCACTGTCAACTCTCCCTGTGGTACATCCCCACCAGTGAGCCAGCGTCTCTGTGTCAAAGGTAAATTTGACTAAATGGGAGAAATCCGCCTGTCAGAGGACTTCCTGATCCAAGCTGAGCAGAGAACGCTTGGCGTGTAGCCGACAGTTTTTCGGTCTAGTTATGCAAAGTCATCATGTTTTACTGTTTAGTGTGACCTGATGACGTTCTCACTGACTGATCCTCCGTCTCACAGTAAACAGCGAAGGCAAGTGGGGGGGGGGGGGCAAGGGTCACTACACACTAGACTCATCTGCAGATGTTTGTATCATGAACAATGGCAAAGCAACCCAAAAAAGCAGATGAGGCAGGTCCAAAGTGCAAAAATCAAGGTTTAATAGACAGTCCAGGTTCAGTTCACTAATGCAGGTTCTCATACAGGCAGAGGTCGGTAACAGAGGTGGAAGTCAGACTAGCAAGGTACAGTACACAAAAAATCATCAGAGAAAAGCAGAGGTATGCAAAAGGGCTAAGGCAAAAACAAGGTCTAGAACTAAGAGGGTTGTGATCAGACTGTGACTAAAGAAGAACGCCTAGAGAGTGACTATACAGTGCAAACAATCAACAAGACAGGGGAAGACTTGAGGGTTAAATACAAGAGGAGATTGGGGGTAACGACAAACAGCTGGGGATGAACAATCAGGGAGCAGGTGTGACAAGCCAGAACAGGAAGTAAAGCCTAGGAAGACAAAAGAGACAAAGTGAGTTTCAAAATAAACCAGGAAGCACGCAGACAAACATAAAAGATGAACACAAACAAGGTAACTTGACTGAAAGAGCAGGATCATGGAAGTTTGGTTTAGTTGAGAGCCTGTGGTGCTGAAATTTTATAAACTGTATCTTTAGTGAAGGTGGGAAATGGTGTGAAGGGTGAGAAATTCCTTGAGATATGGTGCTCATGAGCAAAAGAGGATCACAAGGCTCCTTGACCTTAGCCTTTGACCTTGTAATTTCAAAACCTGATCAGTTTCCCGTTGAAACAGAATGAACTTTTGCACCAAGTTTTAAGAAAATCTGTGAACGCGTTTTTGAGATGAGCTTTCGCAAGAATCAGACTGAAGGATCGCCTCAGCCTCCACAGACGTGAAGGAGTAAAAGACAAACGCCCCTTTAAGTGACGTTCCTCCAGGCACATCTGGTTTTTATTTTCCAGGCAGTCACCGGTACCTTCGTCTGAATCCCTCATTGTGCCCCCAAGATTTGTCCCGAACACAAAAGCATAAGCTCCATCATCACCTCAGTAAATAACAGAGAGAGATAAATAATTAGGGTGCAGGGGATCGATTCCAATTCAAAGTTTCTGACAGGCTAATGGATGGAGTTAAAGTTGGTGGTGCTGATGTAAAGTGCGGGCGGTGCTGCCGCTGAAGGTAAAAGCTCCACGCTGCTGAGATGATCCACTGCCTTCTCTGTGATTGCAAATCTCCTGATGTATGGAGGAGATGAGGGAAAGTATTGACTTAACTCACACAATCGTCGCTCTCATTGTGCACCGCAAGGCCTCTATTAATCTTTCATTGCATCAGAAATTTGTTCTCTTTTCAGAGGTGGAAGGAGGACTTCGTGTTTTATTCTTCACAAGTGTATAGACCTGTTAAAAGTCAAACTCCTGCCGTCCAAGTCAAACTTAAGTAAAGAAGATCCAGGTCATTTTTTAAATGTGCCAAAATATTAGAGAAGAAGCTGCTCAGTCTGCAGAGGCCCTGTGTGACTAAAACTTCATCTTGCTGAAGGATTGTTAACGCTGATGCAACTCTGAGTAAGGCTGGCAGACAATTTTTAATCATGACAGATTTTGAAAAATGTGGAAGGCTTCAGGTTTAGGAAAGTCTGGGATCATTTTAGAGTGTAATTGTCCACATATGAACACAAGAGCAACCTTTCCCCAAACTGAAAAGTGTCTGTCGTCCACCAAAACCTTAATACAACCATGACATGAGTCTCAGTTAGGGTGGGGCAAAGTGGCTTAAAAATCAATCCCTGATTTTCCCACACAAAACTTAAGTTTTTCATCTGATTTTTTTCTTCATTTTGATTTGGAAAAATCCTGCCTTTGCTTTTTTACTAACTTTGTGGGTGGTGGGCATCTGTTGGGGCTTTAAAATCAACCTTGGGGGGGCAAACAGAAAGTAATTGAGAACCGCTGCTTTAGTGCATCAACACCTATATCAATATAAAGAATCCTGTCTGAACTCATGTTCTGTTTGAAAATACATGCGTATCCCCAGTCCTAAGCTCCCTGATGGGGCGGTAGACAGACTTCTATTGTATTTAGTCAGACAGAAACATTGACGGTTTTACTTTCCACCAAACAACCAGCACACAGCAGCGTGATGTGCTCAGTCACGTGACTGACGCTGCATGTCTGCGATGTGACTGTTGTCCCTGTGATGTTAAAATAATAATAGTATCTTGTTAAGCAAACAGCTGTTTGGTTTTCATGGGTACATTTTCACATCCTGAGCGCAGGACGCTGTTTAAAGTGGACCTGCTGGTTAGAGCTGCAAACCTTAGCATAACTCTCAAATCCATCTGGAAAGAGTCCATAGAAAGTGTTTTGGGGAGGGCAGAACCTTGATAGGAATATCCTGCAGGTGATTGGATGATATTCTGTCAATCACATTCATTACAGGCCAGTCAGATAATGAAGTAGGCAGGCGCTATTGCGCTACAAAACAGGAGTCACTTCATGAAACAAACTCTTGTTAAAACATGTCAGAAGTGGAGAGAAAATGTCCTTACTATAGGGAAGTTTGTAGTGCTGATGTTTGTTCATCATTTAATAAAAAAATGTGGTCCAGATCTGATTGAACTGCTACTAAAGCTGTTAGCATCTATGCTACTTCCCTTACATGCAGTCACTTCCTGTCGTCTCATCCATACCTCCACCTCTTCCTGCTCTTAAGGGCTCTGATTGGGCTGTCCCGCTTTGGGCTGCTCACAGTCATTGTAGATTGAAGCTTGGTGAGATGGACCTGATAACAGACATTAAAATAGAAGATCCAGCTGCTGTGCAACATTAGCAAACTACTCCAGTCACTGAGATCACTCGTCATGGAGGAAGGCCGTGAAAAGCCTCGAGTGTGGTCAGTAAAAACTTTCAGTCTTTTCCAAAACGTGCTGCGAGAAAAGAGAGGATAGAGAGATTGATCAGGATCTGTATCTGTGTTTGAAAGCTTTGCTGCCGGCTCTCAGCAGTCCGGACTCGATCAGTGTCTGTTTTTTTTTATTCAGCCAAGTGGCTTCATGGTTTATAGACTTATGAACCAGACCAAAGCATCAGACTTCAGCTCTTGCGTGTTTGTAACTGTGGCTGTTTTTCCTCTGATGCTCCAAGTTGACAGTGCTGACTTTGTTTGGCAGCTAAATTGGAAAAAATCCTCTTTTTAATGTGACCCTCACAGAGAAATCAGACTCTACATGCTGTATCAGAGAGACAGGACCATTCTGAAGACTCATTCCCCTCCCTCTCTCGTGTCTGCCACTGTCTTAAGTGTCGTCTGTTGACCTCTCGCTGCAAACTTGAACTTTTAAGCAGTTAATTAAGACTTGCTCTGACACATTCAGCATTGATTAACGGGCATGAAATCCATATTCATATCTGAGAGGAAAGAAGGTCAACGGCAGTCACCCATGGATGTCTCTGAGCAGGACTTTGCATCGCCTCATCAGCTTTTAATTGATTTATTCATCTATTCATGAATTAGCGTAGCTTGTCTCCGCAGCACACACAAGTATCTAAAGCATGCAGACGGCTGATGGTTTGGTTCCCTCGTCGTGTCAGCAGTCAGCTGACTGTCTTTCTTCATCTTGGCTGCTAAAGGTTCAGCTGACGGGGAACATTAGTCCTTAATGAAGAGGCTCTGACGGAAGATTGTTCAGTTAGATTAAACAGACTGGTTCCCCCAACAGAGCGCAGAGATAATGTCTGTAATCAGGCGTGCGGCGAATGTGGAGGCATGGACGGGTCTGCAGGGCTGTGCTCTCTGACTGGACTCCACATGGACAGGAGCTGCAGGCTGATGGAGGAACATCATGTCCTCTGACTGTAGAGTCCTCCAACAGTCATCACTGCCCACACCGGAGCAAATGCGCCGGGGTCAAAGGTGACATCTAGAGACATGCTCAGCAGTGAGTGATGGTCTTTGTTTCAGTGAGTTCACATGTTAACTGTAGAAAATATGAAGTCTGAGTGACCTCAGGGGGTCAGTAACTGAAGGGGGCTTGACGTTGCCGTCATGTTGAGGTTGACTGTTAAAGCTGGACTTCCTGTTAAACCTCCACAATATTACACCAGCCCTGCCTGACAGGTGAAGCACCAATGAAACAAAAACACACCAGCAATAAAAACAAATCAGCCCCTACAGCCGGTGCCCTTACCATGGATTTTAACAAAGTCTGTGTGCGCAGCGTTGCGTCAGACAAGATGGCGCGAGTCCTCACCCCCTGGGAGCATATTTAAAGCGCTGCACAGCAGAGTGCAGGCCTGAAGTTAGAAACACAAGATCATAAAGATCAGAAAAGACTCAGGACTTCAGGAGGTAACTGAGGGTTTACGGGATGACAGGAAGAGGAACTGTACTTCCTGCCTGACGCTGATTTGCTGATTTGGCATCGACATTATTGCCACTATTCCACTGAAATGACCCGTAAACTCTGGGCTTGTCTTCCTGTGTCGGTCAATCTGCTTGGCGGGGGTTGACGTGGAGCTGAAGCGGCTCCTGCTGAAAATAGACTCGCTGCGTTTTTTTCAGCCATCAGGCGTGGAAACAGACTGAGCGAAGAGACTTGGCGATTTGCTGTGGAGTGTGTGGCACATACAGACCCCTGTGTAGATGATTATGTGGAAACTGGGGGTTAGAAGTCTGAAGGATTCAGACCAAATGGTTTTTGAATTTGTCTTTACACGAGTTTATTTCTGGCCCGTTGAACAGTGTTTGTGACTCCCTGTGCTCCCGTCAACTGAATTTTGAACACCGGAAGATGCTGAACCAATCGCTTTTAAAGCAGCAGATGTCACCAGAATATATTTCTGAAGGTCTTACCTAAACATCTCTCAGGTATTAGATTTTGTCATGCTTATAAACCCCTCAGTTTCAGCCCTGCTCAGAACAGTCTGTTTTAATCTGAATGCGCATAAGCCATGTCCAACCATGCCCTTCTCAGGGGACATGGGGGGGTTGTCTGCCAGGCATCCTCAAACTAACTTTACACCTAAAACCAGATTCATGTCCATGTAAAAAAGCCTCTTTAGCAAATAATGGTATCCACCCTTCTCTTTATTTATGTGATTATGCCCAATAAAACATGACCTACAACTGTTTTACTGATGACATTTTAATTACATGAGATATAATTCATACTTCAGGGTAGGGATGCTCCGATCTATGTTTTTTCAATTTCGATCCGATCCTATATATTAATTTGTCTGTATCCCGATACTTTCCCCAATACCTGATACTTAAGTAGACTACACAGCAAAAAATTCAAGTATAAAAAATGCATTACCCTTTCAATTAAAGCCATTTATTAATTGCAGGATAGGCTTTAGTTCAACTAACGAGTGCAGTCAGTACAAAAGGCAACAGTACAATTGGCAACCTCTTTAAAGTACAATAACAGTATACCTACAAAAATGTGCATAGCTGCTTCTTAAAATTATATTAAACAAAATGAATAAAATACTGTAGGTCTGTTTTAGTGCAGCAGTAACCACTGTAAACAATGAAAGGAAACCACATCACTGACATCAGTCACTGTCCTGTTACCTTGGCTTGAACATCCAGGTTATAGAGCCTGGCAGTGAAAAAACTGGAAAACTGGAAAATACAAAAAGATGGCAAACTGCCAAACTATTAACAGGCACTTCATCCATCGCTTTTTTCATATTGCTTGCGTTGTCTCTCAAAACCACATGCACTTTAGACAGCGGAATCTTCCAGTTGTCCAGCATCTCTCTCATTGTGGTTTTAATCAGCTCGCTGGTGTGTGAGCCCCTGCACTGTTTAACTTGCAGCACTGCGCTGTTAAAAGCATAATTCTCCGCACTCAGCCAATGTACAGTGAGACTGATTAGCGAAATCAGGCTAACTTCAGAGGACCATATGTCCGTAGTAAAGCTCATAGCTTTGACTTCGTTTAACTGCGCTGATAGCTGCGATGCCACTCTTTTGTATAGTGCTGGCAAAGCAGTGTCTGTTAGGTATTTTGTACAGGGGATCAAATACCGTGGCTTGAGGTGTTCGATCAGGCTACGAAAGCCAACATTATCAACAACAGAGAGAGGTTGATCATCCAGTGCAATGAATTTTATCACCTTCTCTGTGATCCTTTGAGCCTTCGGACTGTCTGCGGGAAGTTTTTCACGCATCTGGAATAAATCGGCTATCCTCAGCTGCGTTTGTTGTTGTTGCCATTTGGCTTGCTCCAGCTCCTCGTGTTCTTTCGCATGGCGTCTTCGTAAATGCTTGGCCAAATTTGTCGTATTAAACGTTGAAGGTTTTTGTCCACCCCTCGGAACATCGGCTGCACATATGTTGCACTTTGCTGTGGCACTTTGTGGCATCTCAAGTGAAAAGTACCTCCAAATTAAGGACATGCTCACACAGTTTTAGCGTTAGCATCACCGCCAAACGGAAACACAGCGCTGCTGCGTCAGGCCGTGTCCACACGTTTACGGCAATATTTACCGCGACGAAGGAGAAGTCACTTCCGCCTAGTTGCTGCAAATGTGTGGATACGGCCTCATTACTAGCATGCAGCGAAGCTGTTATTTTATATGGTTGTATCGGATCGGCGACGTCATGTCACTTTCAGATACTGTCAGATACTTAATTAATTCCATATCGGAGGCCCGATCCCGATACAGTATCGTGAAACCTCTGTGAAACCTCTTCATCACTTGCTGATCAGCGGTATTGTTGCATAAATTCCCATGGCACACGAGACAGTTTGAGTAACACTGAGGACATCATCGGGGGGGATATTTTCAAACTGGCTGTTTGAGCAGACATTTTCTGAAAACCAGAGGAGAGATATTTCTCATGTTGGGGAGTTTTTTAGACGCTCCATGGACACATTAGACCATGAGCAGAGAATTTTGAAACCTTTGACTGTTTCTGCCTGGACTTCAGTGAGTTTGCTGGTTAGTCTGAGTCACAGGTCCTCAACAGTCTGAGTGAATCATGGCCCTGAATCCTGACTCTGCTCATCATCAGAACTGCTTAACTGGATTAACACTCTTATATCTGGTATTACAGTATAATAACTACATCAGGCCCATGGGACAGTCTTGTGTCAACAGTTTTTATCAGGAAGATGAAACCTGCCCTCCTCCGATGACCTGAGGTATCACCTGCTCCAGTGTTTGTCTCATACCTCAGCTCACAGGTGATGATTTATGTTGCGTTCTTGTGCTGAAGGGATGCAGATGTCTGAACTATTCCATCAGCAGTTTACACATTGTCCGTCCATCGTTTGTGTAGGCACCACGGCTTTGGATTTAATGCTCATGCTCCAAACACTTGGTATGTTATGTATATTTGATGCTTCGCTGTGCTGTGATGTCTGAGCAGCCTGGCAGTAGAGCCTCCTCTGGGGCTAATAAATGCTAGTAAAATGAGCATGACAGGGCATAGCATGTTCAAAAACAGAGAGCAAACATTATTGCAGTTTAATGATGAAATGTGATATTCAGTGTAAAGCTGTGCAAACACATCCATTACCCTTACACAGGATGGATGAGGGAGCTTTAAATGACTCCGTGTCTCTTATAGAGCTATTTCTGAATAGTGTAGAAACGTCTTTAGTTTGAAAAAGGTCACAAAAAATTAACGATCAGAATCAGGAGGCTCGTCCTGTCAATGTCAACAGCAAACAACAGACCACAGGACGATGCCTGAAAAATCAGTTTTACCTTCACCAGGTTAAAAGGCACAGCAGTGAGTGGAAGGTAGTAGGGATGGGCATTTTATCTGATGCGCAATCAGTGCATCGTGGCAAGGGTCTATGGTAAATTGCATCGGTTGGAGTGGTGTGCATCTGATTAGAAACTGGGCTGAAACCTCGATGCATCGCTTGTAAAAGCTTTGCATTGGTAAAATCCGATGTCATGTTATTAGATGTATATTTTTTAAATTATTATTTTCAGTCAATTCACTTCCATAATTATCTCTCGGCCGTTAAATTCTTACGAGTCCTGACTGCTTAAGTAGCCTTCTGTAAGTGATCTGTCTTCATTTGTTACAAGCTTCTTAATGATGAGAAGTATGATACTGCTTATGTTCTTGAAGGAACAATAAAGTTGAGTTTAATTTGCACAGATTTGCATTGTTATTGCATTGTTATTGCATCGTGATTGCATCGTGATTGCATCGTGGTAGGAAGACAAATCGTATTGTCCCGAATTGGTAGATGCTTCATGTGAATCGTTAGTGTATCGTACCGTAGCCTACATATAGAGATGCATATTGTATAGTCCTGGGGATGGAGATTTCCATCCCTAGAAGGTAGGGCTGTGTGGACTTTGTGATAATGTGAAGGAACCTTTTTAATAGGAATGCACGAAATTGTTTTTTTTGTCAATATTTTTGAACTAATAATTTTTCTGATCCCGATATATTTTGAACAGAAAGTTGTGAAACAAGAAAAACATAATTTCATTTTCTAAAAACAATACTGTTGGTGTCATAATGTAGACAACAATGAAAATGAGTTGAAGCATTTTGGTACTTTAAAATATTTTGACACTATTTCAGTCAATATGGGGAAATATGGACAATTTATTTATATGGAGTTTTTTATATCTGCAGATACCTGAAACTTTTTAAGCTCTTTTCTGCTGATATCGAACCACTAACATAGTTTGACATGCTCCTTAGTATGTTTTACGTGTCTGCTCCACATTATGGGATAGCAGGAGATAAAAATTCTGTGCCATCAGGACTTCTCCCTCTCCCCCCTGTGTACAGTGCCAGTAGCTGCCTACAGCAACAACTGGGGCTTTTTTCAAAAGTTCTCATATCTGCAGAGTTCACTGTGAAAACGAATGCTCTTGCCAGATGGACACAAATACAGTCCTCTTGTTAAAATAATGATATAAATAACTAAAGTAAGCATTGATGTGATAAGAAAACATTCAATGAAAATTACTCAGATATGTTTTGTGATTCTTTGTACCACATTGGAGGAGTAACCTAAATTTTTCAGTCAAATGTTTATAAAGTATTAATATTTATGGTTTTTACTTTTGATTTTAAGCTGTAGTATTTTCGTTGAGTTTGGTGTATCTGATTCTGAGGAATGTAAAGTGCATGTTCTCGATCACCCCTGATCCCCCTCTTTTCTCTCTCTGGTAGTTTACGGCCCTTTTCCACACACTCGCCATGCCAGCTGGTCTGCTCTGTGCCATTTTTCAGTAACTCTGCGTCTGTCTATGGTTGTGAGCCAATGGGATTAAGCTGCTGACAAAACAACGTCACACTGGTAGGTCTGTTCAGTGTTTGGTTCGTGCTCAGTGCTTTGGGTTCAGGGTGGGTGGCTGAAACCTTCCTTCAGGTCATGACATCCCAGACAGACAAGCAGCAGATAAAAGACGTTAAGATAGAGCTCAGCTGCACCCTCATGTGTCAGTGCCTCTTGTTGTTTGGTTGGATATTATCCTTCTTGGTTATTATGTTACAGCAGGTATGGCACACTGTGATTGACTGTTTGTATTTCGCTCACCTGTGCATGCTTGTTGGCCTAACAAAGCTGGTCTCAGTATTCTGACACCATGACCAGAGTCTGTCCTGAGGAGGGGGCAGCTCGGGCCTAGATTACTTCTGGGTGGCCCGACTTAGCCTTTAGCTCTTTTATTTGTGTATTTTGCTGTCTTGTAGTTTTCGCTGGTGGACAGTAATAAAAAGACTTTGATAATGTATTTTTGGTCCCCCCCTTTAATGTGCAGCCGGTTATGCTCAAACAGTCTGATGATTTCTCAGA
Source organism: Cetoscarus ocellatus (assembly GCA_037902135.1). Lineage (NCBI taxonomy): Eukaryota > Metazoa > Chordata > Actinopteri > Labriformes > Labridae > Cetoscarus > Cetoscarus ocellatus. The sequence continues at coordinate 1,273,461 of JBAMNC010000267.1, read as the reverse complement.
GAGCCGTGAAGTGCTCGGTCACATCCGTGATCTTTGACTTGAATTTTTCTAACCTCACAGTTGACATTTCTGTGCTCTGTTTGTTGATCAGCTCTCTCAGCACACACATATTTCAGCTCATCTCTCAGCACATTGAACTCCAGCAGATGAAACCCTCCCCACCTCAGTGAACATTTATCAGCATCGTTTCTGGTCAGGATTTCACGTTTGTTGTGTAACGGTTGTCGGAGTGTCACCCTAAAACAGCCCTCCCTGCTGGTGTCCCGAAGAAGAGATGTGAGCTGACAGATGCTTAACAGACAAATGTACTCGCTGCTCTTCACGGCATCTGCGTTTTATTTTTCATCTTTATTCTAGTTTTGCTTTTTTCTCTCACTTCGTCCCGTGCATGTATGGTGTAGCAGCAGGAGACTGGAGTAAAATTGCAGTGTGTCCTTGAAAGCGTCACCAAGGGCAGCTCTGAACAGTTGTGAGGAATGAGAATTAAAGTAATTGAATGTTCAGGGTCGATATCAGGCTCATTGTGGGCAGCGCTGTATAACTTTCTAATTTCTGGTCTTAATAGGATCAAAGTATGTGGTCTGAAGGAACGGGAGTTAGACTCCGACTGTAAACATTAACATTTAAATATCTGAGAGCTGCTTTATTTAACTCTGACTTTGCCAAGAGCTCCAGCTTTCAACAGTTACAACAGCGGCTGTTTACTGGACAAATAAAATAATCAAGCAGAAAAACCCTGTCTGCTCATTGATCATGTCAATTTGATCCAGAGACGCTCAGTGGTTTTGGAGGATCATCTGGAATGTACCTTTGCAAAAACCCACAGCTGTAGCTTGATGGGACTTAGCGCCCCAGATGGACCTTTCAATATATTCACTAGTCCAGCCAATCAGATAATGTAACAGGCGGGCGCCACTGCCGCGGTGTGAAGTACAGAATGTGAGCCACTGTGAAGCACAAATGGAGCCAAAATATCTTTTCTATGTAGAAAAGCTTCCTGCGATGTCTGTTTTTCATTTAAAAAAGAAATGTGGTCCAGATCTGATTGAACTGCTGCTGAAGCTGTTAGCATCTATGCTAATCTCTGTATGAGCGGTCACTCCCTGTTGTAGCTCCACCTCCTCCTGCTCTAAAGGACTCTGATTGGGCCGCCCTGCTGTGGGCCGAGCTTAGTCATTGTAGAGTGGAGCTTGAACAGACGGATCTGTGTGATCACAGACACTGAAACAGGAGGATCCAGCTGCACCGCAAGGTTAAGCTTGATGAGCATCTCCTAGAAAAGAAAACCACACTCCAGGGTTAGAAATGAACGACATAAACACGTGAAATGCAAACATTTTTGTTCCATGAGGTGAATGTGCTAAAGATAAACAGCACGTGAACACAGTACAGTGATCACAAAGTCAAACTCATTTATGATTTTAATTTTTTCATGGAAGTTCATGTACAAACTCACTCTTCTAAAAGCAGAATACTTGTCTCTCCCTTTAAGTCAAGGTGAAGATGCTGTTTAATCAGATAACCAAGCAGTGCAGCTGGATACTCTTGATTCAATGTCTGTAATCAGATAGATATTCTGTTCAAGCCTCACTCTGCAACAATTGTGCCGGGACCCACGGCCCAATCAGAGTCCTTTAGAGCAGGAAGAGGTGGAGCTACGAGTGAGACAACAGCAGCAAGTGACTGCACACACAGAGATTAGCATAGATGCTAACAGCTTCAGAAGAAATTTGATCAGATCTGGACCATATTTCTTTATTAAATGATAAACAACACAAACTTCTCTATAGTAAAGATACTTCACTTCTGACATGTTTTAACAAGTTTGTTTACGAGGTGGCTCACGCTCTGTAATGCAGTAGCTCCGGCCCACTACATTATCTGATTGGCCTGTAATGCATGTGATTGACAGAACAATCATCCAATCACCTGCTGGATTGCTTCTGAAAGTTTCTGCCCCCTCCAAACTCCTTCTATGGCCTCTTTCCAACTGGACCTGTGAGATATATGAAACAGTCCATCTGGTGTGTCGGGTCACCGATCAGCCTTGGCAGGATCCAAAAAACAACTAAACCGTGACACCTAACCCCTGAGGAGGACCAGAGCATAGGTCCTAATGGAGACTGACCCTCCAGTCCTCACACAGAGCAGGACGCTCCTCTTTAATTTCTTCTTCATATTAAATCCCTTCCTCTTGGCTTGGACCCGAACTCTGAGGATCACTGTGATATGGGTGTTGACCCGAAGTCTCACATGTTGTGATCTGAATGATTTAGGATGCTTACATTTTAAACAGATGCAGCTCATTTTGAGGAGCCCAAACACAGCACACGGAGAGCTCTTCACGCCTCCAACATGAGCGCATCTGCCACTCCACCATTAATCTGTTTTCATGCCAAATTAGGGCAAACATCACACGAGGACATGCAGCATGGAGAATATATGTAATCTACATTTAAGGGGCTCTGAGGATTATTATAATTGCAAATTGGCAACTTGGCTCCTGGGCCTATTTCCACGCAGACCCAGTTTGAGCCGATCATTAAAGGATAAATCCACTCAAAATTCATAGACCCTCTTATCGAGGGCAGGTTGGTGTCCTGCTTTTGAATTTAGACTGAATGTTATTTGGATTTCTGCATCTTTCATCAGAAATCATTCACTTTGTGTATCACTCTCATGAATAGATTATAAATATCAAGCATCGTGCTCATCACAGACAAAACAGACGATGAAAACAGCCTAAAAATGAACTTGCTTATTGAGGATGAAACAGCATAACCAGAGAGTCCTTTAGGTTTGTTTGGTTATTTGAGTCCTTCTTCAATAGAAACCCAAAGACTGTTGAATTGATGCAGTCAGAGTTCATAAAATTAAAAAGCATCCTTAATTAAGCACTCGTACTCGCCAAAGAGAAGACGCTGGATGAGTTTAAGAGTTAAAGGATCAAATGTTTAGGGCATTAGAAGGTCAAGTAGGTCACTCTATCCCTTTATAAACACAAAGGCCTTTTTTGTGGACGTCCTGTAGTGTGATCAAGTTGCACCCATCCCGACGGTCAATGACCAGTGGGGGACTGGAGGGGGGACATGTTGTGCAGAGTGTAACTCATCATGACGCAGGATCAGGGGGAGCCATGGGTTTGTTTCTAAACCACAAATAAAAAGACTTTCAGGGGCACTCACTCTGCTTTTATTCAATTCAATTCAATTCAAAAAGCTTTATTTGTCCCCGGGGGGTAGTTAAAGGCACACAGAGCAGCCACTGAATGAAAATATGTATACACAATGTTAAAAATGCTAAAATCAAGCTAAGGAAAAATAGTAAATGAACAAGCAATATAAAAAGTCCTTCCAACATAATACACAAATAATATACAAAAAATTTAAAATGAAGGAAGGAAGAAATAAAAATACTAGAAAATTTGGAGCCCTGAGTTCTTGGGACCAGCATGAGAGTGCAAACTGGGCATGAGTTTAAGGTGCATCAGATTAAATTGTGTGGATGAAACCGAGGTAGTTATGTGGCGGTGCAAATGACATTCTGAAGAACAGTGAAGAGTGCATTATTATAATATGGGTGCAAATAATACAGGTGCAAATGGCATTCAGTCCGTGGGGAGTGCTTTATGGATGTTTTACGTTGAGGAGCAGCACAGCTTTGGACACAAAGGTGGCCTTCCTCCTCTCAGTTCTGCAGGCGGGGCATCAAAGCCGGCAGCCTGATGGGAGCCACTCAAACTTGTGAAACAGGGTGTGTGAGGGGTCTTGTGCAATCCGGCCAGCCAGATTGCATGTGAGGTGTTCACATACAGACAACAGAGATCTGAGCTGTGTCCTAATTATATTAGAGCAGACAGTCGCTGTTTTCTGCAGCTGGTTTCTGTCCTAAAGGCTGACTGAATGAAACCAGCTGGTGATGGAGAAGGTGGTGATGCTCTCTATGAAGGAGTAGTAGAAAGTTCTGAGAATGTCCTGGTTTACTCTGAAGGAACTGAACTTCCTCAGGAGGTACTGTCTCTGCTGGCTTTCCTGAGAATCTCCTCGGTATTGGAAGAGAACTTCAGCAGACTCTCAAAGGTGGTGCCCAGGTATCTGTAATCCTCAACAAGTTCCACTGGCTCACCATGGATTGTGGTGGTGACTGCTGCAGTGAGCTCCCTCTACTTGTTGGAAAAAGTTACCACCATCTCTGGTTTTGCTGACGTTCAGCTCCAGACACGCATTATCACACCAGTCCACAAACTCCTGGAGGGCTGGTCCATGGGGCTGTGGGGAGTCTGACAGTAGAGACAGAAGGACTGTATCATCAGCATATTTCATCAGGTGGGTTTCGGGCTGTACGGATCTGCAGTCATCGGTGTAGAGGATGAAGAGCAGAGGGGAGAGCACACAGCCCTGCGGGGAGCTGGTTGAGTTGTGTCTTATGTCAGAGAAGATGTTGTTGACATACACTCTCTGTGACCTGTGGGTGAGGAAATCCAGGATCCACAGGATGAGCTGGTCATTCCGGTGGAAGGAGGAGGAAAGTTTGTTGGCCAGGATGTGAGGCTGGAGGGCGTTGAATGCAGAGGAGAAGTTGGCAAACAGAAGTCTGGTTGAGGTATTAGGGCAGTCCAGGTGTTCATGGAGAGTGTTCAGAATGTGTAATTTGGCATCATTGACGCCTCTGCTCTTGCGGTAAGCAAACTGGAGAGGATCCATCAGTGAGCTGGTTGCATCCACGATGTGATGTTTTTAATCCTCTCCATTGACTTCATCACAAGGGAGGGGAGAGCCACAGGTCTGAGGTTGTTGAGTACTTTGGTAGTAGTCCTTTTGGGGATGGGGATGACTGTGGAGTGTTTCTACAGCCGAGGGACCGTTTTAGTGTCAAGGGACCTCTGGAACAGAGTCTTAAAAACATCTCCCAGCTGCTGACACAGTACCTCAGAGCACGACTGGGGATGTTATCTGGGCTGGGAGAGCTAGTCTCTTTGGTTCTCCTGAAAGCTCTCACCACGTCCTTTTTCAAATCTGGTGTAGAAGGAATTGAGGTCATTTGGTAGAGAAGTACGGCTGCTACTATCCACCTGAATGGAGTTTTGGAGGGTGGTGTTGTTGTTAACAGCCACCATGTTTTTGAGGCCCTGCCAAGCTGAGTGGAGGTCCCTCTGTATGAATGTTTGCTCCACCATGTTCTTATACTGCTGTTTGGCAGCTTTAATAGCATACTTGACTTCTCTGTTGACCACTTTTTTTCTCTAGTTCAGAGCCTGTGAAGAAGACCCTCTTTTTCTTGTCGAGGATTTCCTTGAGCTCCTTGGTAACCCAGGGTGTATTGTTTGAAAAGATAGTGACAGTTTTGGAGGGGATGATGCTGTCCACACAGAAGGATATATATGAAGAGACTGTATCTACCTGTTCATTTATGCTGCTGGAGGGTGTTAGCAGATTACTCCAGGTTGTGGTCTCAAAACATGCTTGGAGAGCTGAAATGCTCTCTTTGGTCCATTGTTTAACCTTGTAAACCACTTTTTTAGCCCTCCTCATGATGGGGTTGTATGCTGCAATGAGTAGGGTGGTAAGGTGGTCAGCAGAGCCCAGGGGGGGTAATGGGACAGATCTGTATGCCTCTGAAACAGAACCATAGCATTTATTTAATGTCTTTCTGAGGCGTGTGGTGCATGTAACATACTGGTGAAAGCCTTCAAGGGCTTTTCCAGGGGAGCAATGATTGAAATCACCTAGGATGAATTTAGGTGCATCTGGTGAAATGTGGTCTAGTTTGTTTAGTGTGGACAGAATGTGTTTAGTGGCAGCGGCAGTATTAGCTTTTGGGTGGATAAACAGTAAAATGATGAAAAGCTGAGGGAATTACCTGGGTAGATACAAGGGGCGGAGGGAGACAGCCAACAGCTCAATGTCTGTATTGCACAGTTTCTCTCTTACTGACACAGTCGAGCACCAGCGAGTGCTTACGGAAAGACAAACGCCACCGCCGTGTTGTTTGCCAGTTAGCTCGTTGTCCCAATCAAGTCTGAGAGGGGTTCCAAATCCGTCAGTATGCAGCATGTTGTTACTGTTGTTCTTGTTTAACCACGTTTCAGTAAAGGCTCGAATTGATGCAGTCTTGTATTCATGTAGGTGGTTGACGTTAGCTTGTAGCTCATTCAGTTCATTGCGGAGCGAGCAACTGTTGGCAAGAATAGCAGGGGGGAGCAGTTTTTGTTTACACGTCTCCCACTTTAGTCTGGCTCTAATTCCATTTTTCTTTCCCCTTCTGGTTACCATCCGCTTACGAGTGGTGTCATCGTGATAGCCCGAGTTCTTGCGGAGAATTTCCTCAGGAATAGAGTCTGTGGTGGTATGCTGGGGGTGTCCGGTGAGCTGTAGCAGGGTAGCTCTGGAGTAGGTGATCCGGTGGCCGAATGGAGGATTGGTTCCCTGCTGCGGGCACTACTTTCCATAGCAGAACGAAGTGCAGCAGAAGTAGTGCCATAACCAGTCCTTGAGTGTCCATGGTTTGGTGGTGGTGGTGGGGGTATTCCACAAACAGCCAGAGTCCGAAGTTGTAGCGTTAACAGAGTGATAGAAAAAAAAAGGTAGCGCTAGCCGGCTGGTAGCAGAGTGGCCAAACACAAACGCTAGCCGACAGGCGATACAACGGGTTAAAAAGAGAGAAAGAAGAAGAGGCACAGCACTGAGGGCAGAGTGCACAGACAGTCATGGGCATGTAACTGTGAAAAACAGATAACAAACTGTAGTGTCTCATTTTCTCAGTAAATACTGAAAGAGCTGGCTCATAACTTCTGCGCAGGAGTGGCAGCTAAGATGAAAAACAGATGTAAAAATTTGCGCTCTCGCTCTTGAAGGAAACACGAACGCAGGCAAAGTCCACTTTCCAGAAACTTGTTTATTACGGTCACAAGGTGAACAATAACAAACGGGAGTTGCTTTATGTCACGACACCCCAAAACAACTGAAGCTCAAGTTGTTGTATGCATGTTTTATAGCAATGGGTGAGACTCCTCCCATCATCCCGAAGGTTCCAGAAGGTTCCCTCCCCATCTCTTTTCAACATTCACTTTCTTTAATTCTTAATTATAATTGTGTAATTTCCCCTCCCATAGGCCTTTATACAATCCCATGGAGTCCAGAATTTATTTGTCTTTTGCTATAAGGCACAATCAGGCATATTCTTTTCTTAATTCAATGATTTACTCAAAATGGTTGAATTTGATCCAAGATGGCTTCCCACTTAGCTCCAAATAGGTTCGTGCTTTCCTGTCCTTCTCTGGGTTTAGAGTGATCTGTACGCTGTGGGGTTGTCCAGTACATTTCTTTGAATACTTGTCCTTAGTTTAATATTTGCAACTTTGAAACATGGACTCCATTAGATATGTATTCAAGCTCATGGTGTAGAAAATAGATTTTAATTATGTTGGTGAGATCCTACGGAGCCCCTAAGGTGCCATGGAGAAAAAAAATATATAAATCGTGTGCGCGAGATAGTATTACATGCGCACGATTTATTAAAACATGCACACGTTTAAGATAAAACGTGCACTCGATTTAATTATACAGGCAAGCGGCAACAGACAGCCAGGCTCATCAGTAGATGGTGGTAATGCCCCATAATATTGTGGTCACCTGCCGGTAAAAACCATGAAGAAGAAGAAGAAGAAGAAGAAGACAGCCGGGCTTGGTTGAAGCATCCCAGTAACCAGCCAACGTTAGCTGTGTCTGTGAATGTAGGAGTGCAGGGTATGTACAGTCCCTTAGGTTATTTATCAGTACCTTAAATAAAAGCTGCACAACTTTCAAAACTCAAGCAAAGCTCGTGTCTTGCTGCCACCCGCTGAATAAGGTGGAGGGAGTTAACCCCGAAGTTAGCTACAACTTCGCCTCTGTAGCAGCAAACAAGTCCCCCCCTGTGCATCCCAGGTCAGGACACTGACTGAATCTGAGTACTCCTTCCGCCGGCTGAGCCTGTTGTCTTTTAGTATGCGCAGCAAAGTTCTCCAATTTAGGATTAATCCATCTCTCATGGCAAGAGCAGCAAGGTGGAAGTAAAAGTTAACTAGCTCACTTCTTCTCTCCATTGTGTGTGTCTGTAAACATCTGACGTCACTACAGGAAGCCGTAGTGGACAAGGACAAGGACAAGTCAAAACGTGGTAAATAACTTTATTTCGAGCGCACGTTTTAGCTAAGTATTTCTTGCGCACGTTTTATTATATCATGCGCACAAATAAATATTTTGTGCGCACGTTTTAATATATCGTGCACACGTTTTACTGTCTCGTGCGCACAATTTATTTATTTTTTCTCCGTGGCACCTTAGGGGCTCCGTAAGATCCTTATATTTACTCACATATATAAAAAATTACCTAAATATGACCAAAAACCTTCAGAGGCATAACATTTCGTGTGATACTTCTAACCACATTGTGAGATCATGATAAATTATTAAAACAATCTTGAAACATACATTCTGTGGTCATTTCTAACTATTGTAAGACCCTGAATAGTTAATACATTATGTACCCATTTCTACGTTCAGTAAGGACCTCTTAATAACATTAAATGCTGGCGTTTGATGTGTATATGCGACTAAATATCCAAGAGAATATATAAACATTATACAATGTAAATATAGGAATATTATTATGGATGATATAAAAATATGTATTAAAGGCTTAGGTGTAGTATAAGCCCAGTATATAAGGTAACCTGTCCTTGACTAATACAAAACCCCACATAGGCAAAATATGTGCCTGGTAATATCAAGAATGTTACATGAGCTGTATTTGTATGATATGCTATGCTATATGCTAATGCTAAAATAATAAAGATACTTTAGTTACTAAACTGACCAATATACCAACATTCAACATTCCATTATTGAAAGTACATAAAGAAAGAGAAATATTAAAAGTATGAGTAAAGTAAAACTCATTAATTAGTAGTGATACCAACAAGACATTGTATGACAATTTTCCACCACAAAACATATAAAAAAGAGATATAAAAGCAGAAAAAGCTGCTCTATGAGCCGCCCGGTCGACTGCTTGAGCAGTGACCTGGAAGCAGAACCGCTATTAGCTATTAGCTGCTGAAGTTGGCTGAAAGTCAACTGCTTACACGGTAACTAGTTAAACTGCTACACCTTTAAATGGGAGGAAAGGCTGTAAAAGTGAAGTTCTTTTTCAGGGTTTCAGGGCTCTAATTTTGTAGACCAGGCGCTGGCGTGGCGCACCTGCCCTGCGCTGCACCTGCGCTGTGCCAATGGGGTGTGTCCAGGGCATTTTGCAAGTTTCGTGCACGGCGCAGTCCGGCGCAGCGAGCCTCCGTCCTTCCCACCGGCGCAAGTAGCAGAAGGGGAGAATAGAAGGCATGAGTGTGTTTAACACAGCTGAGTGTAATCTTCACCAATCAAATGAACGCCTCTCCTCACCTTCAAATGCACCACGGGCGAGGCGCAGTGACAATTTCACCTCGGTGGTGAACAAGATCAGAGCCACTGTCACTTTTGCAGCAACTGGGAGAGTGCGGGGGCACCGGGCCGCGCATCGAAGGCCACGATGCGCCTCACCGTGTGGACCACCTCGCGGGACAGATGTAATCTGTTCCTGTGTCATGAATAGGAGTACAAAATTAAGTGATAATAACATTTAAACATAGCAGCAGGCTAATCCATTCATCATGCTTGTGATCCACCTGCATTCCTGGTCTGTTATTGCCAAATAGCAGAACCTTTGGGGAAATATTCTCTCCCGGTATCTCCTTCTCATCCTCCTTGCAATAATGTACCTTACTCCATCTTTTTAGATCACGTTAAGAACAGAGATTAAAACAGAGAAATATGGGCAATCAAAGGTAAATCCTTAAGACACCGGGTGACTTACATTTATTCAGAGAGCGTCTCTCTCTTTTTTCTTTTCTTTTGAATTCATGAGATGAGAGAAGCCGGATACTCCGTATCAGATGATGTGGCTGTTTGTGGTTGGCTTGAGAGATGTGAACTCATTAGTTTGCGTCACTGTTCCAGCTGCCGTCAGGTAGAGTTTCCAATAGGACAAACATCTTTGATCTGACATCAGATGTGATGAGACAAATGATATACAAATGTGCGGGTTCAGACGGTTACATTAAATAGTTGTTGCTGTGATTGTTTATTGCATTGAAATGTGCCTGACACTCTGGATACCTGCCTGTGAGGTTTTGGTGATGTATGCGCACTGTGCACCTGTCACCCAAATTACCACTGCACCAGGTGCGCTTCGCCTGCGCCGAGAATAGACCAGGTTGGAGTTGGCGAGCATTCAGCCAACCTTCCGCGCGTTTTTTTGGCATGAAATTGTCACTTCACCAAGCTGAATATGTCGACAACTCCCCCTGGTGCGCCTTCACACCCATCTCGGTGCAGCCGGTCTACCAAATTGCCAAATTGGCTGCGATGGCGGTGTTCCGGACGAAATTACCACTGCGCGGGGTGCGCCAGGCTGCGCAACCCTGCTCCATCCTGCGTTGCGCCAGAAAATTAGGGCCCTCAAAGTTGAAGCCCAGTTTGGCTTTTCCGTGGAAAAACCCTCTGCCCATGAGTCGGCCATTCCTGTCTCCAGGCCCTTTTCTTTAGAGGGTCCCCAGGTGGATCTAAGAGGAGTTCAGGCCCTATGCTGAGCTAAAGCATGAAATTTGGATGTGTCAAATAAACACCAACTGTAGTTCTCCTCATGAATTGCACACCTCACACATTGGTGTGCAAAGACCTCTTAAAAGTATGCCCTCATTGTGTTGGATAACACATGGTAGCTATCATGCACACACCTCTTAGCTCCCTGATTTTTATTTTTTTCATTAAACAATGTTTATGGTCTGTTTTTGGTTTATTTAAATGTCTTTTTTAAAAATGGGCTGAGTATGATCATTTCTGATGAGTACCCCCCTAGTAATCTGAAAGGAAGCTTACAGGCACGCAGCTAACACACAGAACGCATGTGTAATGAGAGCCTGCGTTTGAGCTGGAGCTTACAGACACGCAGCTAACACGCAGAACACGTGTGTAATGAGAGCCTGCATTGAAACCTGAGCTTACAGACACGCAGCTAACAACCAGAACACGTGTGTAATGAGAGCCTGCATTGAAACCTGAGCTTACAGACACGCAGCTAACAACCAGAACACGTGTGTAATGAGAGCCTGCATTTGAGCCAGAGCTTATGGACATGCAGCCAACGCGCCTCCAGTCTGTCTGAACTTAACTGTTGTGTGAGTTATGCAGCTCCAGATGATCAGTTTACTATAATTACAGTTCGAATGTCTTAGGCTTGTCAAGTAGACTGAGTAGTTGCCTCAGGTGCAACAGTGACTGCAGGAGCTGAAAGTCGGCATCCCAGCCTTCTAGTTGATGGACGTCTGCCTGGACATCTTGTCCTCAGCTGTTATGAGACATATTAGAGTCAAAACTTCAGCTTCTCACATAGAATACATCCTAATACTCTGCTGGTTGGCTTATAACTGAGTTTTCTTGGGCAGTTTGGCAGAATCTGAGGCAGTGTTGATTGAGTCAGTGACAGCTGCTGTTGAAGACACTTGGCCATTTGTGGAGTAAAAGTCCATGAAGCTTCACTGCTGCCTTTGAACCCTGAATGAGAAGCCTCAGTCATGAAGGCACACTGATGTTCATCCCATTCAGTTGACATGACTGAAGCTGATAAATGGGACCTCCATGTTTAAGAGCAACGCTAAGAGAAGTTTTCAAACAGGTCCTCATGTGGACCCATGCACAGGGTGCCAGTTTGAGTCCGTGGCTCTGTCTGCATTCATCAGCATCACTGTGATAAGTCTGCTGTGGCTGATCTGAGAGCTGGAGACTCCTGCTGGTGACAGGGTTGTTAGAAAGCTACAGGTGGAGGGGTCAAGGCAGCAACCGCTCGTACAGTTTATCTCGGTGCCCGCAGACGCTGAGGCTTGGATTTCCTAGCCGGAGAGCTTAGCCCCCTTGACAAATTAAGTCGAGACAGGAGACAGTTGATTATTGAATCCTTTAAAGTGTCAGAATAACCTTGTGTGTGGTCATGACTGTGTCAAGCAGATGACATTTTTCTTTTAGAAATCCGTGGGCATCATTTTTTACTCCTAAAGCCCCCTTCACACCGCCACCTCCAGTCATTTTAATGAGGGACGGGCGGCAGACAGGAAGTGGTTTTGACCGCAGCGTCACGACCCAGAATCAGTTACTGGTTGAACACGAACAGATTTTGCCCTGCTGCTCAAAGTCCAGCGTGTTGAACCAGCAGCCAATCACATCAAAGGAGGAAGAGAACCCAGGAATAGCAGGCTTCGCGGGTCAAAGCAAACAATGGAGGAGCTCATCAACACGGCTTTACCTTCGTATAAAGATATTCAGAAGAAAAACTGGGCATGGGACAACATTTCTACTCAGTGGTTTTGGGGGAGGGAGTGTTGTGAAGGACTTTTGGGCAGGCGCTGCTGTGACATTCACCGTAACACCCCCATGTCACTGCCGCCTCATACCATACCCTCGTACCCTACGCTTGTACCGCGGCGGCAGCAGCTGCTTTAAAGACACTCTGAATTTCGGGGGATTCTGCTGGCAGGGAGGCACCTGCATGAAGCTGGCCCCCCACCCCAAGCAAAATTTCGGGAAAATAGTCTGCTTTGTTTGTGCTGGTTTGTGCTGTAAAAACTTGCTTTTGTGCTGCTACAGTTTTTAAGTTATTAAATATTATTTTATAGGTCGTCCAGAGTTCACCCAGCCCCCCATTTGCTCCAAATGGCCCCGAAATGGTACAGTTCATTTGTGCTTCGTTTGAGCTGGTTTGGGCCGTAAAAACTTTTGTTTGTGCTGCTATGGTTTTATAGATATTACACAACTTAAATTTCTGGAGATGACGTCAAACCCCTCCTTCACGGTGCCTTAAAACACTTTGTTTGTGCTACTACGGTTTACTGATATTATTTAATTATCATGCAACTTCATTAAGCCCCTGCCATGTCTTTTTTCCCCTTATATTTCTTAATTAATAAAAGGTAGTACACTTGTACTGGATGAGCATGGTTGTTATTCCAGTGATTGCATCTCAGTCGTGATGGCGCATTACCTGGTCATCATTTCTTGATCCATCTTCCTTGATTACCTGCTTCAACAGTCCTGTCAACCAAAAACATGTATGAAATACCACTAAAAAGATCGCATTCCACAGCCAGCGTTTTGTTCTTCATTTGAAAGAAGGATCATGACCTGCACCTTTTCTGCCTCTAAGGTGCACTCATATAGGCTAGATTAACTGTGGGATGAATTAAAAAAAACAACTCCACAAGCACTAGACGAACCTTGTTTGACCGCATCCAAAACAAATGAAGAGGGCAACACCAGCATGAGAGCATTTCTGTGTGTAATATCTATAAACCGAAGCAGCACAAACAAAAGTTTTACGGCACAAACCAGCACAGACGATGCACAAACGAACAGTACCATTTCGGGTCTATTTGGAGCAAATGGGGGGCTGGGCGAACTCTGGATGACCTATAAAATAATATTTGATAACTTAAAAACCGTAGCAGCACAAAAGCAAGTTTTTACAGCACAAACCAGCACAAACAAAGCACAAACTAAACAGACCATTTTCTCGAAATTTTGCATGGGGTGGGGGCCAGCTTCAGGCAGGTCAGGGAGACGGGTTTCAGGGCAGCTGCCACGCGGCGGTGAGAAAAGGGCTTAAAAGGAAACTGAAAACACTCCTCGGTGTGGATTCATCTGGTGTCACATTCAGGTAACTGTGAACAATGTGCTAGACTCACGTTGGTGATCTGGACTGTCCCCACAACAAGGGGACGTCCCCCTAAAGGGGGGGGGGGCAGACTGAGCGCGAGAGAGGGAGTGCTGGTGGATCCAGCAGAGACACAGCCAGAGGAGAGGAGGAGGAGGAGGGGGAGGATGGTGATTGCACCGCTACAGAGAGCGAACATCCTGCCGTCCTCCTCTGTTTCCTCCTGTCTCTCCTGGAGACACTCCTCTCTGAGTCCTCTGTTTTCCCCTCTCTCTCCAGAAGACGCTCCTCTCTGCTCTGTGTGAGTCTTGGAGTGATTCAGGTGAGCTCAGCCTTAGCTGCAGGAAGATCAGATCTGTCCACACGTCTGCTCTGCGAGCAGGTAAGCTCCTCTCAGACGTGATCACTGCTGTATCTCCTGCAGGAGGAAATGGAGAACTTCTGCGGACTTAAGTCTGAATGGTCCTCCTTTGTCTGGTGTGACTGTCTAACTGTCTCTGTGAGTGCAAGCAGCTTGGGCTGTTTCTGTGTGTGACTGTGAAGTGAGAACGGCGAGCTGCAGCTCCTCCGTGCTGACAGCCCGGCTCAATGGGACTTGGGGCTGGAAGAGGATGAGAGGAAGATGAGTCAAATCTGAGCTTCAGGGAGCGAGAGGGTAAAAGCATCCGCCACGATGATCCCGATCTGTAACAAGAGAGGGAGAGATAGAGGATAATCCCTGCTGCATGCTGGATTATTCTCTGGTTTCGTTTTTAGGGCTGTCAAATGGTTCATTTTGGAGTGGAGATCAGGCTACATTGCCCTGGTCCTGTGGGATTGATAGCAATTTTCCTGTAAGTACATTTTTGTAGATTTGAAAGTCTTTTTTTGCATTTGAAACATTATTTTCATTCCCACATTGAAGAGGTGAGCTCTTCTGATGTCTGGGGTCAGATTTCATTGCATTAAGACAATATCGCTCACTTAATGTCAGAGCTAAAATTGCAGACCATTCTCTGCGCAGTGAGCTGTCAAATATTGTCCCTCAGCTAGAGAAATTGACTCTACAGGAAACAGAAACATCATCACATGGGACACAATGAGTGTAAACTAGGGATGCACAATACTACTTGTGCTGGCAGATAATAGCTTACAAAGTTATTAAGGCATCCGTAGATATGAACTTTTCTGCCAGTATTTACAGTCCCTCAGCCATAATGCCTCACCTTTTCATCACTTCATGTCAACATTTCAAAACCGAATGAAAAAAATGAAGTGATTTGTGATGTGTGATAGGGCTGGGTGGTATGGACCTTTTTTTTAGCTAAATGGTGATATCAGATATATATCTTAATGATTTTCTCCAGAAGAATCATTTAAATGTCCTACATCCAACAAAATCCATTGTCTTTGCTTTTATTGTTGTTAGAGGGGGCTTGGGGAGCAGAAGAACATGACCTTTATATGAAAAAGATGCTCAGTTTTTTCTTCCTGGGGTTTATGATGTCATAGCAATACAGCCTCCACCTATATGTGTTTCTGCTTGTCACAGGCAGACACCCTAACTGTTCTGACAGTCCCTCCGCAGTCTTTAAAAACCTCCTCCCCTCTCCTACAGCCAATGATTGGGCAGCCAATCAGCACAAAGCTCATTATAATAGCCTTTTGTAGCTCCGCCCCCTCAGATCAGAGTGTTTCCAAAGGGGAGGGAAAAACATCTGGAGAGAATCCTCTTTTATTCAACAGCAGCTCGTGGACTAATCTTAGGGCTGCAGAAGCTCGATGTTTGGATCATTTCACAGGCGCTGTTGTGGTGCTTTTGAGAAATATGGAAAACATTTGCCTCCTGTTCTGGCCACACTTGTATTTCTAATCGTTTTACTATTTTAGCGGGCGACAGTGACCAGAATGAGGTATTTATGGACAAGCGATGCGACTTCAGTGGGCGTCGCGATTATGGTCGCAAGTCGTGTTCGGTGTAAGCGCAGCTTTACATGCACTCTGGCAGCACTAATGCTTTTGTGGACAGGACGTCTTTGGAGCTGCAGACTGTCCTGTGGAGCTGTAGAGAGCAGGTGATCGGGGTTTGTGACAGCTGAGCTCCAAACAGCTTTCATCAGAACTGTGGTGTGGGGATACCCAACTTCATGGCCGCCTGCATCACAGTGATTTACAGGGTCTCCCCCTCGGCCTACGGGTGTTTGTGTGAGGTTGACCCATAATAGTACCTGAAGGCATCATATGTTATTTCTAGCGGACACTGTCAGATGGGATGCTGTCCCCCTTCCTCGTCCAGATGTGATGTGGCAGCTGTTATTAATGTTAGCTCTCAGTCTGATCTTATCAGGCGCACTGCGAGAGTTAATGGAGCTCTTGAAATGAGAAACTAGTTTTACTGCTGTCTGGATTTCCTGTCAATCTCTGGTTAGCACAGAACGACCCCAGAGGACATTTTGATCTTAGTAAGAGCTGGACATTGTTGAGACACAGTAATGTGTATTAAAATGGAACAGGACAGGACATTATTGTTCAGATGTGTCCCCCTGTACTGGGGCCCACTGTACTGGACCCCCTGTAGTGGGCCCCCTGTACTGGGGCCCGCTGTACTGGACCCCCTGAAGTGGGCCCCCTGTACTGGGGCCCACTGTACTGGGCCCCCCTGTATGGGGGCCGTCAGCTGCAGAGCATCAGGGCTTATTACTGGTCCTATTAAGTATGAAGGACACACCGTGAAGACCTCTGACTGGTCGTCCTCTGGTCACAGCCATGAAAGCTTTGAGCTGGAGAAACGCTCTCATTGACTGTGTCTGCTCCCGCTGAAGTGAGGACAGGTATTGATTTAAAATGAGGGATCAATAGAGGAGCACAGCACTTACCTGGTTTGACCTCCTTCCCGCTCCGAGCAGGAAGAGGAAGAGCTCCTGACGTGGTTTCAGATTCAGCCCACTGATGTTTTCTCTCTCTGCACTTTTCAAAAGCTCAGCCGCCCTCCTTTAAATTCAAGGCAGCGTATTAAAGTTTCAGCGCGGCAGCGTGCTGGAATAGCTCGCTCTGGAGGATCAATAAACAGGGAAAACAATGTCGGGGTGACACCGCACAGCCAGTGAACAAATTTAACAGCTGGTGCCCTGGCAGGGGGAGAACAAATCACTGTGGCGCTGTTCACCTCAGAGACCATCTGAGAAAATAAAGATCAGGGAGCGGGGACGGCCTCAGAGGGCTCATGTTTGAGGGTGACGTCCTGCTTTGTTTTTGGACTCAGAGTAAAATCAGCTGTCAGCATTTTCTCAAAGGACCAAGAACTTTGATTGGTTGTTGTAAAAAGGACCCGAATAACAGGCTGGAACATACGGACTGAAAGGTGGATGTAAAAGCTGCAGCGTTTCTCCTGAATAATGAAGGTCTCCTGAGAGCTCTACATCCTGGACCTTTCACCTGCTCCTGGTCACCTGATGTCACATCAGTCACTCAAGGCCACTGCTGTGAAGTTAGTTCAACTGCCTCTTAGTGCAAGTACTTAATCAGCCAGTCTCAGAGGAGCAACTCAATGCATTTAGCCACGTAGACATGGCTAAGACAGCCTGCTGAAGCTCAAACCGACCATCAGAATGGAGCAGGGGTGGGCAACTGGTGCCCCGCGGGCCACATTCAGCCCACCAACTCCCTCAGTGAACCTCGCAGTCAGTTTAGAAATATAAAAATGCACATACACTGAGAAATGAGACAAACTCTGCCTTGGACAGAGCTCCAACTGGCCCAGCACAATACATCTGTAAAATTAATCATATACATCAATTAGCAGTATGCCTCATAGCTGAGATTGAAAAGGTAGATAATCTGGCTTGATCTCTGTACTGAGCTCATTTGATAAAGTCTCAAAACTTCCATTTAAGTTCAAATATAAAACTTAGTTAAAAACTTTTACTGTCCAACCTGAATAACTACAATAACTAACAATAATCTAACCCTCTGACAATGTGGGTAACAATAATCTGACCCTCAGACAATCAGAGCAGCAATAATCTGACCCTTTGACATTGTGGGTAACAATAACCTGACCCTCAGACAATCAGGGTAACAATAATATGACCCTCTGATAATGAGGGTAACAATAATCTGCTCCTCTGACAGTGTGGGTAACAATAATCTGACCCTCTGACAATGAGGGTAACAATAATCTGCTCCTCTGACAGTGTGGGTAACAATAATCTGACCCTCTGACAATGAGGATAACAATAATCTGGTCCTCTGACAATGTGGGTAACGATAATCTGGTCCTCTTGTAAACCAACATTCCCATCCCTGACTGGAAATGCCTTGTCCATGCCAGATGTCTGAGGAGAAGAGGCAACAGTGACTCAGATGCCCACTTGTTCGAGCTGAAGTCTTTAAGCACACTTCTAATCAGGGCTACAGCAGCAGAGAACCACACCAGGGGCCACTCCTGGCATCTTAGAACAGGAAACACAATCTTCTATGGTCTGATCTCCAGATTAGACCATAGAAAATTGTGATGTTCAGATGGTAGGCTCAGAGTTTGGTGTGAACATCCTAAAGCAGGCATCACCAAATGGCGGACCTCGGTCCGGATCCGGACCAAGTGATGGTTCTGTCCGGACCCGTGACCAATCTCTGATAAATTCACAGGAATAGATGTTAACTGACCATTTCTTCCGACAGTCGCGGATATACAGCGGGCGCTGCTACTCCAGTTAACATTAGAACCACTACTGTGGTCTGATCACAAGCTGGTCATGCCATGAGTGTTCCTAAATATATGTTCTGTAAGTTTTCTGAAGCTTATACTGTTGTTTAATAAAGCACTAAAGAGGAACGAGACATGATTCATTTTGCAGAGGTGACTTTCCTGCTGCTATCGTGTTTACAGCACAAGCACTGGGAATAAACTGCCTGTGCAAAAAAATAAGACCCTTGTCACCTGCAAGCTTTGCGACTGACCTGTGTGGGAAATGCTGATGAGGGCCGAGAGCTTTTGCGCTATGGTGGCGCTGCGCTGTCCACGGGGCTGATCCTCTTCTTTTTCTAATTGATTACTAATCGAGTTGATCATTTGTTCGTGTTATTTTCATTGTTGCAATTCTACAGTTTTTAGCACTAGTTTATTTCCGAATGTTTCATATTTGCAAGTTCTATCAACACTGTTCTGTTTATTTATTTATTAGCCTATGTGAGTGTGGGTTCATGCCACCTTTTATTTATTGTTTTCTGAAGATGTTGACTTTTTAACTTGATGTGTAGGCCTTCAATTCTTGGCTCGGATCTCTTTCATTTAAGAGAAAAAATGGTTATTTTGCTCTGTTTGCACTTTTTTATTTATTATATTTCAGGTTTTTCTTTTTTAATCTAAAATAAAAGCCTTAATTAATTTGCCTAGGACTATTTTTATTTATGGTAAAGGAGCTAGCTGTGCACTCAATAAAACATATCCTGCATTAAAAATTGACAAAAAATATTGTTGAAACCATAAAAATGTGGACATAGGGGAAGGCTATAAGACACAATTTGGACTTCGGTTCGGACCTTTTATTAGTGGAAACTTTATTAACTGGACCTCGGTGACTTTTAATTGAATACCCCTGTCCTAAAGCATGGATCCATCCTGCTTTGGATCAGTGGTTCAGGCTGCTGCTGATGTGATGGTGTGGGGGTTGTTTTCTTGGGTCTTCATGTGTGAAGTTCACGCATCCTTTCTGTGCATTTGTGGGGGTTTTTTGGGTTCTCTCTTTCTTTCCTTCAAACCAAGACATGGTTGTTTGGTTAATTGATGCCTCTGAGCTCTGAGCCCTGTAAGTGTTTATGTGCAGACTGAAAGACCTGCAGAATGAGGGTGATCCAGCAACCTTCTAGCTGTAGAGCTACAGCACTACCTGCTGCACTACCTGCTGCACAAGTATGCAGCCCTTTATGACAAAAAGTGATGCAGTCTTTTTATTTTTATTTTTTTGAGCGATGACCTGCTGACAAAAAATCCACATCAGCCATGATCTAGACCTCGTGTCAACGTTCCTGTCTCTGGGGCCTGTTCCAGCTGACAGTAGGCAGGACACTGTACCACGAGCAATTGCTTTAGCGTTTCACAGGAGGTTGCTCTTGACTCCATTTCAGGGGAACTCTCTGATCTAAAACATCAGATATTTCTGTCAAATCCTGCAAGCAGTCCAAACTCCATAAGTCAGCAGTGTTCAGCCGTATTCGCACATGGATGTGTGGCCACAAACTGCACTAAAGAATTTGGTGTAAGTTCGTTGTTGTCCTCACCCCACGAACGCCATAAAAAGACGTACCCGCCATGTCATCGAGTGCAGCTGCAGGTGGTCTCAGTATTCAGACTCCAAGACTCGAGGATGGAAGACTTCTGTCCCCAAAAGGGCGTCAGGTCAACCAACAGGAGCCCAAAAGGAGCCCAACAGGAGTCCAACAGGAGCCCAACAGGAGCCCAACAGGAGCCAAACAGGAGTCCAACAGGAGTCCAACAGGAGTCCAACAGGAGCCCAACAGGAGTCCAACAGGAGTCCAACAGGAGCCCAAAAGGAGCCCAACAGGAGCCAAACAGGAGTCCAACAGGAGTCCAACAGGAGCCCAACAGGAGCCCAGGAGGAGTCCAACAGGAGTCCAACGGGAGCCCAGGAGGAGTCCAACAGGAGTCCAACAGGACCCCAGGAGGAGTCCAACAGGAATCTAACAGGAGTCCAACAGGAGCCCAGGAGGAGTCCAACAGGAGTCTAACAGGAGCTCAGGAGGAGTCCAACAGGAGTCCAACAGGAGTCCAACAGGAGTCCAACAGGAGTCCAACAGGAGCCCAGGAGGAGTCTAACAGGAGTCTAACAGGAGTCCAACAGGAGCCCAACAGGAGTCTAACAGGAGCTGTGACTGAGGGCAGCAAAGCAGAGGTCATGTCTTGCTGGTGCTTTCAAGCTGTGGGCAAACGTTGGCCAAAGTTTGCCAGAACATCAGCGTGTGAATGCATTAACTCAGGGAGGTCATTTCAAAGTCGTGACCTCCTGTCAGTCAGGGTCAGGGTCAGGGTCAATGAGATGAAGCTGTTTTTCATTTATACTGTTTATTCTCTTAGTGAGAGTGAAGCGAGCGGCACCACACGCTCGGAGAGGAATGAGGACATGTTTTTAAGAACCATTGATACTTCCTGCTATAAATTCAGACCTTACCATATTTTATTGTAAAAAAGAAGAAACTGAGGATACATTTGAAGCCCAACGTTTTGGTTTTATATTTCAGATAAATATTTTATCCATAACTTTTTTCCAGACAATAGAATGCAGAGAATAGAGCTGGAGCTCAGAAGCTTGTTCCTGGTGTGAAACAGCAGCTGTACTGAACCACTTTGTGGCCGCAGGAGTAAAAGAAACTGATCTTCTATCTAAGCTGAGATCCACCAGGAGACAGAGAGCTGCAGGACTTTCTCACACTGACCTTTAGAAATGGGCTTCAAATCTGCAAAATATCCCTTAAACCAAATTCTTTTTAATTTCTCCTGAGCACAAATGGGACATTTCGTGTTCACCTGTGTTTCCCATGAAGCTTTCACACCAACAGAGTCACCTCCTCCTCCAGCCCAGAGATGCTGTGCTGATTCCTCTCCATATGCCTCAGTCAGCAGTAACAAGTCTCTTTTTACCATCGCCCTCTCCTCAGAGAGGCAGGAGCTCACCTGTACAGGTGATTTAGCCTCCAGGAGAATCATATCCACGCCCTCTCCTCCATCTGCTTAATGACCTGCACCTTCAAGTATGTTACCAAAATCTAAACGATGGAAAATCAGGGAGGGCGAAACAGCACCCCATCCACCCATCCTCTTCTCTACCTCTCCTTCTCCATCTCTCCCTCTCTACCTCTCCTTCTCCATCTCTCCCTCCCTACCTTTCCCTCTCCAACTCTCCTTCTCCACCTCTCCCTCTCCTTATCTCCTTCTCCAGTGTCTCTTCAACATAAAGGTGTGAATAATATTGGAGGTGGGTGGACTGCCTACTTTTAAATGAGCAAAGAAAGTCTACACGGCCGTCTGCTCCCAGCTCCAAGTTTATTTGATTTTCCAATAAATCTGCACCTCCTCTTCTCTCCCTCCTCCTCCTCCTTAGTTTATCACCTCCTCTCCTCTCTCTTTTCTTAGTTTATCACCTCCTCCCCTCTCCCTCCTCCTCCTTAGTTTATCACCTTCTCTCCTCTCTCTCCTTAGTTTATCACCTCCTCTCCTCTTTCTCTCCTTAGTTTATCACCTCCTCTGTGGTCCTGCAGGCCTCCTGCTGATGGTCATGGATTCACGCTGAGGAGAAGAAGCAATCTGCCCCTGAGCACCCGGGCAGGACGGTAAGACCTCCCCCTCCTGTCCGTCTTCGTCCTCAGACTCTTAATTGTAGACCTCCCTCTCCTGTCCATCTTCATCCCCAGACTCTTAATTATAGACCTCACCCTCTTGTCAGTCTTCATCCTCGGACTCTTTATTGTAGACCTCACTCTCTTGTCAGTCTTCATCCTCAGACTCTTTATTGTAGACCTCGCCCTCTTGTCAGTCTTCATCCTCGGACTCCTTATTGTAGACCTCCCCCTCCGACTCTTTATTGTAGACATCCCTCTCCTGTCCGTCCTCATCCTCGCACTCTTTATTGTAGCCCTCCTTCTCCGGCTCTTTATTGTAGACCTCCCTCTCCTGTCCATCTTAATCCTTGGACTCTTTATTGTAGACCCCCATCTTCTGTCCATCCTCATCCTCTGACTCCTTATTGTAGACCTCCCCCTCTGACTCTTTATTGTAGACCTCTCTGTCCTGTCTGTCTTCATCCTCGGACTCTTTATTGTAGACCTCCCTCTCCTGTCCGTCTTTATTCTTGGACTCTTTTTTGTAGACCTCACTCTCCTGTCTGTCTTTATCCTCAGACACTTTATTGTAGACCTCCCCCTCCTGTTCATCTTCATCCTTGGACTCTTTATTGTAGACCTCCCTTTCCTGTCCGTCTTCATTCTTGGACTCTTTATTGTAGACCTGCTGTTGTAGACTTGTTTGCTCTGTGCCTGAGCGTTTTCTCACATTGTTGTCAGATCAGCTGTGATCTCAGGTTTTAATTCAGCGTGCGTCATGGTTTCTTCCAAATGGAAAACGTCTCCGTGGAGACTCATGATCAGGAAAACAGGAGGGAGGCGCAGCAGAGACTCTCCTTTGTATTTAATCAATGAATTATTTTAAAATCTGGATTTCATTCAGTGAAACTAACAAAAGCCCAAAATCTTACCAGCTCATCCTTCAGTCAGGGGGGACTGTTGAACATGTGAATCTGAAGCCTTTTCAGGTGTTCACACAGACTAACAGCATGTCCAATGGACGGCCCTAAAACAAAGCCTTTTAAATATGTAGTCCAGTAACAGATTAGACATCCCAGTGAGAGGTTTTTGTCACAGCCAGCCTAAATGAACAGTTTTGTTAATTACTAACATCACGTTTATGTTTCTGTGATGGTTAACACTCCAGCCTGCAGACGCTCTTTAACTGAAATGATATTTTAATGATGTTTCTTGATTAAGATGTCGGGTTATACTTATTTATGGTTAGTTATTTTTAAAGTTTTCTTTTTTATGAGAGGTGCTCTTATAAATCGAGGCTTTGCCTCTCAAACCGTCCGTGATGGTCAGTTTCTGCTGAGGACTTGTCCGGGCCACTGGACTTTGGTAAGAACATGGATCTGTGGATTCATGGTAGTGGGCCAGTGGCTTTGCACATCATTGTCTCACAGAGTCATTGTCTGCTTGGAGTACAGCTTACAGATATTGGAGTATTGGTTATCAAAGCTATAATTCTAATCTAATATTCTGGTCTGTCTGTGTCAGGACGGAGCAGTTCATGAGCTCTTTGGTCTCACAGACTTCAGACTGAACAGAGGCCCTGACTCTCAGTCTGCTGGACACCTGACTGCACCCAAAGGGTTAATACAGCATTTCTGTCTCCGCCCGTCTAAGAGGGGCCGGCCCTACACATCGAATAGTTCAGTATAAAAGAGAAGAGCAGTGGTTCAAAGGTCAAAGGTAACGCAGCCGTCAGGGTGCCTCAGTGATTCCAGACCATAGGTATTCACAGAAGTCTGTATTTTTCTTCTGCCCTGGGAGCTTGAGGGTCCTGCGCAGTATCTTAGCTGTTCCTTGGACTGTACTCTTTTGGAGTGAGTTGTCTAATGTTTCTCCAGGGATCTGTTGGAGCCACTTCTCCAGTGTGGGGGTCACTGCCCTGAATGCCCCAATGACCACAGGCACTACTGTTGCCTTTACCTTCCAGGCTTTCTCTAGCTCCTCTTCGAGCCCTTGGTATTTCTCTAGTTTCTCGTGTTCCTTTTTATTTGGGTTCTGCAGCTGTTTGTCTGTTCTTACTTTGAAAAAAGCTGATGACTGAAAAACGACGTAATGAGCGACCCGATCAAACATTTTCATTGTGAGCAACAAACGGTAAAGCAATCGGAGTAAAATGGTTTCATCAGCAAACAAGAAGGCAAAACTCTCGTCTGAACTTTTTAACGGGCCAAGAGAGGCGAGAAGGATCCTGACAGAACCCGCCTCCCCCTTAAACCTTGTGCTGTAACCCTGAAAAGAGAAACGATGTCACAGCCCCACCTCTCTCTTTAACCTCGTGCTGTAACCCTGATAACAGAAACAATGCCATAGCCCCGCCTCCCCATTAAACCTCGTGCTGTAACCCTGACAACAGAAACGATGTCGTAGCCCTGCCTCTCCATTAAACCTCGTACTGTAACCCTGACAACAGAAACAATGATGTCTTAGCCCTGCCTCCCCCTTAAACCTCATGCTGTAACCCTGACAACAGAAACGATGATTTCATTGCACTGTCGTAACACAGCGCCACACAGCAACGTGCATTTGTTGACATACAGAGCCGGGAGAAGCGAGTCGACAGGACGTCCGAAGACATAGAAGAAATAGTGAAATAGTGAATGACCGAGCGTCGCAGCGCCATGAATATCTCCAGCAATCTGAGAAACTCACCGGCAATTAACTGCTGGTAGCATTTAGTGATAAAACAACGTCCGCCAAGTTACACAAAGCATGCAATGCTACGGAGCAACCACCGACTGAAACCAAGTGTTGAACAGGGGAAAACCCGACGAAAACATAACTTACCTCTCCAGCAGTAACTTTGCAAGCTCGGCTTCCGTCTAGTAATTTTCCATCTCCCGACGCTCTCGCCACTGAGCAAAGTGGGCTCCAATGTTAATTCTAGTTTTGTTCCTTGCGTTGTCCAATAGTCTCTATTTGGCCCTTGAATCTGGAGAAAGAGTCCTCCTCATACGCTTTGCGGATGCCATGGCTGCTACTACTACATGCAAAACACCGGCTTCTTTAGCTGGAAGCCAAATCTCGTGTAGTGCCGTAAAGCAGTTTGCACTTCTCCCAGCCGCTCGCGATATGTGTCCCCGTCACAGGAGCAAAAGTTACATAGTCCCTAAACAGAGCAGGACAGCGCTGTGGGGGGAAGGGAGAGGGGCCATTCTCTCTGTTACAGCGCTGAGCTCCACTGAACAGACTTTGGAGAGAATATTTGAAGGCTCAAAAGATCTGCAGTGCTGCTTTAAACCTCGTGCTGTAACCCTGACAACAGAAATGGTGTCATAGCCCCGCCTCCCCCTTAAACCTTGTGCTTTAACCCTGACAACAGAAACGATGATGTCATGGCCCCGCCTCCCCCTTAAACCTTGTGCTTTAACCCTGACAACAGAAACAATGTCATAGCCCTGCCTCCTCCTTTAACCTTGTGCTGTAACCCTGGCAACAGAAACGATGATGTCATGGCTCCGCCTCCCCCTTGAACTTCGTGCTGTAACCCTGACAACAGAAACGATGATGTCTCAGCCCCGCCTCTCCTTTGAACCTTGTGCTGTAACCCTGATAACAGAAACGACAATGTCTTAGCCCCGCCTCTCCCTTGAACCTTGTGCTGTAACCCTGACAACAGAAAAGATGATTTCTTAGCCCTCTCCCTTGACCCTTGTGCTGTACTCCTGACAACAGAAATGACCATGTCTTAGCCCCGCCTCTCCCTTGAACCTCGTGCTGTAACCCTGACAACAGAAATAATGTCTGAACTCGGCGTCTGGTTGGTGCTGCAGGAGCTCCTGAACTAGTTTTGGCTTTAACAGTAAAATCTGAGCAACGAGAGGACATGGAGAACAGCAGACCACAGAGTTTGTTCACATGACCATGCTCCATGTCTTCGCTTTGGTTTTGGTCTGCAGCTGCGTTACAGTGCCACCTACAGACCTGGCACATAAACTACAGTGTCTGCAGTGTTTTCATGTGGACAGACACATTTACTGAGACGATGCCATCTTTACAGAGGACATTTGTCATATGTTTTTTTACTGTCCACACAGAGACAAAAACAAGTCTGTGCTGAAATCCACGCTGAGATCAACAGGACAAAAGCTAATTAGCTTAACGCGCTCCAATACAAATGTGTTTAGTGATGCATTTGAAGTTCAGTTGGAAACATTGTGATGCGTTCAGTCTGGCTGGGTTAAATTAGTATTTGAAGCTAAGAACATGATGTGTTTAAATTAGAACCAGCTTTCTTGGCCAAGTATGTTCACAACATACAAAACCCAAAACCAGTGAAGTTGGCACGTTGTGTAAATCGTAAATAAAAACAGAATACAATGATTTGCAAATCCCTTTCAACCTATATTCAATTGAATACACAGCAAAGACAAGATACTTAACGTTCGAACTGGTAAACTGTATTATTTTTTGCAAATATTAGCTCATTTTGAATTTGATGCCTGCAACATGTTTCAAAAAAGCTGGCACAAGTGGCAAAAAAGACTGAGAAAGTTGAGGAATGCTCATCAAACACTTATATACACCTAATAGAATAAATATATACACCTGTGCAAAGAATAAATATATACCCAATTGGTGCAAAATACACAATGTAGTGCAAATTGAATGAGTGACCAGTTAAAGTGAGTGCATAACCATTCAACAGTGCGTGTAAATGTATTTTACAGAGTTTAAAATTTTAGCTGAATCGTGAACTAATTACATTAGGTTTATTAATGTTGCTGTTTCGTCTGTTGGACTGAATTAATAGTTTTGGTCAGTCTGTCAATAACTGTTTACTCCCATGATGAAAACCAGTGATCAATGAGTCTTTTATGCTGTGATGCAGACGCCCTTATTGTAGGACACTTGCTGCTCCTTCAGGTCTTTTTCAGTCTTAGTGAAGGTTTCATCAGGGACACGGCCATGTCGTACTTTTTTAGGCCTTGGTTTGTCAGAGTGAACGTAGAGCAGACTGATCAGATACTTCACGAGCTGGTTATGTTTTACTTTTAAATGTAACAACATGTTTTTATTCCATTTATTTTTGCACCATCAGCCCGATTCACCTCTGTTATATTTACATATCACATTAACGTATCGTAACGTATCATGTCGTAACATCCGTGCAGATTCATGCTGTAGTACGGCCTGGATGTGCAGCGCTCCTATCTCCCGCTAAGTTCGCTTGCCTCCCTCTCTCCAGTCAGGCCTCTGTTATGACCTCTGCAGATGGTACAGAGAGGGGATCACTTGTTCCCCTCATTCTGTCTCCAGGACATTCATAGTTGAGGTGAAACGTCTCAGGGGAGTGAATTAAGCCTCAGTGATGGGCGGCTGGTGGCCCCAGGGCCACATGCACTGTTGTATTTATTATTATAGCAAAGAGACAACAGATCGGATCAGCTAATCTGCTCGTGACGAAGATCCAAGTGCTTCGGTCTGTAGAGCCCTGCATCAGTAAACATGCACGCACCAGACAGTGGCCAAAATATTAAGTCACAACTGATCCCTCCTGTGGCCTGCCTTCTCTCTGCTCTCACTGTCAGCACCTTTAACCCTGTGATTGTCAGTGACCTTTACCCTTAGATAAAGGTCACTGAAGGGTAATTGTGGGTCTATCAACCTGAGAGTTCAAGCTTTGTAGGCTAGATATGATGAAGGGCAATCTTTTCAATCGATTGTGAGTAGATTTGGTGAAAATGTATCCAATTTTGCAGCAGCACAGGAGCCTCACCTGTTTAGTCCACAGATTTGGTAAGATGCTGATGCTGGGAGGCAGCATTAAACCAGCAGACCAAGTTATTGATCTGTGTAACTCAGAATGAGTGTTGATTGAGGGCTGTAGCTGTGCTGTAATGTTCGGAGTAATTGATGACCAAGTTAACAGATTTGTGCCTCATTCCACGACATCAAACTGAAATTTGATAAAATCAGTTTAAAGTGCAGAACAAACCGAGATGTCCAGCAAAGAGTGAGAGGAGCTACAACGATCAGGAACATGATGTGGACAAACCTCATGGTCACTGTCGAATTCTCATCTGTGAAACTGTGACTTTGGAAGAAGAGACTCCTGATGCTCTGGAGCAGCAGCAGGGATATTAAAGCCCGTCATCAGCCTCTGAGCAGCTCACTAATCACTAAGCGCGTCGTTAATTTGGAGGCAGAAGGACAATCAGACAGGAGCTTCTCAATCCTGCCTTTAAATCAGGGAGCCGAGTCTCATTCTGGACACGCTCGGCGGATCAGATCGGGATTATTTCTCCAATCAGCCCGAAGACAATCCTCTTCTTCAACACAAACCGGAGCTCGTCAGTGATTGGATCAGAGAGAGTTTGACATTCAGAGCTCATGGTTGTTGTTTTTGATAAATCCCAGAGAGGCCTCCTGTCTGAATGTTTCTGAGCACTGAAATTCAGCTTTCCTCTCTCTGTGCTGAGGACGTCCTGCTCTGGTTAGGGTTCAGTGTCATCATCCACCTGCTTTCTGTCTGAAGACCAAACTGATCATCTGTTTATTATTCTGAAAAGAAGAGCTCTTAATGCTCTGAATTAGAAAAAAATCTGTTTTATAATTGATGCTCAATTATCTTCCACCACATTAATGCCTCATTTCCTCTGACTTAGCCCTCACAGCTCGATGAGGCTGCTTTGGTTTTATGACATCTGAGTGAGAAAATGTCCCTGCTGCAGGTCTCAGGCCAGCTCGGATAACTCGCTGTAGGCTTCTGATTGGATCACTTCTTGCTGCTCTTTCACATGGACTAAGACATAAATATTCATGTTCACAGAGTAGTGAGGTGTCCTTGAGTCACCTCATTGTTCCTGATTTTTATGGTTTCAATGAAGGTCATTATTGGAATTTTATTTTGAATTTTAGTGTTGAAAGAAGACACAGAACAGTCGGATGGTGTCAGAGAGTTTTGTCAAGTCAGACATAACATATCCACTACTCACTCTCCTCGATACAGACACTGAAATTTTTCACTAAGCTTAAAGCATCTGCCTTCCTAAAACTGTTCTACTCATGATCACAGCATGGCTGTCTTTATTCAGAGCAGAAGAATCATTTGATCAGTGTTGTGTTAATGCTGTGCGTCCCTCAGCAGCTATGAACTGCACACAGTCACAGGGCTCCATACTTATCCCACCGCTGATAAGCCAGCTGAAGAACATGGCAACAAATTCTGTAGTTTCGTCTTAATCAACAGGTAGTTTGATCGATACCCCACAGAGCCGCTGCTCTTCAGCAGAACAATGCAGTCAGAAGATGTCAGAACATTCAGACCTCTCAGCTCTCTACTGGACCTGGAGGCAGTGCTGCACAAGCAGCTCCCTGAAGGTCAAACCTTTCTGAACCTGAGGACGTCTGCCTGAGAGCAGCACACCTGGAACAGCAGCAGAGGTGAGCCATGGTGCTGCCAGAGAAGTCCCCAGGGCTTTGGCCTTATAATGGGACATCTGAAAAATAAATGTTATGAACTGTTTTCAGACTGACAGTCTGGAGTCACGTATGAAGCACAGGCTCCTGCCGACTGTGGAGAACAGTAAACAGTAAGGACAAACGTGTCAACAAACTCTTCATTATCTCAAAGACTTACACAAACACAGACTGTTCTGCAGACTCGGAGGACGCAGCTGCTCTGCATCATGAGAGTCAGAAAAAGAGTCTGTTATCTTGTTTTTCAGTCAGGAATCACCGACAAAAAGGCCCTCGGCCTAAAGATGGACTTTCATATGCAGCTCGGTGGTCAAAATTCTCTGTTTCTCCTTTTTGTCCCAAAGTTTG
Source organism: Cetoscarus ocellatus (assembly GCA_037902135.1). NCBI lineage: Eukaryota > Metazoa > Chordata > Actinopteri > Labriformes > Labridae > Cetoscarus > Cetoscarus ocellatus. The sequence continues at coordinate 1,243,566 of JBAMNC010000267.1, read as the reverse complement.
AATCGCTCAGTCAGCTGATTAAAAATAGTTTAGCCTTTAAATAAATGAAAATGGCAGATATATTTCAGGAATCCCTCACGGAAACATTTGTTTTTTATCATTTATAACTAGATATACATCATACATCCTCATATACATCATATTTTTGCTGATATCATATTTCCAGACTCATCATAGCCAATACAACAATACAAGATATATATATATGTGTGTGTGTGTGTGTGTGTGTGTATGTGTGCCAATACCAACCAGAGCACCAAGTCTCCACTGTAATAAATTCAATCAATCAAACTTTATTTGTACAGCACTTTTCAAACAACATATGTGGCTCAAAGTGCTTCACATAAATAGAGAGCAAATAGGAGAAAGTATGTGCAATACAAAATTAAAGAACAACAAGGACAAACAAACCCAAATTAAGCAAAAAATAAATAAATAAATAAATCAAAGAATGAATCAACAGAAGCAAGGATCCGTGGCAATGCCATCATGAGTTCAAACTTGATTTGTTCTTTCTGTTCTGACAGTCGATTTGTATAAGAAACAGATGTGAAGCAAGGAAAAACACATTTTATTCTTTAATGACTTTAATAAATTCTTTCATGTTCCTGATGATTTTTTCGTTCAGTGATGATGAGGAAAAGCATTATGGCACATATGTACACTCTGCCAGTATTTGAGCCAATATATGGGACATATGGCCAAAACGTGGGGTCAATACATCGGCTGTAAATTATGGCAAAAATGTGCGCACCTGCAGATTTGGCCTGAGTTCTTTGTTTGGTCCATCTGGGTCTTTGATCCGAGTCCAGTATCACCCCAGGAGTGTCACCGATCAACATATCCCATTATCAATGGCAGGGTGACTCCACAAGCTCTGAACGGATCCTGTGGACATTTTCAGGGAGTGTTGGTCACGGCACAGGGAAGAACTGAATAGATTTTGGTGGTGATCCGAACCTGAATGCAGATCCAGGAATGTTTTAAAGAGTGTGGGCTTCTGGTTGATGATGATTCTGACTGAAACATTTGACAGTTTTTCTGATTCCTTTGGCACAGCTCTCAAATGAAGGAAGCATTTTTGAAACCAGAAGTGAAACCCTCTGGACATAACAGTGGAGGACTACAGGCTCCTAATTTCACTTTGGTCAGCAGGACGTACCGACAGGTTCAGCTGATGGTCCCTGTTCCCATGAGCAAAGACCATGTTCACGTGCACCACAAAGGAGAATGCATGTTTTAAACGCTGAGATTACACTAACCAAAAAAAAGCCTGTTAGGTTTAATTGGTGACTCTTAATTGTTCATGAGCCTAAGTGTGAGTATACCATTTTTTCCTCTACATGTAAGCCCTGTGATTGGCTGAAAAACAGGGTGTACTCCACCTCTTGTCCAATGATAGCTGGAATAGGCCCCAGCCCCCCCCCCCCCGTTACCCCTGGATGGGATGTTTCAGCACATTAAGGGAGAGGGGACATGTTGCGTCCCAGCAGGCAGCTGCACCCGCACACGTCCCCTGGAGCTTTAATAAGTAGCGCCCTTCTCCTCCGAGGCAGCAGGCCTGTCAGGCATCCCCACAGTTTTAGGACTGCTTTTCAGCGTTTCCTGACGACAGCTTTTGATCATTGATGACACCTGCAGCATGCCACACTGAGCAACCAAGCACCATTGTTCAAGCAGAGCGCTGCTGTCCTCTCCCCTCCACCCTGGAACATCAATGTGGAGGAATAAAAGTCCAACCAAACTTCAGTCCAATCACACCAGCGGACCTTCTTTGAATCTGGTGACCGTGTGTGCACACCTGGTCCTTGAGATCCGTTAGTCCTGGAGCAGGTGTGCCCACTTGACAGGGTTCACATCTGAGTCTCTACCTCAGTGTCGTAGGACCTGAACCAGGGAGGAACAGTTGGTGGTGTAGCAGTGGATGTTAGAGGTTGTGCAGCTGCACAGGGACCAAAGCTGTGTTGGACCTGAGGTGCCAATGGGCTCTTCCTGAGGGCATCAGTACAAATACTTTCTCATATTAAATATAAGCGTGTTCAATATATCAATCAGTCAATCTTTTTTTGTGTAGCACCAGTTCATAACAAGTCTTATCTCAAGGCACTTTTCAACAGAACAGGCTGAAGACAAACTCTGCATTTATAGATACACATATATGCATATATACAAATACATACAGTGTATCTATATGTGCATATCTATATCTATATCTATATCCATATATATATATGCATTATATATACACATATATATGTGTGTGTATATATATGTATATATATGTATATACACACACACACATATATGTGTGTATGTATCTATATATATGTGTATATATATATATAAATATATATATTTATATACACACACACACATATATATGTATGTATGTATATATATGTGTGTGTGTATATGTATATATATAAATATATATATGTGTGTATATATATTTATATATATGTGTGTGTGTGTATATATATTTATATATATATGTGTGTCTTGTCCGGGTGGTGAAACAAGCCATTTAAGCACATACAGGTGCTGTTTAGAGGAGCAGAGGGAGAAGTCTTAACGCTGCATCCTTTTTGTCTTGTGTGTAGAAGTGCTCTATAATGTAAAGGAGCCATGTTCGGTGGTCTGCTGCTGCCACAGCCCGTGGAGCCTCAACAGAACGTTCAGGAAGAGCCACGATAATCTCCAAGGACAGGACGTCATTCTTTGAATAACTGACCCTTCAGAATAAAAGCCCTCTGTAGGCACTTGGCTGTGCTTTAACTGTCTGCTGTGGACCTGCATACCTGCTGAAACAAGTTGAATACGGCTCTGTTTTTCATCTCCCTGCCTATTTTACCAACACACATGCACGGGCCCATGGAGAGAATAGACAAGCCTCCTGTCCTGCCCAGGCCGCTGCTGTCAAGGACATTGTGAAGCGCATTCAATGTTAAACTGCTGTTAAACTCACCAAATGGCATATAAAGTAAAAAGAGCTGAATATATGTTATTTATAACAGATTATCTTGATCAATAATCATATTATTGGTAATGTTCACTACTGTTGACAGAAATAATGATATTGAAATATTGTGTTAAATATTGTGCCTTCGTTCTTTTCTCCTCTGAGGATAGAAACAGAGACAGCAAAGCTATTTGTATGAAATACTTTGTTCCTTTATCTCTCATAGGATTCAATGTTGTTTTCAAATCCAATTAATCTGCAGTAGTCCAACTCAGTTCTCTCCAATTCTAAGGAATATAATCAAATCTAATTCTGTCATCCCTGCAACCATTTTCTGTTTAAACATTAAAACAAGATCAAAATCCTCACTGACATTTCAGCAACTTCCGACAGCAACCGTAGACCTGAAGGGAAGAGGGTTTGACTCTGACTGAATCAGGACTCAGAGGTTTGAAGGGGTCCGGTTTTACCATGGTCAGAAGCTTGGTTGATGGATTAAAATGGGATTTTGCTGAGACCAGAAGAGCAATCAAAACTTTAATCTGCGCAGCAGCATTCAGTCTTGACCTCTCAACATAAAGTCTAAGGTCAGACTGCTTTGGCAGAGACTTTGAGCAGACTGGGAGCTGATCGCCATCAGTCGAGGTTTTATTTGTTTTTAAAGCTTTACAGAACTTGGAGTTGTCCAAGTGTCTATGCCACTCCAGTGCATCCTTAAAGGCAGGGCTGGTAATATGATTTAGATACACTTTTTGTTATCCCGGTTAAAATGATCGTTATGTCCCGATATAGCCACTGTTTACAGCAGGAGTAAAGCAGGGAAAACACCAACCAATCACAGCGATTCGGACCGAATTTATTAAACCAATCAAATCCCGTACCGCCATTCTGCCCATCTTCTCCACGTACATTTTGCCCGCCTGCACTGACCCCGATTCAATGCATATAGCCGAGCTGAGAGGGATCCAAGTATGCTGGAGAATGGCAGAGAAACTATTTATACCCCAATTACTGGTAACTGCTCCTCCTGCTAAACAGAGCAAGAAAAGAAAGACGGTGGCAGAGAAGGCCGAAACAAAAAAGAATTTGGACAAAGCCAGGGCAAAAACCAGAGTCAGCATCAGGTTGTGAGTACTAACTAACTTGCCACATTTGTTCGTGTGTTTTTTTAAACTTTACTGTGGTAATGTTTTGTTGTTTTCTTACCGCTGAGTGAGACATGACTTGGCGTAGTGCAAAACAAGAATGATGTGCTGAGGACCGGTTTTGAGTCGGTGGTTTTATATCAGACATATGGTCTCCAATCAGCGCTGCTTGTGCATGTGAGTGGGGGCGTCATTTTGGGGGGTGGGGGTGGCTAGACAGTGTCCTGAGGAGATGCTTCATTCAAATTCATGCTAGTTTTCAGTAATTACCAACCCTGCCTTTAAAGGTCATGAGCGCTTTTCTTCAAACTGAAGAACTGATGGTGTCTGTTGTATTAGCGTGTGTTCAAAAAAAGTGTTATTTTTGTAGAAAGTGTCCAGTGTCTGTTTTTGTGTCTTTACTTTAAATATGAGGGACACTGTAGGCCAGAGACTCGATCTGTTTAGTTTGTCTAAGGTGAAGTCAGCACCTGCATCCTGAAGGGCCAAGCTTAGCATCTGTAGCACGAGGGGCCAAGGAGAGAGCCTGCACACTTCACTGTCTAAACTACCTGAGGGCTGGTGGAAAACAGGAAAGACACCTGCGTACAGCTGTCCAAACTTCTAATCTACTATAGTCACGTTTCCAGTGCTTCCACTGAGTGGTCTGGTTTTGTCCAGGCCAGTTCAGTATGATTTGGTTTAGCCCAGTTTGGTCCAGTCCAGTTCAGTAAGGTTTAGTTCAGTCCAGTTCAGTACAGTGTGGTTCAGGCCAGTTCAGTACGGTTTGGTTCAGTCCAGCTCAGTACAGTGTGGTTCAGGCCAGTTCAGTACAGTTTGGTCCAGTCCAGTTTGGTTCAGTCCAGTTCAGTATGGTTTGGTCCAGTCCAGTTCAGTATGGTTTGGTTCAGTCCAGTTCAGTACGGTTTGGTTCAGGCCAGTTCAGTATGGTTTGGTCCAGTCCAGTTTGGTTCAGTCAAGTGCAGTACGGTTTGGTCCAGTCCAGTTCAGTACTTTTTGGTTCAGTCCAGTTCAGCACAGTTTGGTTCAGTCAAGTGCAGTACAATTTGGTTCAGTCAAGTGGAGTACGGTTTGGTCCAGTCCAGTTCAGTACAATTTGGTTCAAACCAGTTCAGTACAGTTTGATTCTTTACAATTCGGTTCGGTTTGGTCTGGTCCAGTCCTTCTCAGTACGATTTGGTCCACTGCGGTTTGGTTCAGTCCAGTTCAGTGCGGTTTGGTTCAGTCCAGTTCAGTACGGTTTGGTCCAGTCCAGTTCAGTACAGTTTGGTCCAGTCCAGTACAGTACAGTTTGGTCCAGTCCAGTTCAATACGGTTTGGTCCAGTCCAGTTCATTACAGTTTTGTCCAGTCCAGTTCAGTACGGTTTGGTCCAGTCCAGTTCAGTACGGTTTGGTCCAGTCCAGTTCAGTACGGTAGCTGTAAACCCTGATCTTGTTTGCATTTCCACTTGGGATACAGGATATTATCAGAATGATATTGATATCGGCAGGTATCAGAGTTTCTGCTGGTGTTTGGTCTGTACATGTGAGCCTCATAAATCACAGATTCTGGCTGTTTTACCCACAGAATGTTTGAATGTTTCACGATGAGAGGAGCAGTTCAGTTTTAGTAAAGGAGGTATTGGCAACCAAAAGTTTGGAAGTATTGGATCGGCATTAATCCATAGTCCTGCATTCCTAATTTCCACCTGCCAACAGTACCTTCACCTGAAGGCAGGGCAGTGAGCTGGGGAGTGGTCTGAAGTAGACTGTGAACCAGCAGCAACAGTGGAGGAGGTCCTGCACTGTCGTCTGTGGATCGTCGTGTCTTCAGGACGTTCTTCACAGCAGCTCAGGACAGATTGCCCTAAATCCTTGTCTCAGGGGAACTGGACATTTTTGGGACCAATCAACAGACTGCAGCGCTTTGAGCTGGACCCTTCAGAGTTGGTTTGGTAGTCCTGGCACCTTCAGAGGGTGTCTCCTTCTCTGATAATGGAAACACCAGTATCTGCCTCCCGAGGCCAGCTGAGCTGCTTCACTAACATTTTAAAGCTCAGCTGAATATTGTTGGATTGTTAATGGATTTAAGACCAGTGCCTGGATTTGTGACAAGGGTTCAAAGTGTGTTTTATGCAGCCTGCTGCTTTGGCTTCTGTCTTCTTCATATTCCTGGAGGTTGCGGTTTGCTTTAAGCTTGAACCAAAGGCCATCTGCTCTGATCCGTATTATGATGATGGAATATTAAACTGCTGTTGAGATGGTCCAGTTTGAGTCTGACTTTAACGCACAAACAAATTCGACCGATGTCAGCGCAGGTCCAGACCCTCACAGAGCTCTTTCTGGATAAACTTCTTTAAAATATAGCTTAAAACTTTACAAGAGGAGCCCTGAATCCCACAGACAGAGCTTTCAGACATAACAAAACAAACAGGAGAAAACACGACGGCATGCTGAGTACAAGCGGAGCTGCCGTCTGAGTAACAGAGGCGGTAAAAGATTGTGGCGTTAGTCATCGGCTGACGCTTGTTTACATCAAACTGAGAGATTGGAGAGAACAGGAGTGTGGCGAAGCAGAGCGGAGCTGAAACAGGAAGTCTTCCAAGAGCCTGCATGCTCTGATTGATGAGCCTTCTGGAAAACATCACTTTGAACCCCCGCTGATCTCCTGAGGATTTATTAGCGTCCTATTATGTTCAGCTTACAGTAGCAGCTTCTGCTGCGCTGCTGCAGCCACCTGGGTGATGACACTCCTGTTGTTCTCAGGCTGCGTTCATGCACACGCTTCAGGCAGGTTTCCAGATCTCTGCTCCAGTCTGATTATTGGGTCACAGTAATCAAATGTTTTTCTGAGATCAGGGGGTGGGACATGTGTCCAAGCTCTCACTGCTGCCAAATCTACGGCCACGCTGGTGATAAAGACTGAAGTTAGAGAGGAGTGAGAGTTTTTTTGTCTCGCTGCTGAAGGCTGGATGACGTCCTCTGCAGCTGAAGGCACTCACTGAGCAGGATCAGGACACCGAAGCCCTCTGTGTTCTGACACTCTCTGCATCTTTTCCTTGCAGATGTTTCCCCAAACTGTTTGGGATGATGTCTGTAGCACAGTTTAACTGAAGCTACTGAAGACAGTAGCTTGTTTAAAACATGGAAATCCACAAGGTAGAGTTGTTGTGTTTGTCCTGAGAGGACAAGAGAGAGATCATCAGCGCTGTGGCGGATAAAACAGGAGAACTGAGATGAGGGAAAATACGTCATTTTACTTTAATTAAACTTATTTTAACACAAGGAGCCTCATGTACAAGAGTCCTGACAAAGACGAGCAGCAGAACATATACAGAAATAAAAGAGTAACAAACAGAGTCAAATGCGTTTAACCTTCTCTAACCTGTCGTCCACATCATACTGTCCATGATAACAGAGACAGATGTCCACGGCATGCTTAGAGAAGTTTCACTCTCTGTGAGTAACTGACCGCGTGGACATCTGTGGACATCTGTGGTTTGTTTCTAACTGTGAACTCTGTGCCTCTGACTGGGGGGAAATCCATTGTGTTGACAGGTGAATGGGCCTGTCCCTAATAATGTGGACACTGTAACGTCCAGGAAAACCAAATAAGGAGTTCCTCTGTGAATTCTATATTTCTCACTCACTTGCTTGCTCTCCCTTTACATGGACCCCAGAAATGCTCCTCATGGTATAGGTTTGGATATGTTGGTGTCGATTCATGGTGTGCTGCCGAGGTGACTGAGAGCATAGCACAGCACATGCTTCATGTGCACTAAGGCAAACGTGCTCACAGCACTGCTATACCCACCTGGGTCCACATTCTCCAGCCTCAGCAGATAAAACCAGAAGTCTTTACACATTTATATCTTAGATTTATTTCATAGATTTATATCTTGGATCATATCTCAGATTTGTATCTTAGATTTATTTCTTAGATTTATATCTCGGATTTATTTCTTTGATTTATGTCTCAGATTTATATCTCCCATTTTTTTTCTTGGATTTATTTCTTAGTTAAATTTTTTAGTTTTATATCTTAGATTTGTATCTCAGATTTATATCTCAGATTTATATCTCCCATTTTCTTTCTTAGATTTATTTCTTAGTTTAATTTTTTAGTTTTATATCTTAGATTTGTATCTCAGATTTATATCTTAGATTTTTATCTCAGATTTATTTCTTAGATTTATTTCTAGATGTAGTTCTTACTATCCCGTCAATCCCTCGATCAGCACTTCCTGTGGCATGAATCACCATGTCTCTTCATCCTGCTCCTGTGGAAGAACAAAACTTAGGGAAAATATATTTGAGCAACTGACCAAGCTCCTGCTACCTCCCCCTCCTGCTCCCCCTCCTTCTCCTTCTCTTTCTCCCCATCTTCCTCTTCCTCTTCCTCCCCCTCCTTTTCCTCCTTCTTTTCCTCCTCTTCCTCCCTCCTCTTTCTCCTCCTCCTATCCTGTCCTCCCCCTCCTGCTCTCCCTCCTCCTTCTTCCCTGCCCCCCCCTTACCTCCTTCCCCTCGTCATCCTTCTTCTCCTCCTCTTCCTCCTCCCCCTCCCCTGTCTTCCCCCTCCTCCCTCCTCTTTCTCCTCCCCCTCCTCCCTCCTCTTTCTCCTCCCCCTCTACTGTCTACCTCCTCTACCCCCCCTCCTCGTCCTCCTCCTCCTCCTGTCGGAGTCACACAGATTGTCTGTTTCGATGCCACTGAGCTCACACAGATGTTTCCATTATACCGCCACCATGGTGACCAACATCTCCCCTATGTTCTGATGAATCTCCACAGTGCATCTGTCCTGCAATAAAAGTAGAAACATTCAGAGCTGGAAAATTAAGGAAGCTTAGAGTTTTAAAACGTTACAGTTCCTCCAGTGACCAATGGAGGCTGACTCCAAAAGTGAGTGAGTTCCATTTGGTTTAATGTTAAACAGCTCATATCATACTTTGTCTTAACTCAGGTTCATCCATGTTGTTTTGATGACTGTAAGAGTATGTTCTCCACCATAATGTTCAAGGAACCTTATAGTTGTCATCTGCAGAGAGCCCCTCATCCACCTGTATTCTCAAAAACAGTAAAGAAGGTCTGCTCACCAGAAGAATCTCCAAAGTCAGTTCAATGGAAAAAATATCACCGCAGATGTGACATTTCAGCTCTTCATCGGCCATGACTGAATGAGGCAACGGACTCTCACTGATGCAGCCCTGGTCGCCTGACAGGTCATGTGATCAGGGTTGCAAAGGGGCTTAAAGTTTCTGGAAACTTCCATGTGAAGTTAAGGGTGGGCATTATGGAAATATTCTAAACTGGAACTTTTCATGAGAGTTATGGGAAATTGTGGGTGATTTAAATGACCTGTATGATATCCAACCATAAATATAAACATTTGGTTTTGTCACAGGCAAACATCCATGTGAAATAGCACAATTAAAACATTCGACTCACACATTTATTTGTGAGTCGAAAATTATCAAGTCTGAATTATTGTATTGATCAGTTTCATTTTCACTTTATGGAGTTCACGGGCTCATATGTGTGTCCTCAATAGTCCAGGTTCTAGAATCATCTGTGCATGTCAAGTCAAGTCAAGATGTATTTATATATCAAACAAGATAGAAAACAGCAAAGAGAACCATTATGAGGCAGAAAACAGACAAACGGGACAAGAGAGCACGAAGGCTGAGGGCAACACAGTGAAACGTGAAACCATAAACCATCATGACGATCAGAATATGAGGTACGGCTGTTAAAGAGGAGACTAATGCTGTCTTAATGACCTCCTTCAGGCTCCTCCTGCATCAGCACTCAGGTCTTCAATGATCAGAGCAGAGCAGCAGGTGTGCTTCAGACAGTTGTCTCTGAACCTTTAGACTCCAAACGTGTTCCTCTGAGCTCAGATCTGACCACAGGACTAGTGATGGGAATTCCGGCTCTTTTTAGGGAACCGGCTCTTTCAGCTTGGCTCACTAAAAAGAGCCGGTTCTTTCGGCTCCCAAACGGCTCTACAGATTTGTTTGTTGCTTTAATCAATATATTACCAATAATAATGTAAAATTATGCACAAAATGAAATAATAATGTAAAAAAGCCTGCATTATACTTTTTTATTTATATATGTTTTCACTTTACAGTGCAACAAAAATGTAAATATAAAATAAAAAAACAATCTTTTAACTATTTACAATTGAACTTTTAACAAATTTAAACTTTTTACTTTTTTCTACTAAAAAATTTAAAGTCAAGCAACACAGAATCCCTGAAAAACACACAACACAACAAAACATAAATTAAAATATTTAATTTATCTCTCCGTGTTGCTCCTTGCGCTCTTTCTGTCTCGTCTCCCTGACTCTCTCTGCTCTCTTGACCTGTTCGTGTGCTGCTGCTGTGTGTGTAACTGCTGCCCCTCCCCCCTCTGCTCAGCGCACTAAGCACAGACACAGAGACGACACCACACATATTGACCAATCACGTGTGGCTTCAAGAGAAAAAAAAAAGAGAAAAAAACAACAACAAAAAAAGCGGCTCCCCCAATCAGGAGCCGGCTCCCGTCATTCACTTCAAAGAGCCGGCTCTCAGAGCCGTTACGTTCGCGACCGACACATCACTACACAGGATCAGCTCAACAGGGAGGCTGATCAGAAGCTGCTTTACCGAGAGTGCAGTGTGAGCTGGAGCATTGTCCTGATGAAGAGTGAAACCATTTCTCCACAGCTGTGGTCTTTGCTTCAGACTTTCTCCTGTTTGTAATTGAGTTGATTCACCTTTGACCCTCTGGAGCCACTCCTCCAAAATGACCCCCTTAACGTCAAAGAAACACCAGCGTGGTCCTGAGTCTGGACCTGCTCTGTGGAGCTGTCTTCATCCTTGGTGAGGATGGTGTTCTCCGATGACTGACTGAGGTTTCAGCATTGTCTCAACATCACATCTAACATCAGCTTGGCTCTAGGTCCTCATGGAGGAGCATCAAGCACTAGGTCCATTAATTTAGTACTTCCAGCTGCTGAGCTGAACCTGTCCTCTGGTCCTCCGCCTGACGCTCCACAGCACATACGTGTTTGTTCTGATCATGTGCCGGAGCAGTCATGTTTTCACCCTTCTTCCCTTCAGACAAATGGCACGTGTCTCACCTCGGGGCATTGTTGAGTCCTCACAGGAGGATGTTTGTTATTAAAAATGTGCTTCAGACCCCCCCCCCCCCAGTGGTCGGCTGTCCTGGGTCATATTATATCCCTTCGTCATGTTGCCCCCCCCCGAGCGAGTGAAAGGCAATAACAGGAGAGTTGATTAACGGTGGACCACAGAGCAGCACTCAGTGTTTACTGTGCTCTCCCTGCTCCTCAGCGTGTGCTGGATGAATGATTGATGACGCCTCCTTCACAGAGCCTTTTCCATCCAGGAACACCAGAAGAAGGATGGACGTTTATCCACATGAACCAGCAGATCAACATTATCATGGCCCGGGTGGCACAGGGCTATTGATTTATTCACTGTTAAATTGATTAAAATCGGACAAGGCACATTACTCAACCTATCAGCAATGCAAGAAGGTATGAAGCTATGCAGTAGATCCGTCCTGTTTGTGGTCAGAGGCAGGACATTTTAACAACACTATATGAAAACACGGAAAAAGTCACTCCAACTAAATGAGCTCAAACAGCAGACCTAAAGACAATATCAATCAATCTTCAATCAACCAGTGGACAGGAGCTGAGGAGGAGGCTAACAATGTTTTTTCTCCTCATTCCAGTTCAACCAAAGACTAAAGACGAGGCGAGTTGAAGCTCATCTTCCTGCAATGATCTGAAAGATAACAGCCATGTCTACATGGACTCAAACAATCCAAATAAACACCTCATCAGAATGAAAAGACATCAGTCACAAGATTCTGATCCATAAGAATTTATTTGGGAAGAAGGTGGTTATTCTGATCGGGTCGTCCTGGTTGTGTCCTCCTCTCTCTGCTCAGCAGAGGACAGCTTCATGTCCCGTTGGACAGTCAATGGTCCCGCTGTTAGCTGCCCACCCCTCTTTACCTGTCGGGCTTTTAATCGCAGTGTTCTGAGTTTCTTCATATCTAGATTGAATATGGAAATTCAGTTTAAAATCATCAAAAAATAATAATGATATTAATAACTATTCATATCACCTTTAAAACAGAAGGTGACAAAGTGCTTAACAGAGGAAACAAAGACAAACCCAGGAAACAATAAAATGAAAATAAACAGTCAAACAGAGAAATTCACTAGAAAGCCAAACAAGAGGGCAGGAACAAAACACAGGCTGAAGGAAATTAAAGCAGATTAAAGGAGTGAAACTGCTGTTATTTGAAGTACTATATGAATATAGTTGATAGGCATGATTAAAACGTCGGCACAACAGTGTTATTAATAAAGAAGATTTGACAAAATTATCATAATAATAAGACAATGAAGGGATCAGTAGATTAAGGCAGATTAGAGTAAATTAAGAGTCACTGTTTCAGTGAAAACCAGCCGTGTATGACTGAGCAACTTTTCTGCAGACTGATATGGAAAGAAAACATCTGTAGATGTTGGTCCGTATCGCCCGCCCATAGCATCATCTCAACATTAGCTTCATATCGAGCCATAGGCTTTAGACTTTAGAGCAGGTTTACGGGGCTTTAAGTCATTTTCTGTGCCTGAGCTCTCTCTACATTAATTTATTTTAGCTGAGTGAGGTCACTGTGTCAAAACCACACCTGCTACAGGTGGAAAACAGGAAAGACACCAAAAGACTTCACTGCAGGTGTCCTCCTCCCCTCAGCACCTGAGGGGAGGAGGACTAAATCATGAAACACTAAATCCACTAAATCATGAAACATGTTACCTCCAGACACTTGAGAGGAGAGCAGAGAGCCACGCTCTCGCTCGCTCGCTGTGGCTGCAGTTCCCTTCCTCCTTACCTGTGATTCATGGTGGCCCACCTGATGTGTCAGGATGCCTAGTCTTGGTCATGGGTGAAAACAGCACCATGAAGGGTTTAATTTATGGGTAAAAATGTAAGACTGGAACAATAAAAAAGATAACAAACATTTCCAAAACCAGCTGATGATCTTTGGGTACCAGTAAAAAAACCTGCTGCCCATAAAAAACACGACACAAAGTCACACGGTTCTCTGTGGAGGAACTTTAAAGCAGATGGAGATGCAGCTCATCTGCTGAAACGCAGAACTGTGTGACTGTAACCTTCACCCTGGAGTCTGACGTACGACAGGAGAAACTGAAGGCTCAGTTTTAGACAGGACTGCTCAGCTCGGTCCACACTGACTGACCGTCGCATGCAACACGTCTGACAGGGCACTGCGTGAACGCAGCCTATAAACCTTAATGGAGCAGAAACCTTTGTGAGAAACAGACTGAACACCGCCAGCTCTACGAGTGTGTCTGCAGCAGGATGTGACCTCACAGCTAGCTGACTCTCCCTCAAGCACCAATAATCAAAGTCATTTAAGGCACTTAGCGTCGCCAAGGTGACCACCATTCTGAAAACAACCCCCCCACCACCACCACCACCACCACCAACACAACGCCGCCCACCTCCTGTCTAACGCCGCCCGCCCAAATCAGTCGTCTCAGCTCGGCTCTGACGTCACAGAGCTGGGCATAAAAACGGAGCCGTAGTTAGTCATCGAGCCGACACTCAGCCTCTGAAACACTTCATGCTGATCAGACGTGCTGCTGACAGCCTGACTCACATAAACACAGTGACACAACACCACCACGCTAACAGGCCAGACCATGGACTGAAGACGTCCTGACAACCACGAGAGGACAAAATGTCCCTCAGACAACAGAAATATATATAAAACAGACAAAAAAAGGTTATTATTCCTCCTGATCACCTCATCATAACGTCACAGTTTTAGGTTATTATTCCTCCTGATCACCTCAACATAACATCACAGTTTTAGGTTACTGTTCCTCCAGATCACCTCAACATAACATCACATTTTTAGGTTATTATTCCTCCTGATCACCTCATCATAACATCACAGTTTTAGGTTATTATTCCTCCTGATCACCTCATCATAACGTCACAGTTTTAGGTTATTATTCCTCCTGATCACCTCATCATAACTTCACAGTTTTAGGTTATTATTCCTCCAGATCACCTCAACATAACATCACAGTTTTAGGTTATTATTCCTCCTGATCACCTCAACATAACATCACAGTTTTGGGTTATTATTCCTCCTGATCCCCTCATCATAACATCACAGTTTTAGGTTATTATTCCTCCTGATCACCTCATCATAACGTGATTGGTGAAAGATGATTGTCTTCCACGTTGGTGATCTACATCATGACCATGGCAGTGAGGGCAAAGTCACGTTTACTCAAATAACTGCAGCACAGTTAAGAATTCACTTCAACCCAAATAACAGAATTCAACACGCCTCAAGGTACAGCCAAGACTGCACCAGTAGCAGGAAGAACACTGAATGAATGCGCACCAGCTTTTATATTTGGTACTCACTAATGCAGATAGCTAATTAGTCTATCACATGGCAGAAAACAAGCAACAGACCAGAGAAGAACACTGATTTAAGAGGGCTTTGCTCTGAGTCCTTCGGAACCTGCTGATCTACCCAGATGTCCACACACAGCCATCTCTAGGGTTCACAGAAAATGGTCTGACAAAAGAGAAGATATCCAGTGAGCTGCAACTGTCTGGGAGAAAATGCCTTGTTGAGGTCAGAGATCAGAGGAGAAGGTCCAAGTGGTTGGAGATGATAGAAAGACAACAGGAACTCAAATAACCACTCACTACAGCAAAGGTCTGCAGAGGACCATTTCTGAACACTCATCAGTCATGAAGCAGATGGGCCACAGCAGCAGAAGACCACACCAGGTGCCACTCCTGTCAGCTAAAAACAGCAAACTGAGGCTACAGTCATCACAGGCTCTCCAAAACTGGACAACAGAAGATTGTAAAAGTGTCTCCTGGTCTGATGAGTCTGGATTTCTGCTTCACATTCAGATAGTAGGCTCAGAGTTTGGTGTGAACATCACAAAGCATGGATCCATCCTGCCTTGGATCAGCGGTTCAGGCTGCTGCTGGTGGTCCCTTAGTCCCACCTGAGCATGGTTCAAACCCCACAGCCTACCTGAGGATTGTTGCTGACCATGTCCATCCCTTTATGACCACAGTGGACCGTCTTCTGATGGGGACTTCCAGCAGCTCCATGTCTCAAAGCTCAGATCATCTCACACTGGTTTCTTCACTGTACTCCAGTGGCCTCCACAGTCACCAGATCTCTCTCCAATAGAGCAGATTTGCGATGTTCAGTAACTGTGTGATGCTGTCATGGAGATGTGGACCAACATCTCTGAGGGATGTTTCAGATCCTAGTTGGATCAATGCCCTGACAGATCGAAGCAGCTGTGAAGAGAAAAGGAGGTTGAGGCAGGGACCAGGGAGGTCACAGAGTGTTGTGGAGGGTTTTGAAAACAGCCTCTGATTTTCTGAGGTCAACAGTCAAGGTCATGACAGCTCACATTCTTCTCTGGCTAGAACTCTGAGGGATCTTTTTAACTTTTTTTAATGTCAGCTCTGAGTCAGGGATAAACTGATCAGGTTTTGGTGACTGGAATCAAAGGTCGTGTGGTTTGGTCTGATCTTCACCGCTTACTAGTGTTTCCATTTTCACATGACTGTTTACGAGATTTCTACCAACCGCAGCCTCCCTCCTCAACCCGTCAGATGTACAGCTGCTGCCTGGAATTGCCTCATGGTAGTTTAATCTTCCTGGAAGTGATTTTTTTTTTTCTTTTTCAAAAGATTTTGCAGAAACAGTCAACATGAAATCAAGTCCTTCACGAGCTGTAGGCTGGTAGAGGCAGAGTTCTCCAGAGCAGAGGCATTAAAACCGCGAGCTCTCATAAACCTTGAAGCTGTTCCTACATTTGGCTCTCCTCCCTTTTAACAGCCACATCCCTCTGGATCTCTCCCCAACCTT